>CM043122.1:2091087-2440061 GCA_023701765.1 Hylyphantes graminicola
ACAGACATCCAGTCGATGAAGGGTTTTCCCCATGATTCTTCATATGCAGCCCTAGGACCTGCCAACTTTCCGGATTTACCCCAATAATACACTATTTTTAACTACTATCTGAATTTTCGGTGTCACGTGTACAAATCTCCAGATTTTCGATAGGGGAAAGATTCAATTTTCTTTTGGCGCCCGGAAAATGGTAATTGCCTAGTTAAATCCGGAGAGTTGGCAGTTTGGTTGGTTAAGGATAGTTGCAATAAAACCACAGGTTCCCCTTCAGGGACATGTCTAAATTGTTTAGATGGCAGCATCTGTCACGTATGTGGGAGTGTGTTGCGTCCGTCTTACTTGACGAAGGTTTATAAGCGGGTCTCTGACTAAGCACACAAGCCTGAAAATATACAGGACTTTAATGGCATCGAACTAAGGTATAAGAACCCCCATTCAAAACTACTGGAAATGAAAGTGGAAAACAAAAGAAAAGATCAGCATTAAAGGCAATTGACGAAACCATTGGAAACATCCAAAGTTACTTGACGGACAAATAGAAAAACAGTTTATTTTTGGAACATTTAATTCCTTCTCTCTGGTGGCTGGAAGTGCCAAAACTACGAAGTGTACTGACTTATGTGTAGATATTAGTACAAGTTGATATGGAAAGACTGACTAGATTAGGTTAGGTTAGAATTATCGTCGCACTAGAGCTACACGAGGGCTATTGGCAACGGGCGTCGTGTTAGAACCACAGTCAAGTGACGAGCCGTCACCTGAATAGGCACCCAACGCAAAAGTTAAGGACGACCTCGTCAGCAGCGTTAGGACTTTGAAGGATATTTAACGTGTGCTACCTCACACGGGGTACTATTCGTCGGACATTTTTGGCTGCACGGGCCGTTTATAGGTCGGCAGTTATTTCGGCGATGCCCGGACCCGAACCTGGGACCTTTCGCATGCTAGGCGAGTGCCTAACCGACTGGGCTCCCCAGCCCCTAAGACTGATTGGAGTAGCTGCCAAACAAGCACACATATGTTTAATACAAATAGACTCCAGCGCATAACCGTATAAATACCAACCACTCACTCAATATGACGATGCAAAAAGCTTACATTTTAAACTTTAACAATCAGTTATTAAAAAATAATTTTCTATAAGTTCTAATAATTCCCTTCACAGAGGAAAGATTACATTTTCTTGTGACTTATTTGGATACTACACTGCATTCAATTAACTAGCCAAACGCTTATGTGGGCACATTTCCGAAAGAGATCATGGCTTCGCTTGGCAAACAAGTTATTTCGTTGCTTTTTACCTGGTGCCATCTCCATTTCACCCTTACCTCCTTGGTGGCCGAAAAAGAACGTCAGATTCTACGGCTCAAATGAACACAGCCAAAGGTAGTCAGAAAATGTGTCTATTATTACAAGGGAAAGAGGAGCTATCGATTTTTTTATGTAAGAATTTAGAACGTTGTAGTTTTTTTTATGTTAATAAACGTCATTTGGCACCCTTAATTATCGTTTTTACCTTATTTTTACCTTCAAAACCACGCAAGCTTCAAATTTAGGGATTTTTTTCCGCCGTTGTTAATCAAGAAAAATTTGTTAAATAGTTTGTTTATATCGTAATTGTACCTGTCATAAAAACTGAATTTCCTTAATTAACCAGATTTTTTTTCTATTGAAATATCTAACCTTCAGTGTGGCGTTTTAGAGTTTTATAGTTGTTGTGTTGGTTTTTAATTAAATTTTTAGTACTGCAGCCCTCCTTTCAAAAATGCATTCACTTCACACTGCATTAACCAACTAAATAATTTAATTTTAATAGGAAATAGACGTTTTCAAAAAGAGTCCAAGTTTGTAGTGAGGCGTTGTCCGAAACTGTTTTTGTGTCAAAAATGGTTTTCAAGATCAATTATTCCACAGCTGTCGTCAGAAAGTCAGTGGATAATGTGGAAATATTAAATAAAGTTTCAATTGGATTTGAATCCCAGTGTACTGGATATTGGTGGAGGAGCGATAAGAAAAAACCTCAGCTATCTGAAAGACTTACACCTGATGAATTGAAACAAATGGAGGCGTACAAGAAGGCAAATTATTTAGTCATTTATAATCTAACAAGTGCTATGAGTGAATAAATTCCGCAAAAGGATGCATTTTACTAACGCGAAATGAGTTTAGAAAGTGTTGAAATATTTATTTGAAGCTTCTTTAGAAAGTCAACTTCAAGTTTGAGTGATAAAAGTTTTTTTTTTAACTAAGTAGGTTAGGTTTGAATTATCGTCGCACGAGAGCTATACGAGGGCTATTGGCGATGGGCGTCGTATAACCACAGTCAGGTGACGAGCAAACACCTAAATAGGCACCCAACACAACTGTTAAAGGCGACAGCATACGCAACTTTAAGACTTTGAAGGATATTTAAAGGTCACTCCCTAACACGGGGTATTTTATTCTACGGACTTTTTGGCTACACGGGCCGTTTATAGGCGGCAGCTATTTTGGCGATGCCCGGACCCGAATCTGGGACCTTCCGCATGCTAAGCGAGTGCTTAACCGTCTGGGCTCCCCAGCTCCCTTTAACTAAGTAGATAAAAGGTGACATTTCGTCAAATCTGCTTTTATCGAAGAATCTTTGGCATGGGTTGAACGAAGGGCTGGAGAAGAAAGAGCAGGCAAAGCTGCTAGATATATTGCTTGCTGGCAATATTGACTATCTTCCGGTTTCTGATCGGCATTTTAAATCCACCTGGTTATTTCTAACTAATGCCAAGAAGACCATTGCTGAACTGACAGCTCAAAGTTGTGCATTTGAAAGAATATCAGGAAAAAGAAAGCAGTTCCAAAGCTTCACAAGAGGCACTCTTAGCCAATTACATCTCAATGAGACTAGGAAAGAACAGAGAAACACAGCAGTGAAAAAATAAAAATAAGAAACGAATGCCGATGTCAGCGATGTTGCTATTAACACCGGGGATCCTGGGTTCGACATAACTGGAAGTGGATCGCCAATGAAAAGACAAGAAGCTACTGGATACTCGGCAGAAAATTCTATGATGGTCGTTCCCCTGTCCATGGCAACTCCCCTCCAGTTCTTAAGTTTTAGGACTTTGAGGTCGTAAAGCATTGCTTCTTGGAATTTGTGAAAGTTTGATTCACCTGATGGGTGTGAAAGCAGCAAGTGGTAACACTTTTTCAGTTGTAGGAAAAGGTATACTGCAAACATTAACGTTTATAAAAGGTCAAAGAAAGAACAACACCCTTCTTAACGTGTAGTATGTTCCAGAAATAAACAAAAATACTTTCTTCAGTTTTGGAAGCACAAAATAAAAATCTAAACGGGATCTTTCAACCTACCTCCAGAAAAAAAAGTAAATTTAAGATAGACAAGGAAGAAGTCTTATTTGTTGCTCGCACAAGTGGTGGAGGCTTATACAAAGCAACTCTTAAAGTTTTTGTTCCAGAACATTCTGTTAAAGTACAAACCACAACAGTAAAAATTTTAATTTTAGTTATATCACGAACGTTAAGGTCCCCCAAAACACACATTTGCGTTTTTAGTTGAAATTTCAATGCAGTTTACGAGCCTTCAGTCTTTCCCTCGAATATATATACCAAGTTTAACTAACTAACCAAACATTAAATTAATATTTAACATTAATATTTTCAAATTTGTAAAAGTAGTTATGTCTTTGCTTAGAATATTTAGATTTTTCTTTGATTGCTTACATTAAAAAAGTCAATTAAATGCCAATAAAATATCCTACATTTAAATTTAAATTATATTTAAACATGCATTTTGTTAAGAATAATGCCCATTAAAGCACGTTATGGTAATTGTTTGAAGATTACAAATGAGCTCTTAAGGAATTCATTCGCATCAATATCTTCGAAAGATTACGACAAGTTCTTACAAGTCCCTGAATCGTAAAGAGTCCCAACTAACTCCATTTTTAAAAGCTCACAAAGTTCTGTAATCCTACCCCAGATGAATGACTAATTATTCTGAAGGCGAGGATTTCCGTGTAACGCTGAAATAATTCGCTTCGATTTAGAGATCGCTTTGATTTCTCTCCAAGGGAATTCAATTCGCCTGAGTGAATTCGAATAACTCGTTTCGGATTCACAAACGAGGAAGCACGGCAATTAGCGCCACGACCACTGGAAAATAAAGTTCTAATAGTAAATGATCATTTTCGCGCAGTTTTTCCCAACTTTTTGCATTACTATTTCGATTAATTGAGTACGATACGAAATAACACTACGCTGTTTATAATGATATGGACATCATTCCGAAATCGATAGAATAAAAAATATTTGTAATTGACTTTTAACTTTTTTTCGGGACTTTTTAACGATAAGACGTTAAAGGTAATGCATGAATGTGTCACCGGAAATATAGATGTAGAAATATCGGGAACGTAAGATTTATTATTAATAGTGACTTTTTTATTATTGCTGCGTTAGCAAGAACTCGGACTCGCTGCAATTAGTTCTATGGGAATAAATAGAAAAGGGAATTAAGTTTTGTCATAGTATAGTGTTTTCTGCTGTATTTGGTAAGACTGGAATAATATTAGTTTTACTAAGGTATATAAATGAAGACTATACTACTTCTCTTTGCGAAATAGTCTTTGCGAAATAATTCATTTATATTTATAAAGTAAGTAACAATTTAATATCGCATTTAATTAGTAATAAATGACATTTACAATTCGTTAAATATTGAATGCAATTAAAAGTATTCAAACCAATATTTAAACCTTACATTTCAAACAGAAAACTACAGATAAAAAAAATAAGTGTATTTCTTTGTGGGTTAAAATGAGAACTCACCATGTGCTGAATTACTCAAATAAAAATCCAAAAATAAAGACAATTTTTGATAAAAATGTCAATTTCATTTTAAGGAGAAAAATAGTTACCTACGGCAGCCGTAAAATTTCCCCATGAATAATATTTCCATTTGAGAAAATACAATCCTAAATAAGTAGTGGTCCTCCCACTTGAATTCTCTCTCAGGACCAGATGAAGGTTCTCACAAACCATTCAAATCGATAAAACATCACGAGGGAATCAAGGAGGGGAGATCCGAGGGCAAATAGAGAAAGTGACAATCAGATAAATACAGAGAGACTAATATGACAAAAAATGAAGCCGCCGCTAAGTCGTTGGGATAACTAATACGTAAGCAATTGTTGCCTTAACTCCTAGTCTTGGTCCCAATAGTGGGGTATTGAAGACGGGAGTCGTAATTGAGAACCACAGCTAAGTGAAGACCCGACACCAAAAGTAGGCACCGTACGCGGCTTTGGGACTTTGGAACACCTGTAAAGTGCATCCTTCTACAAGTGATACTATTTTTTGGACTTGATGGTTGCACAGACAGTTTACCTTTCGCATGAAAGGCAGATGCTTTGTCAAATGGGCTCCCGACCCATCGTAGTTTGGTAATGTATTTTTCCCCGCCTGATGCAATTTAGTGCCAATTTAAAGTTATTCCACGTTTTCCCATTTCTTCAAGGTTTCAAAACTATGTCTACATTAATAGAGCTAACATGAAGTGACTGTCGTAATTTTTTCGGCCTATCTTTTGAACCGTTATGTTTCCGTTAAAACCCGAAATCAGCTAGAATTACAATTAACTGGAGAAAACTAGTTTTAAATGGTGCCATTGGTTAAATCTAGTTTCCACTAGCAAAAAAACAGTTATTGCCAGTTAATACTAGTTTTGACGAAATAGATTGATGTAATCTAGTTTTTACTACAACACACTTGTATTAAATAAAGCTAGAAAAAACGGAAAATAGTACGATTTTCGATAATAGGTTCGAATATTTAGTTCATTATTGGGCTGAAATGCAATGAAAGCGTTTGGATTTTGGAAGACACTCTATTAAGAACCGTAAATCGAGGTTTTTTTTTTTTTAAAACTCTATTGTCATAATAAGATTATAAAACAAACGTTCATATTAAATAAAAATTTAATCATTTGCAGTTAATTCTAGTTTCATCTTAAACATGTTGTAATTAGCGAAACTAGAATTATCTAACTAGTTTTAACCAATGCAATTGGTAAAAACCGGTATTAACTAGCGAGGTCTAGTTTTAGATACAGGAAACTAGTTTTCACCAATAGCTTCAGTTAAAAATAGTTCTCACTAGTTAATTCTAGTTTTAGCTGCTTCCTATATAGGTTATAACGGTAACATGTATACTAAAATAAACGGCTCACTCGACGAAATTTAAATCTGAACGCATCCATTTCTACCCTAAAAAAGCTCAAGTTTAAACCCCAATAATTACTGACTGTAGTACAAGATCTGATTCAATAGTCACAATGTTCTAATGTCTACTTTGATATAAAAGATTTCAATTGTTATTCAGCAATTTTATTGTGTGCAACATGGCGCCAAATAATTCTCCAAGCTTTAGTTTGTGCTAGTGCGGAAGTAATCGTGGTTTCACATGACAGACCGTCATTGCATTAGCTCAGACAAAGCAGCACTACAAATTTAGTGTAACCTCATAGATAAATACAATGATGACTAGAAGGATTACCGATTACTTACGCCACAATTTGGAGACATTTCTATCGGATTTATTTAAGCCGAGAGCAATCTTTTTTCGGACAAACTCAAGTTATAACCGCTTGAGTTACCTAAAGGGATCTTATTCCGGGCGATTAAACTGACAACACAATAAATTACAGCTTTTTAATTATAGGGCTGTCAAATTAGACGAAAAAATTACCGGACATTTGAAACCTCAAACAAATTGAAAAGTCCCCCTCCCTAATTACTCTTTATAATTGCTACAACCAGTATTTTGAAATAGTTCTAATCTTTTGAATGGCCTGGAAATGGATGGAAATCTGTAGTTAATATATCTGCATAAATTTTAGAATTTGAATTTGTTTGAAAAATTGGTTTGGTTTGGTTTGAATTATCGTCGCACTAGAGCTACACGAGGGCTATTGGCGACGGGCGTCGTATTTTAGAACCACAGTCAGGTGACGAGCCACACCTGAATAGGCACCCAACGCAACCGTTAAGGGCGACATCGTACGCAGCGTTAGGACTTTGAAGGATATTTAACGTGCACTCCCTTACACGGGGTATTATTCGTCGGACATTTTGGCTGCACGGGCCGTTTTATAGACCGGCAGCTATTTTGGCGATGCCCGGACCCGAACCTGGGACCTTCCGCATGCTAAGCGAGTGCTTAACCGACTGGGCTCCCCAGCCCCTTGAAAAATTGGAATAAGATGTATTTTTTACGTGATGAACCTAAAATAATTTCCAGAAGAAAGAAGAACACCAATAAAAATATATTACCTATAAACTATCAACATTCATGGTTACTGCTAGAAAGATTGATGCATAAATAATGGCGAAATTCAGGTCTAACGTTCATAAGTGTTTACCGAAAAAAACACCATGAATATCTATTTTAATTACTTATCTATTTTTGATAAATGAGTGTAACGTATAATTCAATAATTTAGTTACGTAGCCGAAACAAAAAAAATATCAACCCTGCTTCATGTAATGAGTCATAGTTCTTGTTTTTTTGTATCCCTAAAAAGAAGATAGATTGGATAGATAGAAGATTTTTTGTATTCTAAAAAAAGAAAGCAATGTTTTGTTTCTTCTCTAGGGTCCGAGCAGCTGTTTTATATCTTCTACTAATGGATATAAATGATTCAATATAGAATGAGAATTATCATGTTTCTCTTTAAGCTTGAATACTTTCGTAAAAAAAACCTAAATGCAACTATTCGTATCTTTTTATTGATTTCATGTATTACGTTTGATACTTATCGCGTAAATGAATAAAAAATACTACATAAAAACCCAGCCTATGATAATTTTTGATTTGAAACCTGTTTCGAAGTTTCGTTACCAAGAAGAAAACTTTTAAAAACTCTTGAGCCTATTTTAAAATGAATTTTTCAAGAAAATAATTGATGCTATTTACAGACTACATTAAATTCTCTTGAAATCATATGCTTCTTATTATTAGTTTAATTGACATTTTTTGAAAAATAGACTGTAATTATGTTACTATCTCGTTAGGTTTTTTTTTACTGTTTATTAGGTAAAATTACATGTAGCAATGAGAAATTAGCAGTTAATAACCCCTAATTTAAAGTAATTTCATTAGGTTAATTAGATTATTTAAATGGACGCGTTAGAGTATATATTTAATAATACTGAAATTTTTAAGTTCAAATTTGGTGGCGATTCATGAGCAATTTTTTTTAAAAGCTTTTTTTAAATTCTTGATTGCTACTGAAAAGTCGCAGCAGTACTGGTACTTTAAGCTTGTTAAACATAAAAGCAGAAAAATTCTTTGTAGAAAAAAAATTAAGTTCCTTAAGGCTATTTCGTGATGTTTGCAAAAGATAGTCTGAAAGTGTTTGGCCTTTTCCAGGCAATTTACAAGCCATATTTTGTGGAACTTAAATCTAAAAGTGATGTGAAATCAAGAGAAAGTTTAAGAGCATCCAAACTAAGTCTTTATCCAAAAGCTTTCAAAGGGATTCAGTAGCAGTCCACTTAGTGAAATTGGCCATTTTGTGGCTAAGAGACTTTTTTTTTTGTAACATTTTTAAAGAAAGTATCTTTTGCTGAGTATTTTACGACAAAAGAAAATTTAATAAGCCAGAAAATATGTCAACAATTTAATGTAGTAGCTTACAAAAAGCAAGAAAAAAGGATTTCTGGAAAATAGCTTAGAACATGCTCTTGCTTTGGCCAATACATTGTAAAAGTAGAATTTAATAATTCTAAAAACATTCTCTTCATCTTTCATATTTTATTAAAAAGTTGGATGGCATAACTTTAAATGCCATGTCAAATTATGACTATACACATAAATGACTAGACAATTACTATAATGCCTGCAGTAGCTTTACTTTTTCATTCCGCGTTTACTTTATTTTACTTTAAGGCATATTATCAAAAAAAACACACTAATATCTTTATTGTGGGAACGAGAATACAACAAACTGGCAATCGCTTTAGGTATTTTATTTATTTTTAAAAAACAATATTTATCAGCTTTATTAGATTTTTGGCCAGAGTAAGGATTTGCTTATAAATGTATACCGTAGTTGGTATAACTTTGTTCATTGCGTAATAGCAAATAAATACCCATGCTTCGAACGAACAAGAAATATAAATTGCATCCAAGTATAAGTACCAATTAATGGTGTACCGGTTATGGTGTAATAAGCCTATGCTATAGTTCCCGTCCATTATTAACTATATCACGTTGATAATAACTTATAATTTCAAAATCCACAATACAATTCGCTCTCTCATGAAATAAAAATTGTCCTCAATACGAGAAAAAAAAAACTGTTCCCTCATTTACAACTCTTTAACGATAATATGGCGGGCTTGGCAACAAAATTGAGATTTATCAAAAGCCTATACGGCTTTTTAAGCGATGTTTTCCAAACAACCAAACAAGTCAAAATAAGTCCAACAAAACAAGTCCAAAACAAGTCAAAATAATAAATGTAAAAGGCAGAAAACACATTTTGCTGATTTAGATATAATTTCGCGATTTTGGCGAGAAAGGAAGATAGGCGTACACATCTTAACCCTTTCAGTCCCAGTGATGCCATTTGGCATCATCACTTTCAATATTTTTTTTCCAAATGTTTAATCCCGTTATGACATCCAAACACACATCATTCAATTCTTCAAACTTTGTTCTATTACACAAAATTTTACATTAATCTCAATAGAAGTCAGAACTACTATTTTTTTAATTTAGAAAATAGCTAACAAGCGTTTCACCTGATTTTGGAAAAGGTCACTTCAGTTCCACATATTTAAAACACAATTTAAACTATTTCGGTTAAAATAATTACTAATTTTTTTAATTAGAGTTGTATATTTAAAAGGTATCCGACCATAGAAGTGTTTTTAGGTAATATATATATCCACCAAAAAAACTTCGTAAAAGTAAACAAACGCCGATCTCAAAAAAAGAAAAGAAAAGAAAACCTATTTATTTTATTAAAAAAAGTCATTATGAGAATTGTGGCTAAAAAAGCCGTGATATAAAATGAATGCCAATCTCTTGTGTAAAACTTCCTGGTCATAATAAATAGTATAATTTAAGTTTTGCTGCTATAAAAAAATTGCACTGTTTGAGGTTGGTGCCCATCTTAACCACCCTCTATATCTCTATATAAATGTATTGAGATCATACATTTGTTAAAGTTTTTTTAAAGTATCCTTTCTTTATTCTGATTTAGTAATTCAAGTTCACTTGCGTGATTCAATTTTTTTAGTGGGATTAAGATAGGCACCAACCTCAAACAGTGCAATTTTTTTTATAGCAGCAAAACTTAAATTATACTATTTATTAGGACCAGGAAGTTTTACACAAGAGATTGGCATTCATTTTATATCACGGCTTTTTTAGCCACAATTCTCATAATGACTTTTTTTATAAAATAAATAGGTTTTCTTTTCTTTTCTTTTTTTGAGATCGGCGTTTGTTTACTTTTACGAAGTTTTTTTGGTGGATATCAGTAGTTTTTTTTAATTTATTTTATGAGATTCTTTTCAAGTTAGGGAGGAATGTCTATGGAAAGTTGTATAACCACCGGGAACAATGCCGAAGGGAAGCTAAAATGGTTCAGCATCAATATTGTAAATGGTGAAAGTGAACTGCACATCGATGAAATTAAATTAAAACGTCATCGACATCTAGAAATAAATTTCTAGATGACTTTTTTTCTCTAATGGTGCTGAAACGCTGGCGTACAAGCCTTTGCAGACTCGGCATATTCCCCAGAACTGAAAGCCATATTTTGTGGCACCATCTATTCGACTCTCGCTACCAATGACGCCCAGATTACAATGAATCTGTACTCTCTGTGGATGCCAAGATTTAGTTTTTCCGAGAGAACCCAGGCTAACTTGGCCCTTCAGGGATCTTTTACATGCCACATAAGCATTTGACATGCGCGCCCAGAATTTTCCCATCCAGAAAATCCGACGACTCAGGCGGGGCTCGAATCCGCGATCAAGAGGCGGATGCGTTTAACTTCTCAGTCACTGAGCCGCTTAGATGACGTTTTTTCCCCGATCATTGTTTTCAACGCATTTCGAGCTTACATCGCAGTTTTTATTTTTTGTTTACCGCAACCGTCTGTTATGCCTTGTTTCATACACTTTTGAAGGCATATTTATTTCAGTTTTCTTTTATTAAAAGTAAAAAAAATATAAAGATTATTCAACGAAAAACAATAACCAAGTACAATTCTTTTTTAAAAAAACTAATTTTTTAACCTTTATAAAACCTTAAACCTTTATATTAAAAAAAAGATTAATTTCTTGAATGGTATTGGCAACTGAATATGGCAACTAAATAGGCGAATATGATTGTTTACATTCATAAATCAATTAGTCCATCCATTCATCAACTCGCGTTAATCATAAGTTTTCTAATAAAAATGCCAAAAAGTTTAAATGATGCATTTCGTTTATTAATTAGACATTTTTTCAATCTGTTTATTTAGATATTTGGTTAATCATATTTTACAAGCTGTTATAATCCCTCCAATAGTTAACGGCGCTACTAACTGCTCTTCGTCGAAAATATAGCAAACCTTTGCGCGTTTTAGGAGATACATGGCCGCTAGGATGGCTTGTTTATCGTGCAACCATACCGCCAAAGGTAATATAGATTTTAATTAATTAAAAATAGAAAGAAGTATTTTTGAAACTTCAAACTTGCGCAGAATGTGAATTGGGGCATTCTTAATCGTTTAGTAAAAACCGCTTCGAGATTCATGGTCTAGTAATGGCTGTAGGTTTCAGCAAAAATTAGGTCAAAATTTGACTAAAACTGCTCGAAAGATTTCATTTTCGAAAATTTCCATAATTTTTTTCTCCGCTGTTTTTTATTCTAGAATAACCAAATTTTTTTTATTTAAAGTAATTCACGAAACCTGTCTACTGTATTTTTTAAGTTGTTCTAGGAACTTTAGTTTTGCTGGTAAAAAATAAAATCGATTTCGCTGTTAACATAGCGAAATATTTCCTGTATATATACATAACTGCCGTTTGCCCTTGGCGTCATTTTGAGATTGGCGGGCGGAACGACCGTTCCGTCTGATTTTTATTTTGATGTTTTTCACAATTAAAAAATTTTGGCATTATTTCAAAAACCATATAAAAAATTAAAATGAATTTTTCTTCTTGTGGAACTCTTATTTTTGACCTAAAATAAGGTTATTTTGTGAATATCAGACGTTTCTGTAGTGTAGTAAATTTTTGGGACTGAAAGGTTTAAAAATAGAAATATAGCCTTAAAAGGCAACGACTTTCCAATATAAACAACCGGCATACAAATCATTAAAAAACAAATTTTGCTAATTTGGAGTGGCTGACCACATATTTGGCGATAAAAGGAATACATGATACATAACTAGAACGCAATGACTCAAATAACCAGAAATAGTCAATTAAAATACCAAAGGCGCCGAATGAGAGGGATGTAATAATTTGGCGAACTTTGGTGACCCATTTGATGAGAATAAAGACAGATCCATTATGCAACTCTAGTGTGATGAATCTTGAGCAATCTGCTCGTGCCGTCAACCAAAAACCATCATTAAAATCCTTTACCGTACAAACACAACTTTTCATTTTTATTATTGCAGATGTTATCTTGGTTTTCTAAAGGTCCACAAGACAATTGTTTTCCTAGATAAAATGTAATTTTATGCGTTCTAATTTATAAACAAATAACAAAGGAAAAGCAATTGCTGAAGGCTATAACTCATTTACACCTAAGCAATGTAAGCTTTTATTTACATTGTATTTTAACTTACATAAAAAGTAACGGTATTTTAGTTTCAATAAACTACTGGGGCACATTAAGACACCATGAAATTGGTCACATAAGGCATAGAAATAAAACGTTTGTTTTTAAGGATTACAGAACTCACTTTAATGAAAGTCGGTTTCAAGTCAAGTATTACGATGGTCATTTTAATAATAAAGTTTTAAATTTCAAGTACAAACTTAAATTTATTGTTTCATTCTAACTAAATCTATTTTAGTTAGGTACTTCCCAGAAGTGGTATCTATATATATCCTTACAATATCTTAATAACTTTAAATATTCGATTTGTCAGTAACATGCGTTCTTGTAAAAATGTGTTTAATAGTACAATATTAAAACAAAGGATTTTGTAATTTTGAAAACAATTTGTAGAAAACAGTTAACAGTTTAGTAACTGACAATTTTCATCCAAAATACTTAGAAAGATAAAGAAAATAATTGTTTCAAACTAATCTTCAGTAATTTGTAATTAAAAAAATAATAAGTACATTCGATGCACTTTAAACAGAGGCGTTATCTGTAAAATATATTTTATTTGAATCTAAGAGATTATAACATTCAAAGTACACTTTTGGCATGAATCAGGTCCATTTATTCCCAAATAATATGGCTTTACCATCCAAAACCCATTAGGAATGTTCTTTTTTTTCGCGGAGCAATTGAAAGAACGAATCTTTCGACACCAATGAGCAGAAAGACATGACAACAACAGATGCCAAACTTGGCTTTTCTTGTCTCGGATAAATGTGTCGACATTTTATAAGCCATGCTGCACATCAAAATTGGATCTCGTTGATCCATAGCAAAACAAGTAAAAGTTTTTTTTGTTGATACTGTGGCAGTTTTATGGAACTGTATGATAAATATTTATTTTAAGTAATAATAATTTTTTTTAAATATTTATTACTATATTTTTATTTGGGGGAATATTTTGTAGTGTGTAGTGTAATCGTTTCCGGCTGCCTATCTCTAGCCTCCATTAGAAGCTTTAACACACCCAATAACGTCTCGTAATTTAGAACCCTGGTCAAGTGACGAGGTCGACACATGAGCGGGCATCCAACGGAACTTCGAGTGACATCGTACGCTGACGCCGTCGGGACTTTGGACTCCACAGATTTAATGAGCACGTCTGTCCCAGTATACTCGGGCCCATCCGTCACGAGTTGGATTTTTCTACTCTTTCCCTGTACAGATATCCGATTTATAGGATGACTGGCAGTAGGTGAGCCTCGAACCAACGCACTCCTGAGAAGGTTGAATCCTGAGGCGGATGCCTTTAACCACTCGGCACGGGCGGGCCTAGTCAAGTTTATATAAGCACGATTAAAAAAAATGAATTGCAAATTTAAATAATTTGGATTATTTTTAAGATAAGTATATTCGATTCATTTACAACAATTATAATCATTTTACACCAATGTATATATTTTTTTAAAATTGACTATTTTATTGTTGCTTATTAATATCACACTTGAGCAACTTATCACTTAGTCTGCTAAGGATAAAGACAAATCGTAATACTTTTGTAAAATTTCGCTTAACTAGTTAAAAATATGAAAAGAAATATTCAAATATCTTGGGGTAATTACTCTCGTTTTTACTAACAAAATTATTACAGTTTATTACTCAATTTATTGTTCAATTTACTGCATTTTAATCTAATTAAATTACCGTTAGTTTAAATTGCTTACAACAATTAAATCCAATTGCTAGTACTTTCAACAACATTTATGCATGAACTTTTTAAATGTTTGTTTAGTTATAATAATTGGTGTTCCACACGCTTCAAAAATACTTTTCCGCTAGTTTGTGGTAATTCTAAAACTTCTCTGGCTCAAGTACTTTGCTCGTAGACTGCGAAGCATCATTTAAATGAATATATTATAAATAGTTAACAAGTGGCGTTGGATTTTTATTTTATGGCTCCAAACCGACTATCCATTGCAATTGATCAACTTTAAGGCTAAAATATAAGCCTTCATAAAAATATGTCACCCTTATTATAAAATGATTTAATAAACACTTTTTTACCAATTGTTCTGCTAAAAATACCGAATATTGAAATTCGATAAGAGGTAAACCCAATAAAGTTTTTTTTAAAGTCATTTTTCGTATAACTTATTTTTTCCTACCAATATTGTTCATTACCATGATCTTGCGTTATATATTCTATTACTATATATCCAAATAAATATTTGGACGAACTAAAGTAGGAATTTCGCGTGCAAAATGTCCTTGCCACTCATCGTTTAGCGTCGAACAACACTTCAAATTTAATTAGTTAACGGTAGATAAAAATTATAACTAATGCGAAATTTGTTTCGATTTTTAGTTCAATATCATCTCTAATGAAATTAGTTTGGAGTGAAACCACAATTTTGGAGGCAGCCATATCAATAAGAGCGCGATTAAAAGTTTTAAAGTAACACATTTTTAAATTTTCGCCCTTAATTAAGCACTTTTCGCGATAAACGCAGACACGTTTTTTTCTTCACAAAAGAGGTTTAGAACTTTTAATAGCCCCGCTAAGTATTCTCTTAAGCATTTTTAGGTACTCGTTAGATAATGTGTTTGAAAGTATCCTATTAGAAATAAGTTTATTACTATGCTCGAGTCAACATTTTATTTGTTTTGGTACTTAATGTACCAATTAAGTCGTATCACTTTTTTGTAAAATAAGATTATATTTTATTGCATATTTGAATGGGTAAATATGTTCAGAAATAACATCTCAATGGGATAAGCATTTGAAATTGCCTGGAAATTCCAATACGAAAGACTTCTTGACTCATTTATAGACCCAGTCTTTAATTTTAAAGAAAAAAATGTTTTTAACGAATTTAATGTCAATATCTACCATATTACATTGCTTAGGTACGCGAGTTAAAAAAGTTGGAAATTTAGCTGTGATGAAATTTTTAAGTTTGAAAATATATTTACTTACCATAAATATTCCCCTTTGCACATAAATAACTAAAAAATTTATATAACGTTTAGCTTCATGTCATGCTAGAGTGATAACCAATATCGGACAACATTATAGTGCCCTTTAGATAATAGGAAGTTATTTAAAACAGATAAAAAAGCAAAGTTTATGGATATTATATCCATTATGATATTGAAAATTCTATTTTATCCGACAACAAATACTTAATCACATTGGTGAGAAAACATCAAAAAGAATGGAATGAAGTTTTTTAGTTCCACAAAACATTTTCTTAATAAAATATACATAAAAAAGTTGATTTATTGCTCTATCAAACATGTAAAGACTACAACGAAACAAAAGAGAAATCGTAATTCGATAATGGATTTCATTGGAAGAAACGGAGCATTAGTTGAGAGATAAAATATAAGTATATTAATGTTTTACAAGTTAAGTATTGTATATGCGATT
Organism: Hylyphantes graminicola; assembly: GCA_023701765.1. Lineage (NCBI taxonomy): Eukaryota > Metazoa > Arthropoda > Arachnida > Araneae > Linyphiidae > Hylyphantes > Hylyphantes graminicola. The sequence goes on from CM043122.1 coordinate 2,107,355, forward strand.
TTTTGTTCTTTATGACCAAGCCAAACTTGAACGTTTTTTTAGAAACGTAAAGAACTGCAACAATATTGAATCCGATAGCTTCGATTTATTTTTCAATAAACACTTAGACGACTCCCATTTAGAAAAAAATGGATAACATAATGGTTCAGGTATTAGTATTTGCATGCAGCCAATTTATAAAAAGGTTTTTCAAACTGTCTTTGCTTGAATAAAGGTTAGCTACGCGAGGACTATAAGTAAATAATTTCCAAATGACGATAAGTCAGTTTGTTTCCTTTATTTAAAAATTGTTTTTGTTTTGTTCTTGCATCAAAGCGCAAAATCTAGTTGTAGCTAGTTTGGGGATGCGTAGTGAAATACATTAGGCATGTGCTACCATATTTTGTATCCACGTGTAGTGTAAGTTTCGGAAAATGTCGATTTAACGCCATATGGAAACAGGTTGCTCAAACATTTAGTTCTTACTACAGTAATTCCTTAACATGCTAGCATTATTGTACTGATAAACAAGTAGGATATTAACATTCCAAATAATTATATTTATTTTACAGGTTTTTTGAATTTCTTTCTTGACCAAAATTGAAATTGAACCATTTGAAATCCAAGTTAATTTTCCAAATACACTTATTTGAATTGTTAAGTAATAAAAATTGCACTTTATGAAAAAATCTAGGGATGCACCACGGCCAACTGTCAATTCCAATCAATAAATCAATACTTTTAAATATTTTTGTTACATATGGCATTTATTAGGTAATTCAATCCACAAATAATACAGGCAACCCACGTGATAAAAGGTAGACAAATAAGCTATAGGATATATAATTACATTTAAAGATTAAGAAAAATAGCTTTGATTTTTACGTTTTGAAATCGGTAGCTGTGTTTTTTAAAATATATAGTATTCGGTAGTATTCTAAGTTGACTAAGAACCATATTCCTCTATGTGAACTAATCGCATTCTTTGATCGCAGCGTAGCCGTAAAATGGAACTATAATAGCATAAAGAAGAAAACAAAAGTATTTTTATTCCCTGGTTACAACCCCTAACCTTCGAATTGAAGTCATCTCTACGCGCTCGAACTTCGCCGCTAATCACGATATAGAGACCAGATAAAATCCATAAACAAAATTTCTCGTTTAGATTTTATTTCTACAATATGTGTGCGGAAATTTAATTCATTAATTGCGATTGGCAGGAAAAAAATTGCCCTGTGAAAATAAGCATTTGCTAATTTTATAATAATTTGTTTAAAGAATGAGACAAGTCAAGGCATAGGAATATCTGAACAATTTATGTATAGGACAAATTAAGCTACAGGGAAAAACGAATTTAGAAAACCTAAAGTTTACGATTTTACTCTACAAGTTAATGATACTCATAAAAGGGTTCTGTAATTAGCCTGACCAGATTTGTTTCAGTGATTAACCTTTCGACTGTAAAATTAACATAACATTTTCAGTAATTACATTTTATCTCGTTGCTTTTGCTTGAAAACCCTAAAAATACTATTAAACTGAAAGAACCAAAACAATTTGACACTATATTAAAATTAAAATTAGACTATTTGCACTATAGTTATAGATAGTTGAATAACAAACTAAACTGTATTGTGAAATTCAGTACGTCTGGTTTACTATCTAATGGGTTAAGGGGGGGGGGGGTCGAATGGTTCTATCTCGCCCATCATAATTTGCTTATTTTTAGGAACATTTCTCAGAAACTATGCGAAACCATTGAGCTTTTTTTTAGTTTATTCCTTACATATAGCTCGTTGTTTTAAGCTCAGGTATTTCACAATATAAAACACTTGATGGATATTTTTGAAAAATCACTGAAATACAAAAGAAACGGATTTAAAGTTATATAATTCTTTTAGAAGTTTAAAAATTCCTCAATTTAAATCAGAGCTATTGATGGGGAAGAAAAATAACACAACATGTTGATATTTTTTTATAGTTCCCGAGAAAAATTTTCCTAATTGTTGAAAAACCTTATATTTCAGGAAACTCAAAAGAAAAGTAATATTTAGGTAAGAACCGATATTAAGAGTTTCTCAAAAATGCTGCAAGAAAACCACTAAACAGAAATTTATAATCGTAGTCTTAAATCAAAGCTAAAGATATGCAGAATAAAAAAAAACGTACATTTTTGACCCAGACACCCATCCAACTCTCCTTAATAGACACTACCGTATAATGGCCCGTTATTTTTTTTGTGTTGCAGTGTGCCTCCAGATGAATCGGGGCATCTTTACTTTGATCGCCCCGACCGGAGAAGCGTCGTACGACACTCTCGCGTCTTACTCCAACACCTTCCAAGTGCCATTTCTGAGCCCGGCCTTCCCCGAGCTGAGCAGCGACCGACCAGCCTTCTACGGACTCAGCCTGCGACCCAGATACTTGAGGGCGATCCTAGATGTCATCATACACTACAACTGGAAGGTCATCTATTATTTATACGACACGGACGGTGGTAAGTTCAGATTCGAATTTATCAATGCCTAAGAATAAATCGGAACTGTTTACCTTAAAAAAATACTTAGTTTATGCTTAAAGCAGTCCAACTATTTACGCATTTCAATTCGTGTGACGTGTCTAAAAATTCTATTAAGTCAGTACCAATTCACTTCAGCTTATTTTGCATGCATTACGCAATTTGTAAAAACTGATGTTTAGCAAGTCTAATTTCCTTAAACCAGCATATCCATCTGAAAAAGGTAGAATAGTTACTTCCGCATTTTGGGCCATAGTTCTCTTAATATTTTTAATTCGATACCGATTTAGAAATGAAATTTAGTTTAATTGTCCCAAAGAAATCAGGAAAACTGAAGTTGAGTTCTAGTTTTCATATGCGAGAGCAAATATTTAGTGGATAGTTAAACCTTTCGTGCTCACCTCTACAAATAAAAATTAATCTTAAAATAGTATATTTCTATGTTTAAGTTACAATATTAACATCGCTTCAACACTATTTTAAAGCATAGCCTATGTAATACATTAAAAATATCGAAATTTTAATATTCCAAATGGTTCACTAGCAGAAATAATCCAACAAACCTAAAGCAAATTAATATTTACCTTCAGTTAGAGAGTAAACTAACTGGACAGACTAGTTTACATTGGACATGGGGTAAAAGTTACTCCTAGCCTACAGACTGGGTTTGTATAGGTAGGTTTGCTTACAAAGTTTAAATTCAAAATAAATATAGTCTTAACGTTTCAGTCTCCACTTTTTATTCTTTAAAAATCTGAAATTTGTGAAATATTGATTATGCATTCATAATGAAATTTTAAAAAGCAGAGAAAATGTATTCCAAAGTTGCCAAATTTAGATTAAGTTTTCAAAGAAACGATTCCATGGTTTAAATATTGTTTGAAAAAAATTACATTTTAAATGCAAATCTGAAGAATTTAGAGCCAATTAATTATATTGCCATGCTTCATTTAATTATGAACAAACATCAATTCTTCACGGGACACGATTCTTTCATCTAACCATACAAAAACGAAAAACTTCAAATTCTTCGAAAAATTTTCCTATAAAGTTAGAAATAAATGGAAGTTTAACTTGTCCAGAAAAAAAATTGCAGACTGGCGCTTCCAAATTGAGCTAAAGGGTTAGGAGCCAATACAGAAATACAATTTCATAAAATGTTCAACCTAAAGTAGAAATTTTATTTAGCTCTTATGCGGCACACACATTTATACCTTTGTCTAGACGATTAACACAACCTTCACAATTTACCATCTTAAATTCAGTAATACCAAAAACGTAGGACAATTGCGAGTGAAATTCTTATGAATTCAGAGTATGCATTACGTGTTTTTCTGATGCTTAAAAATGACAAGGATTTACAAAAATTCTGTTTAATAACAAATTATTAAATGCTTCAATAATTAACATTATCAAGATAAAGCCAAGACAATTTTAGCAATCTAGGATTTCCTTCGTATTAAGTAGTTTAAAGGAGTTATAAAATTCGACAAGATCTGCAGTTTATTAATTAAACCATCGATACACGTTTTGCAAAATAGCATACTTTAATACGAAAGAGGTAGTTTATCCAGAAAACATAGCATTTCCTATATTCGAACCTATTAGATTTCCTACTTAAAACTAAAATAAACAATCCATAACACATTAATAAATCGACAGATTTATGTTTAAGTAAATATCTTTATTCAACACATTAGGAATACATTTCTAAAACACGCTATAACATTTTATTAATATATAATCTACAACAATTTATTCACAATTTGTTCACGTCGACATTTAGTAGACAAGACAGTTATTATATATGTTATTGTAAATACTATGTTTTTACAATAACGTATATAATATCTTCTGGAGTATTGATGATTAGCTTTTACAACGTTAACTATGCGCACAGGCTTACAATGCTCAGATTTATACAATATTTTGACGATGCTTTGTGAAGTAAACAAAATTTTGACAGTTCCCTGTGAAGTACACAATCTACAATTTCGTAAACATTTGACAAATTAATAAAGTTTGCGTAAACCCTGAAAAGGAACTACATTCATTAGCGTCCATTACTTATCTCATTGAAGACTCATTCAGTAACCCATTTGATCTGATCTTTGTGTGAAGTCAAGAGAAATAACTTACCCTTACCTTTGTTCAATCTTCCCCAGCATGAAAACTTCGCTGTTGAACTTCAATATACATGGCATATAGTAAAGAAATTTGAACATCGCCTTTGTAAGACAAGATAAATGCAAAAAATTCAAAATTTCGTAGCATTTAACATTTTATGTATATGAAAGGACATTATTTTAGGCATAAAGACTATTCTAAAAATCCTTTCAAAACCCAAGAAACGTTTCAACTGGCCAGCTTACCCCCATTTTAACCAAAACTCTTAAAAATACAACATTCATTAACACTATTTTCGCTGGAAGAAAATTGATTAATACACACTTCATTCGCCGACAAAAATTACGTTAAACAATATTACTCACTAACACTTTGCAAAACAAGATATTTCGTTACATGCAGAAGACATTCAAAACACTTCACAATGAGCAACACGTTCCTCGGAGTAACATTCAAATTAAATACTTTAAACACAAGAACTAAAACTTTCGAAGACGTTAAAAAAACAATATGTAGATTCCGGAGAATTGTTGATATGCGTAGAACCGATGAGGGTTTTTCTATCTCATGAGCAATACGAAGGCTAGCACTTCGTTTGCTCAAGAGATTTTGCAAACAATTGTTTAAGGCGTCACAGGAGTCTTAAAAATGTGCAAAGAAGGTACTACAAAACATAGTTTGATCTTCCATGTCATTTTTGAACTACTCAATGTATAAGTATAATTTTTTTATATGTAATTCTACAAGATTTATTTAATATGAAACAAATTTTAAAATTTATGAAACTTTAGCCAAAACTAAAATAAATGACATTAAACATAAAGCTATTTGAACACATTGTGATTAGGCTTGCGCGGCAAATTGTGAGGTCAAAATTGAAAAAATGACCAAGAAAATGACTTTATATTGTACAAATATGTACAGACAAAGACTTATACCTAAATTCTCAGCTCAATTTTAATTAGAAATTATTTTAAGAACTTTTTTCTAAAAAAATTAATAAAAAATTTTTAAATTTTGATTTTAAATATTTTTTAAAATAATTTCTAATTTAAATTGAGATGGGAATTTAGGTATAAGTCTTTGTCTGTACATATTTGTACAATATAAAGTCATTTTCTTAGTCATTTTTTCAATTTTGACCTCACAATTTGCCGCGCAAGCCTAATCACAATGTGTTCAAATAGCTTTATGTTTAATGTCATTTATTTTAGTTTTGGCTAAAGTTTCATAAATTTTAAAATTTGTTTTATATTAAATAAATCTTGTAGAATTACATATAAAATAATTATACTTGTATATTGAGTAGTTAAAAAATTACATGACAGATCAAACTAAATTTTGTAGTTCCTTCTTTGCACATTTTTAAGACTCCTTAGACCCCTTAAGCTATTGTAGCATAGAAGATTGATCGGTTTGGGTTGTCACCTACGCTTGACATTTTCGAAGAACTTCGTGATTTTGAACCGCGACGAGATTGGTTTGGCTGAATTACAATTCTATATTGAAGTTGGGTCGAAATTAACGTTTTAATGGGGGAATAGGACAATCTAGCCGATTATCGGGTTGTTCAAAACTCAATTGAAACTTGGGATCAAATTCTAATTGTTAATGTGGACGTTAGATTTGTGGTTAGTTTGAATAACCACCGCGCCAGAGCTGCAAAATGGCTATTTATGTGGAACCCTGCACTTAGTTAATGTAGAGTGTTTGAGGATGGCAAATTCATGGGAACTTAAACCACTTTAAATAATAGATCATGGCAGTTTCCTTCAATCGTACTAAAACATTTGTAAACAATAAACATAAAATTGTTTAATACTTAAAATTCTTTAAACTGATTTTAGGATTTTAAAGTGGGATTTAGTAGTTAAATTAAAAAAAGATGGGCACTTTAATGCTGCTTAATTTATGCCGCTATACAAGAAGCCTTCCGAAATAAATTAAGCCTGTTTCAAAAGATCCAATTCAAAAAATAGACTACAGAATTTTAGTTTTGAAATGAGAAAATAACAATTTTAAACTTTGAACAGCATTTACTAAAAATACCAATGTTAGAGGAAAACTAAGCCCTTAAATTTTATCGAAGATTTTACTTTAGTTTTGACTTCAAAATTAAGACAACTTGAGCATTTAGAAAACTTTCTAATTACATGCGACCAGCAAACTATTTTTCATTTTAACATCATTTAATTTTAGTGCGCATTTTACAGAATTAACGTGGGAACTTTACATCACTTAGTTTATTAGTTTGGGTGTTTTAGTAGACTACATTTCAATAGTATTTCCGATATTGAATTCAACCACATTATTAAATCCCAATTCCATGATATGAAACTCAAGTTTAGATTGTCTACTAATAAATATTTTCAAGTAATGCGTAAAGTGTTGAAGATTAACAAGATCTGCTTCAGGGAAGGGATAACCTATGCACCAGTTGCCCTAAACCATTGCTTAGAACTGCACAATATTAGCAATGCAGTAGAGAATCGATAGATTTCCGATTTGAAAACTTACATTTAAATGCATTAACATTTTAACTTCAAACGCGAACAACAGCTAGTACACAAATATTTTCCACTATACGTGAAGTCTTTCAAACGAGAGAAGTGTGGTAACCCATTGATAACCCTTAACCAGTCAAAATACTTTTGAAGTAACCATTGAACTTTACGATATCTAATTAAAAAACACTAGCATAAGGGAATACTATGAGAAATTTAGTACTACAAGGTAAATACGAGGCGCTGTTTTTTTGCTGACCATTGTTTGCTCTTTTCGTCACCATCGAATTATACACCGAAAAAACCCAATTCCAATAGTTCTGTAAAGGGCGTTTGGTTAAAAAGCATTACTGCTATACGAGGGATAGTGTTAATTAATCTACGGAGGAAAAAGGAGACTGGATTGAACATGAAACACCTTCCCGTTTGACGGAATGCGTCAAAATGAACTGTTGCACTAGATATTTTTTTTTTATCAAGGCACTTCGTAATGTCACGGATAAAAAACGGTATAAAAATAGTCTTGAATATTAGACAAACCGGCAATTTTAACTTTAAAAAATAATAATAATTCTAGTAACTACACTACAAACCTTGCTATCCGAACTGTATAGATTTGGTCACAATCTATTGATCCTAAATGACCTGCATTGTTGAATCCAAGTAATACCCAAATTTTAAAAGGGAAACCAAATAATGTCCAATTGGCATCTACTCAATAGCATTGCAAAGACTACATTACTGCGAAAACTTATTTTGCAGCTCAGAATATAATTGAAAAAGGCTCGAGTCATTATATAGTAGTTTCAAATTGAGCGAGGACTATTAAGATACCAGTTATAGCACTTGCACACAAAATCTTATATGCAACTGAAATAACTTTAATTTTCTTACTTGCCTAAATGTGGAAAAATTAACCTTAAAATTGCGATATGAAGCTTCATTCCAGTTAAATTTTATACGACGGATTTGTATCATTTCGAAATGGACTCCAAGCATCAGGAAACAGGCTAATTGGAACTCTTATAGTAAAAGCAGACTAAAGAACTTTACTACAAACAAAATCGTCCAAAGTTAACTGGGCAAGCAGATGTTCCATCCAGATCTTACGACTAAACACAGGGTTTACGGTTCTCATTCGTCGAGTTCATTTAACACTAAACCTTAAAATTTCCCCATTAACCTTTTCAATTCCATATCTTACGACCATTAAATAACTACACTATTCTGGGTTTATGGCCATTAAAAATATGTTCAAGTTTTTCCTCCTAAAGGGCTTCAGACATCAGTAATTTCACATAAGCGTGTCTAGAAACTTTAAAACGGCTCATGCACAAGTTTAACATTTACTTAACATTCAAATAAAATCTTGGTTTAATTAATGCTGTCCTAATGAACGTGAAGGTAGCAATTATCTACACGCACCATTCTAGGGAAGCCAAAATCTAATTATTGTAATCTAGCTTTCGATTGTTATGTTTAGTCGCTTCCAAACACCACATTTACATGCATTAAATTTTAATATCTAAAAACTAAGAGCCTTGGCTATAAAGCTTTAAATTTAAAAAGGTGCACGCAGTCTCATTCAAATAGGCTTAAGCTAGTTTTCCCCATACCATTGATTACTCGCACTCTCATAAGGGTTTCTGTCCTTGTATGCAAAAACTAGCTCCGAAAAAAATACAATTTATAATCAATCTAATAGTTTCACCGTTTATCGGAATAACTAGATGTATACTTTTTATTAGGTGTTTAAAGTTTAAACGATTTTGCACAACACCGATTGAGATATTCCATTTAACCTCCGGGCTAATACTTCAAAGGATATCAGGCCGAACATCCTCGAGAGTTTGCAAAGACTTCAAATTGCCTTTGAACGCGGAAATCTTGCCGCGGCAAAACTTAAAAAAAAAAAAAAAAAAAAAGCAAAACCTACAACTCTCGATTCAGCAGAGACTGAAATCGTACGCAAATTTAAGGTTTATTACGTTTGCAAATTGTACAAGAGTGTACTGCCGTAGCAAATTTTATCAACTTCAAGAGAAATTTAAATGGGGACAAATAATTTGGCTAAATTGATCAAGTTAAATTCTAGCATTAGATAATTATTTTGCAGTTTTATCTGGACATATGTAGATAACCGTAATGTGATTTAGTTGGTAATTTACAAATTTAATTTTCGCAAGAGAGTTAAAATTCGATAAATAAAATTACGTATAAATTAAAGTTACAATTATGGTGAAAATTTTATTGCTACTTTCATCACGTTTGCAATTAACTCTTAACAGACCGCATTTTATCCGCTTAATATGGCCAGATTTAATGAACGAAATATAAACTTGCGTTTAAGTGAAGTCTACTAGTGCGAATATTTTATTTGTATTTAATCCTGGGGTGGAACTTATTCTTAATTTTCTCCAGATTCGTTGTGAAAATTACTGAAACCATCCCATTGTTAAACAATAGAAGTTTTACATGGTTCGACAAAGGATTTAATTTAGTTTAAATCCTGCAACTAGTTAAATTTTAGTTGCATGAACAGTACCCTAGACTGCAATAAAACAAAGCGAAATGAAGCGTACACCAATTATCCATGTTTTACTCTGAAATTAAAATATTCATGGGAAGTAAAGAAAAACCGTAACAATATTAAGTGTAAGTGAATATACTGGAGTTAATTATACAGAGGCTTACTGACAACGAATATCAATTATAGGAACTAGAATTAAACTTAGAGAACCAACCGACACTTTTTCAACACTTGGCAATACAAAGAAGGTTGGGTTGAAATACCGCTGGCACTAGCCAACGCGAGGGTTACTTCGAGGTTTTTAAGTTTCACTAAAGTCGTAAGTTGGCTAATGTTTACGAACCAGTCTGCTTTTGGTAAAAGAGAGCCAATTTAACCGACACCCCGGTTACATGTCAGCTAGAGGATTGTGGCGGAAATGGTGTAAGATTGAAAATTACATGCACTGTCCATCTGCATCAATAAATTAACCAAGGGTAGTATTGCGACTGCTTGCAAAGAGAGTTAAATTTTAGATTAAAAACTAAATTCTAGTACCTGCTAAACAAACCCAACGATTTATCACGCAATGAGAAATGAAGCAATTTGTCTTTATTTGGATGTTAAGTTTAATTCCGACTTATCAAGTTAGATTTTTGGTACAATGATAGTTGAAAGAACACGTGAAAGGTATTTACTCTTTAGAAATTTACAATATGCTAAACTAATCGATTTATCAAAGTTCATGTATAGTTCAATGTGACCAAATCGAATTACTTAGCTAAATGCATTTTATACACGCTTGAAGACAATTCGTAACCTAAGACGACAAAGTCACTTTCCTTAATCCGGATTCTGCAGTACAATATATATTTACATATTTAGTCATGTTTATTTTAAATTGAGCCACTGTGTTTCCCTTCACTTGCGACGGGTAATACTAGTGTAGTCTTTTGGCTAGGGGCATATTACTGCATTTTAAAAAACAATTTAGTGTGTTATTCAACCATTCAGCTATAAAAATTGCATTAAAATGTTTATATTTCAGACAAAAACGCAAGTGAAACGATGAAAATTTAATAACTTCATAGTAAATCTGGTCAGTCTACTTTTGGTTGTAAAGTTGTTTTCAAAAACACCGTTAAAGTAATTCCATTGAAGAGAAGTCAAACTATTTCTTGTACGACGGATTGGCAAATTTGACTCAAGCTGTAGAGCAGTTTCCTACACTACATTTTTCAAAATATTCTACGACTTAAATGATCACTTTAAAACCAAAATCGACGAGTTTGAGATTTAGAAACAACCAAGATAGAAATTTTAAAAGTTGGTTTGTTTGACACGATTACAAAAAATGCATTGATTTGAAGATATTTACCACGATTAAAAAACGGCTTATCCAAATTTACAGTTTGTTAAAGATTTAAAATATAAGGTGATGCAAGTGAACTTCAGTCTTCAATAATGAGTTGTTACTATATATACATAAAACGGGACTATACACATATGGGATTAGGTTAAATTAATGCACTAAAACAATCCAAGTCTTACTGTTATCAAGGGTGATTTATGTCCGCCCAAACTTCGAAAACGAGTGTTTAGCTACCCAATATAAAACATCAACCTTTTGCGGATAATTAAACAAAGATACAATACGACAATACGTTCATAACCAAATGTTAAACTCCCAAGCGTTAACTTATTTTCCATAATCGACCAAACTCGTAGTGGTTGAATACGGTTAAATTAATTAGTCACCAAACCACATTTTTGAATGCCCGGCAACGAGTGCCAATTTGAGAGACATTGGAGTTCTGCCATCATTAATAGGCATTTGACATTAATATCTAAAAAAATTGTAGACGCGGTCATCAAAACACAAATCTTCATTTAGATTGACTTCCACTTTTCGGCTAAGTCATAGACACAATAAAATTTAAGTTGAAGTTTTGGAATTAATACCTACACAGACCATGTATAGCTCCAGTGCAAGTCCTAGTGACAGTACAATTCCGATTTTATAGAATTATAATGGATAATATTTAAGTATTACGAGTTTCAGCTTTAACCAGACTGCTTCAAACGGCAAGAAACTTCGCTCAATATACTAATAGACGCACAATTTATAGAATATCGGAAAATATGTATTTAGAGTCGTGAGCAAAAAAATTAATTTCCAAGTAAAACAGTTCATCTGAAGCAAGATTAGTTCCGAAGACAAAATTTTAGTATCAATAGCCTATACCACGCTCATTTCAAATAATTGTCTTCCAACACTCTACACTGTCAGCCATCAGATAAGAGTTAGAAACTAGTTACCATATGAAAAACGCAGTATTTTTTCCGGAAACTAATTACCACATGTTGAACGTTCAAACTACACCGTTATTTGAAAGGATGCTCCTTTATTGCAATTAATTTGAGCTCGTATTACTACAAGTGCAAGGGATATCAGGCGCAACAGCCTCGAGAGTTAGCAAAGGCGATTAATTGCCTTCGAACGCGGAAAACTTGGCGCCAGAACTAAAAAATAAAACCTAGAACTCTCGATTTAGTTGAAACCTAATGCAAATATTAAATTAATACAACTTTAACCATATACAAATTATACAGATGCATTAAAATACCAATTTGGGTTTAGAAAGATGTCCCTTAGAATGTCAAGTTAGTGTCACAAATACTATATTCCAGAAGTATTTAAGTGTAAAGAGAAACATTTAAAAATTAAATTGGAATGAGAACTTTAATATGGTCCCTATGTGTTGTAAAGTGACTAATTTGTCTTATATCCAGAATATTACGCGCTTCGTATAGTAATTAGTTTTAGCTCTAATTTGATGGATGGCAGTGTGGAGTTGGAAGAAAATTATTTGAAACAAATGCGGTAGGGGAATTGATATTTTTGGGGTACATTCAGAGTCGTATCAAACGTGTTATTTTTTTAATTTCCAGGTTTAGGATTAAAATTTAGATTGCACTAGAGCTACACAATGGTATGTTGTCAAGTAGTTAAAGATCAATTTAAAAATTAAAAATTTGGACAAATAAGCTTTCACTCCCTAATTTAGGTTGCCAAATTAAATCTTTCGAAACTGTCATAGCGAGAGTAATTAACATTTCTTGACACCAAGTCCAACTTCGACGTTGCCACTATATCAGCCAGTATGTTTCGATTTAATACAACCCCAAATACTTGTAGTGTTTGAATAATCTTTTCTTTAATATTTAACAAACGTATTAACTTTTAATTCATCCTTGCAAGTTTAAAGTAAGGTAAGGATTATTACATTTTAGAGATTTTACCATTGAACCGATTAGATTTTAATTCACTTAACATACAACCAATATTAATACTCCTCAAGTAAATACTTTGCATTTAAACCCAAAAGCTTGTTTTAAAGAAAGATCCTAGACATTTAGTTAGGTTTAATAACGTCGGACTAGATAAGCATTTGTTATTGCTTGATGAGTATTTAACGACTAATATACGTTATACATTTTTATTTTGTTTACCGATGCAGATCTTGTATGCTTAAAGTCTCTTAATCGTAGCTCACATTTCGCAAAACAAATTGAAACAGCATGCATATTCCCCATTTTTAGAGTTCTACATAATTACATTAAGCCAAGACAGATTATTAAATTTTGTTGGGTTTTACTCAACACCGAATGAAAACGCACTAAAACAAAATTTTTAATTACATATCCGCGAGAACAATTAGTTTAAACAGTTAATGCTGAAGCGTGAATTATTTATGGGAACATACGTTTCCAACTAGATTTGGTTGAATCCCCGTAGATGTAGAACCAGAGTGGTTATTTTAACCATTACCGATGTCCCAAACTAAATTTATGAATGTTAAAAGAGAACCCTTTGGACAAACTAAAGACTTTCTTTAATTTTTTTAAACCAAAATAGAACATTTTTAGGAAGCACACGACTGAATGTTAGGTCACCCATTTAATAAACCCATTTTCAGATTTTGATGAAGAGCTTTAGAAATTAACACGGAATTGAAGATTGGCAAGAAGATTGATTAGCAAGAAGTATGGTACAGATAGATTCCAGCTTGTTCAGAGAACCGTTTATAAGCTTTCGTTAGTCAGAAGGTACTGCCTGATCTATTACTAAAATGGTAAAGATTTTTAAGAATCCATTAATACTAGATTTGGGATTTTATTATAGGTTATGAATATTTGAACTAGAATAAACATTAACGACGACAGTGGAATAATTTGCGTTCTTTTAATCGGAGATTACTTACGGGTGGAATTTAAGCAACGCTAGAGCTACACGAGCTATCCCAGGGATATTGACAAAGTATTAGATCTATTTAATATAGAGTGGTTAAATTAACGTCGCAATAGATCGATTTGGATTGGGGCAATATACGTGGGTCATTTTATAAAACTTAATAATCGCGAGACATTAAACACTTATTGTAAAATCTACCTTGAACCTGCAAACTAAAATTTCGCTCCGAAGTATTAGTTTCAGATCTTCCGAAGTCTTTACGATGTGGACAGATCCAGAAGACTGTCGAGGTGGAGAATGAGTTGAAGCGCTTGTGACGAATGAGAACGGTTGAGGCTTGTGGAAATGGTGAAGTTGACCAACTTTTCCTGAAATTATACATTATAAGTTGCGGTTCGGTTTGCAAGAAAGGGATATTAAGTTTTAGAATAACTAGTAGCTACTTACCTTTCACAGGTTCTTTGCAATTCTGATTTGGAGCATCATCGCAGAGGGTTGTGGAAATTCCCATATTTGAAGATTCCTTCCTGAGGAAACATTAGTGTTGTTTCCTTGTCATCCGATCTATAAAAAAAATATAAAATCTTTTAAGAAAAACAATTTGCTTATATTTTTTAAGTAGTTTTAAAGTTCAGTGCAACGCTTGCGCATCAGTAATATTTTAAGTTATGAAGTATTAAGTACACACCTTAGGTAGCACGGAAGGACGTCAGAGATTGTAGGACCACGCTAGTCACCGTAGTTGCAGCAATAGTTGTCGAACCTTAAATAGAAAAGGATTTAGTATGAATAAAACGTTAGAATGTAAACTTTAGAGACAGTTCTTCAAATGAACTCGATATGGAACAATAAAAACCCGACAATTAAAAAGATTTAACATTTAATTTTATTTCTTGAGCAACCATGATTTACAAGTAATGCATAATCTTAATGGGAAGTGCGATTTGCGAATTACGCAAATTTGTTACTAAAAATAGCACCCGAGTGCACCTTGGTGATTTACACAAAAGGCAAGACTTCGCCACTCTGTACTACAATAAGAACGCGAGACAGTTTGTAACACAGGCAAAATAGAGATTTTTTATTAAAACTTACGAAGTACAGCGGTGACATCCAGAAAGTATATGAAGGACCAGGTTGGATGCATATCGAAACAGATCCACTCTAAGGTCATCGACGGCGAACAGTGCCAATGGGTCTCCAAGTTTAGCAAAGTAAGCCATAATTCTGCAATGCAAAAGTATAAAATTAGCAAATCTCCAGCAATTAATATGATAAATAAAAGGCTTTATATACAACCCAAAATTAAAAAAATCCATAGTAATTTTACAGAAAGAACCAGTCTTGCACTTGGAAAAACTAATGAAACATCTTGGACTTATAGTCTTTTAATATTAAGGGGTCTAAGGAGTCTTAAAAATGTGCAAAGAAGGAACTACAAAGTAGAGTTTGATCTGTCATGTAATTTTTTAACTACTCAATATACAAGTATAATTTTTTTATATGTAATTCTACAAGATTTATTTATTATAAAACAAATTTTAAAATTTATGAAACTTTAGCCAAAACTAAAATAAATGATATTAAACATGAAGCTATTTGAACACATTGTGATTAGGCTTGCGCGGCAAATTGTGAGGTCAATATTGAAAAAATGACCAAGAAAATGACTTTATATTGTACAAATATGTACAAACAAAGACTTAGACCTAAATTCTCAGCTCAATTTAAATTAGAAATTATTTTAAGAACTTTTTTCTAAAAAAATTAATAAAAATTTAAAGATTTTGATTTTAAATTTTTTTAAAAATAATTTCTAATTAAAATTGAGCTGGGAATTTAGGTATAAGTCTTTGTTTGCACATATTTGTACAATATAAAGTCATTTTCTTGGTCATTTTTTCAATTTTGACCTCACAATTTGCCGCGCAAGCCTAATCACAATGTGTTCAAATAGCTTCATGTTTAATATCATTTATTTTAGTTTTGGCTAAAGTTTCATACACTTTAAAACTTGTTTTATAATAAACAAATCTTGTAGAATTACATATAAAAAAATTATACTTATACATTGAGTAGTTCAAAAATGACATGAAAGATCAAACTATGTTTTGTAGTACCTTCTTTGCACATTTTTAAGACTCCTTAGACCCCTTAAGCTAAACTAACAAGGCTTAGGTATTATGAAAGTTTAAAATTAACCCATTTCAAATGGGAAATACCCGTGACTAAGTCTTCAATCGTTAGTAGACTTATTGGCAATATATACTTACAATTATAAAACCACATTTTTTTCAGTTAGTAATTACCAGCGAAACAAAATGTCGAAATTAAGGCTGTAGTAAGGGTTAGCAAAATAACATAGAAAAAGCAAACACATAAGGCTTTTAGATTAACTTATTCAACAGGCGACAATTTTTCTTTAAAATTCGACTATAAGAGAATACAGCGAGCCATAAAATTCGAAAATTTCTACTTACATCCTTGTTGAAACTTCGCGGCTTTATATTCCACACCTTATTTTCGACTATTAGAGGTGCGAAATCCCAATTGCTTGAATCTCTACTAAGCTTACCTATTTAACAGTTTTTCTGAGTATGTAAACTCTTCCGCTATGCTTATGATTGGTTACCTCGCAAAAGGTTGCGCGTTGTACATTATTTTACATGACTCAGATTTGCATATCTTTGAAATGAAGTTTTATTCTTGGTTGGCATCAACGTCGTACTAGAGCGTGATTAAGAATCGATAGTATATAAAGTACCTCAAACTGGGTATAGCCTTCATGAATTAACTTTGCACTAGCACTGCATCTAGAATGACTGACTTTTCGTGTTCTGGGATCTAGTAGGCGCGTTTATACATGAACCATCGATTCCATGGATTGAAGAGCAAACTCAGCAATTTTTCCCTCTTGGGGATTTTCTCAAAGACAGAACCGGAATTGCGGGGTTCATTGGGGGGTTACGCAAACCCTCCAATGAATGAGGGTTTCATGTTTCATACCATGGATTCGGCCACAGACTATCATTTGGGTTAGAAATCTTGCTCGACCTCTTTTCCCCAAATGGGGATTTTGGCATTCCCATGGATTCGATGGCTCATGGATTGGATTGGATTGGTTGACATATATTTTCAGGCTTGTGTGCTTGTGGCTCATGTAAACTCGCCTAATGTTGCTCGCTTTTGGTTCAAAATTACGAAGCACCGTTTTTGGGTTGTTTTCTTAGGATATAATTACGGAACTTCATCAATTGTAGTGGTAGTCTGGTATGGGATAAATAAATCCTGGTTCAATGTCCTGAAGCCACTTATGATTTTGCTGCTAGGTACTATTGTTCCCTACTCATATGTCAGCCCGACTGCGGTACCAAATTACTAAGCTCTTCGCCATCAGACGAAATATAGTTTTAGTACACCTTCAAAACACCCAGCAAAACCAAATACCTAACTGCGTTTTGCTAAATGGACAATACGAACCGGGCGGAGCGTGATAATAGGGTATTTAACTAAAAAAAATTGTATTAGCCTAAAATATTCTTATAGCAAAAATATTAGACCAGTTTTTTCTTTTTTTCAAATAATATATAAAAAGGCAGAAAAATGAATTTTAAAATTAGGACGAAAAATTACGACCGAATACGCTTTGGGGCTGCACGTGTATCTATGACGTCACTAGTAACAGTTTGAACACCATTTTGGAATTAGGCAAATTTGAACTATCCGCTTTTGTAAAACATCCTCCCATTATCTATATAATCCTTATTTTAATAGTAATATTGATTAAATCCAGTCTAATTACAAGCAAAAAATATCACACCGCTATGTTTATACAAACAAGAGACGTCAGCCAAATCGACGTGTTTGTGATCACGTGACGTGCCGATGAAAAAAAGCCATTTGGAAATGATTTTTATTAATTATTTAAAGATTTCGCAAAAAATATATATGTTTGCTATTTTTGTGTTCAAACTATAATTAATTTAAATAGTGGAAGGTATTTTACGATATAGTTAAGTACCCTTTTGTTTCCTGCTCATATGTCAGCCTCGTCACTCGACTGCGGTACCAAATTACTAAGCAATTACTCTCCATCAGACAAAATATAGTTTAAGTACACCTTTAAAAAATCCA
Organism: Hylyphantes graminicola; assembly: GCA_023701765.1. Lineage (NCBI taxonomy): Eukaryota > Metazoa > Arthropoda > Arachnida > Araneae > Linyphiidae > Hylyphantes > Hylyphantes graminicola. The sequence continues at coordinate 2,125,381 of CM043122.1, forward strand.
GCAAAACCAAATATCAGCTGCGACCGAGTATATGCGGAGTACGTGCTAGTTAAATTTGTGGGTTCGAAAGTACTGTAAGCGGCCATGGTGCAGTTTTTCACGGTACAGATCCCTGGAGACCATTTCTCTTCCCCTTCAGGGACGTCTAAATTGCGGAGGTGGCGATAGATGGCAGCAACTGTCACGTATGAGTGTGTGTTGTGTCTGTCTTACTTGACGAAGGTTTATAAGCGGTTCCAAGCACACAAACCAGAATATATATGGCTACCAACCAACCCTTCTAGATAAGACGAATAAGCTGCCTCGGTGTTTGTTTGTGAGGTTTAAGACAACGGTCAACGTACTGTGACGTCACTATGGGCGTGGCCGCTCCAGTTGTCCATTACGAGATTTTAAACAACCCAATTAAAAATTTTAAAGTTGCTTTTTATGAAATATAATAATGGAATTTTATAATGTAAATAAATGACACAATATTGTATTTTAAATATTTATTGTTAACAACTGTATAATCTAAAAAAATAACCCCTTTTCATACTTTATCGATACCATTTCCAAAGTGGATCACCAAAAATATACAGCAGCAAGATAAGTAATTACTATATCATAGTCCGCCGAAAGAAATAAAAGTATCTCGGAGAAGAAGTCGGGATAAAAATGAATCGAATCTTCTGACTTTCATGAGTTTCTTATGGGTACAAAAATCCCAGATTCTTTCCCTCCCGAGCTTTGAAAGGACGTGACTTAGCAGCAAATGACCCTCTGGAGACAAGAATTGTTGTATTTACATACATGTGCCTGCAGCAACACGTATGCAGTCCCTTTTTGTGGGAATCAGATTTGATAATCCATAAAGAAATGCTCCATTTTTTGTTTTATTATTTATGAAAAAATATTATTTCATAATGTTATAAAAAAAAGAAATTGTTCCCTGCTGCAAATTAGCTTTTTCACCTGCAGAATCATTTTTTGTCATTTATTATAGATGAATGACATTTGTATACATTTCTCAGTCAATCTGTAGCCAATTTTAGTTGTCACTTGGTTATGCTATTCATTGGAAATTGCAACAGCTCCATGTACACGGTTTCATTTATTGGTTGTTTTGATCGGATCATCATGATCATGATAGCTAAGGAGTGCAAAATAATGAAAAAAGAAAAAAAAGTTTTGATATTTAGTACATATTACAGGCAATGAATTTTTAGAGAAACATACTTTATGTCCCCAATAACACTTAGATGTACTAAACTAAATTCAGGTTCTAGTTAGTCATAAAGATACTTTACCTCCAGTGTTTAGTTTCGAAGCTAGCTTGAAAACAAATACTTTATCGAACCACTGAAGGGATAAAAATAACTGAATAAACCTTGCTCTCTCAATCCGTGTTTTTATATCTATCTGCCAGCACCAAAAATATTTTACATTTTCATACGCGGTTTGTCCCTTTTTTTGTTGGATTGGTTTCTTGGAATAAACTTCGTACGAGAGCTGCAGTGCAGAAGGGCTCTTAAGAGACAGCCCTTGTTTAAATTTTAAACCTCGGTCAAGTAACTTAGTCAATATACAACCTAAAAGTGCATCCATGTCGTATGAAGCCAGAATTTTGAACTACGGCTGATTTAAAATACATCAATCGAAATTAGACTCACCCACCAACCCCCTTTACATAATTAAAAAAATCTGTAATAGATTATGTTTACTTTCATAATGAGAATAAAATTTGCACAACTTTTAGCTGAAATAAAATTGCTTACTTACAACGCATTATTAGGCTCCTGCAGTTTCAAACGAAGTTATTGTGTGTTTAAAAATGAAAAGAGAATCCAAATTTCCTATAGGAAACTTCCAAGCCTTCTTATGAGAAGTCGACTTCGAAAACGGTTTATAATGGGAATTGTTTCCTCTTTTGCCTAAGCAAACTCTTTCAAAGAGAGATTGTTTTATTCATACAGATTATGAGGCCGTTTAGGGAAACTAAAACAATCAAAAGCTTTTATTTCGGATTTTGTTTGGGTTCTCAGAAAGAAAGTTTTCTTAAATGTGTCTACTTTTCCTCTGGAAAAATGTTCTTTCTTTTCAAAAAGCACCAATTCAAAGTTTTAAACTTGTATATAATTGATGACTCTTCTCTTTTGCATAAGAGAATAAAATGTCTTGCTTGTTATCCAAAATTAATTAATATTAGTTAACAAAACACAAGTTCTTTGTAGTTGTATACTAATTACTCACTATTTTATTTCCAATTCTTATCGAATGCGAACTGTACCATATATCTTATTTTTACTCTTTACTAATAAGTCGGTTGTAATTACCTCACGTATTTGCAATTTTGCTTGAAATCAAGATTATTTGGAAACTGTTATTTTTATTGTTTTGCACTTACGTACATTTGAGTACATAACTAAATATGCAGCTTCGCAATTACAGAAGAGAAGACATATTTTTTTAGAAATAAGTTTTTATCATTACGGAACTCTGTTTTTTAAACGAGCTTTGACACCTCATACATATGTCATTATGAAATAATTTAATTTCCAATTAACTAATAACTATATATAAAAGTATGAAATAAATTTTAAAAAAATTTCACCCTGGAATGACGCTTCTCATTCTATGAACAGGCACTCGAGGAACCAATTTTCAAGTCTGGCCTGAAAATGTTCTTTTTTACTGTTGATAATTTTTCATATGTTACCTGTTTTCCCAAAAATCCTAAAAAAGCTATGTCTGATAGAATTAAAAAATCCTGGTTTCAACAGATTTTTTGGCTGTCAATCAATATGGCTTCTTGAAAGGTAACACACAACACGCTTTACCAGATTATGTTGTGTATTCTGAAAGAGTAAAGTAATTCAAAAAGAATCTTGATAGTTATTGGAGACTGGTTAAAATGTAGTGAACCCTTATACCAAGGTTGGTAAAAGAGTTGGTATTAAATTTTTGTATTTGTGTTTATTAATAATAAAACCTTTTAATTTTCGTTTTGGATTTCTCGAGTTACACACACGATTTCTCGATGCTGTCATTCCTTTTTTCACTGAAAACATTTTATAAAGTTATTCGATTTAATGTATCTAAGCTTTTAGTTATTATTCATTATCCCGCAGAATTAAAAAAAAATAGAAAATAGCCCGGTCGAAATTATGAAATGGAATGATTTCTGAAAAGTACGTGACTTTTTAAATGGTTAATTAGTGAGCGTTATAAAAGTCAGATCAGCCCTTTCAGCTTTTTGCTAATTTCTGTCGACGGTCTGCTTAATGAAGAGATGGGGATGAATACAAAACTCTTTAAGAAGGGAGATACAAAAACTAATTCCGGTCTACGTTAAAATTGGATACATCAGTGAATATAAATCTGTTTAAAAAGGTTTTTTTCATAATTTATAATTTGAAGAAACTAAAGTGAAAATCTTTTTTAGTTCAATATTTGGTTTTAATTCAGAACTTTGTAGCAAGGCCTTTTTATTTTTTAAGGCCACAATCAACCTTTTCTTAGTCAATATAAATAGGTTTTTAATGAAAATGTTTTAATATTTTGTTACAAATCTCTTACAGTTTTTTTATAGTTTCTTTTTATCTCACAGAAAAGGATTATATTGTAAAACTGTTAAAAACATCTTGGCTTATTTTTCACCCAATACCGTTTACTGGTAACGACGTAAGAACCAATTAAATCTTACTCTAACGCGACAAGATTGAATGGAAATCGGATCAGATGCACTGGTTGGATAAAAATGCATCGGATTTTTCCAACTTTTTAAGGCAGGTTTTGAAAAAAATATTATTTTAGGTAAAATTAAATTTGTCGATGTAAGATAAAACTTGGGCAAAGGCCAGCATTTTTCTATATCTAAAGATTAGATTACAATTGCTGGTGTTAAATTAGTCAAAGTAGCAGAAAGTTAATCCCTGTACATAAATAATAAAAAGTTTATTACTCTTAACTTCTTGAAATTGCAGAAGGAAGATGGAAAATTAACTGGAAAAATTGTTAAAAGATATTTATTTTTCGGCAAATACGTCCGACATAAAACACATGTGGAGACGTTATTTAGTCTCGTCTTTGTTATGTTTTTGATTTTAATCCGTGGCCTTTCAACCAAGATTCCAAACGTACCTTTTGGGTTAAAACTGATCATCTGGTGATACATTAGCATTAGGAATTGTTTTAGTGGAATTATTTGCAACTTGTACATGGTCGCAGTTGATTTATGTAAGTAATATAATACTTTTTTTATAAACAATTAATACTGATGGTAGCTTTCAAAAATATAGATAAATTATTGTCACAAAATAACAAGACTATAAACTCAAATTGTCACAAAATAACAAGAATAGAGACTGCTACAAGACTATTTGCACTTATTTAGTTCAACCAATCAAAACTTTTTCTCTTATTTACTATTTGATAGTTGATAAATGGTCGTAATTCGTGTTTTTCAACCCATTTCGCAATAAATAATTTTAATGTAAGTTCCCCTATTTTCTTACCAAAACGAATGAATTCCCCTCGTGAAATTTAATCTGGATTTAAGTTGGATTCCTTTGAAATGCAACTCCTCCAAAAGACTTTTGTATTGAATGAAACACATCCTATTCGGCCTCGAGGACTCAACTTTTGAAAATCCTCTTACGTCCATTATTGGTAAAAGTTAAGGTAGAAAAAGAGGATTTTCGCATCACCCCATTTCGATCTGTTGGATTACAGGATAAAGAACTACAATCACAAAGCAAGCACAACTATTAATAAAAAGAGGGGCCAGTAAGCGTACAAGCGCTTTTCATTTTGTACCAAAAATATCAAATAGTTTTGTGTACATTGTTTAGTTGTTAAAAAATCATTTATGATTGGGACTATTTTTCTTCGTTGCTACTGCGAAAAAAAATTCGTAGCTATTCGACAAAAGAATTTTTGAAAAGTTTTATTCCTGCAATGTGGGAAAATACGTGTGTTTCGAATATTATTAGTATACATAGTAAAAATGTTTGAGTTGGAAAAAATATTTATGTTATTTCTATTAGGAAAATTTTGTTTTTTTATACTTTACTATAATTCTTTATAAATACTGAAATAACAACTGAATTTTCAAAAGATACATTTTTTTATTTTGTAAGCAAATTCAATCTGTTACCACTGATACATAATGACTCTTTGGAGAACCAATTTCTCCCTTTTTGATTACAATAGGAAAATTTGAAATGTACACAAACTGTTAGTATTAGAATTATTAACGAAGCATCATCTAATAGTCATAAACGCATCATATTATCTAATACCATTATATAGTGCTACACTACACACTGTTGACGAGGGTTTGGAAATGGGTTTACCTTTTTTTCTAACTGCAATGTGCTGCAGAAAAGAAGATATTTACGAATATTTTATGTATGGCTTAGCTACTTCAAAATTATATTAATAGATTTTTTTTGTCCGTAGCATTACGGATATTTTCTTTCAACTTATCTGCAAAAAAGTTCTGTAACACAGGGTGGCAATTTTTAAATAGGCGCCAAAGGATCAATAACAAATTGTAAATTAAGGGCTCTTTTAAAATTTTCATTCTATATAGCATGACATTTTGTAGTGTAGGTGCTTAAAATATTTTTAATTTTCTTTACTTGCTTCATTGCATTTTTGAATTTTTGATAAAAGCTAAATTTAAACTGTTGTATAAATTAAACTTATTTCCGCTGAAAACCAAAATATCTTGAAGAATACGTTGTTTGTTCAAAAAATAATTAGTACAAAGTATACCTGCATTTTATTTACATAAATTTAGCACATAGAATTGGAAAACCAATTTCCGATTTTATCTTTGAATAAACTGGATAAAGAAATGATAACTCAAACATCGATCTGAAAGATTTTCTTTTGAACTCGATCGAATGACTTGAATTTGAACTAGATCGAAAATTTCTGAAACTTTGAAATAACCTAAAGTCCTTTAAACATACCACTTCTGGACCGACAATAATCATCAAAAGAGCATTCAAATAAACATGATGTTCGATAGCTCCCTGAACGATGCTTTTCGTTTGATGCTTGAAAACTATTGACTTTTAAAGTCCGAACTTCCGATAGCTCTCAAAATAGCGAAAAGCATTTCTTGAGAAAATTCCTTCAAATGAGTATATTTTATGAAGACCAGGCGCGATAACAAGCTATAGTAGTTTAGCCACCTCTTGTTGCTATGGTGACAACACGGAAGGGGAAATATTGTATGGCAAGAAGAGATAATATTGTATGGCAAAGTCAAATAGGAACTTCTTCAAGTCAAAATATATTAAAACGGATTTTACTGGAGGGATGGTCATATCATTTGGATACAAGTTTAATCTGAAAGATTTTTTTAGTTATAAAAAATGCACACATAATTCAACGAATTATCGTAAAAATATAGCATCGTTTCAAATACTGTTTCGTTGAATACATGAATGTGATACGAACTTTTTTCAAAGGAAGCTACATGTAATTAATAATTAAAAACTCTGTAAAAGAAGTCAACAAGTTGAAAAAATAACAAAATAAATCAAATGAAATATCTAAAGAACATTATGTAAAATTAAAATAGTTCCTAATACTATCTATGAATGATATTTAAACTACATGGGCATTATTTAAATTTGTGAAATTATTAATATACTTTATGAAATTATTCATATTATAGTAGTTTTGCTTAGAACTTCTGCCAAAAACTGTTTTTATTTTACTGTTATGACAATGTCTTAAAATATGTATAATATTATCATTGGGGATAAACTCAGTTTTAATTTTATTAAAATGTGAAATATTTTCTAATTAAAATAAAATGTCTTGTGAATTTTAACTTTTTGTCGGGGAATTTAAAGTGTTTTTGGCATTTTTTAGTTCTATCACTTCCAGGTTTATCAAAAACTGAGAAAAAGCCATTATACACTCTTTAAAAAATCCTTCTAATCCCAAGAGCTATTTAAATGAGTTCAATGCACAAAATATATTGAAACTTTCTTAACTATTTTTGATATTTTTTTTCTTTCACTATTTTCCGTCTCTGGGTGTCCAAAATTATATAGAAATTATTAATAAGAGTTCATTGCACAGATCCCCTCATCATAGGCTAGTAATACTTTTAGAAACATATTAAAGTTACGCTGTATATAAATTAAAGAATTAAGAATTTTTCGACCGTTAAATATTAAACTATGCAAATTAAGAAGGAGCTCTTTTGACTTTTGCTAATAATTCTCGTTATTAATATTTCACAGAATATTTATAAAATAGTTTTTGATGCTTACATAAAAAAATAAAACTAATTTGCAAAGAATATTTAGCAATTCAACCGGAATTAATTATACACAACACATTATTCATAATAATTAGAATAATAAAATAATACATTTGAAAAAAATTAAATTTAAAGAATAAAAGTTTACATGCACCATAAAGTTTAATTTAAATAAACCACTATGTATATATTTTTGAACTGTTTCTACTAGAAGACAGGCCAATTAATAGGTTCCTCCATCCTACACATGATAAAGAGTTTACAAAAATTCATTCAAATTTACTAGATAGTCCCTATGCTCGATAATCCCTTAAAACAGTGTCACCATTTGCTAAAGATTTTAATTTGATGGCCAAAATGTTATAAAATCCCTTGCATATTATTGCTCCATTGCATATTATTGCATCTAAATAGAATTTTGGATTTTATAAAACAGTAATTTTACAAAACAAATCTGTGCATCTTAAAAATGGAAGTAATTTTTGAAATAAATCTTTTCATTTTTTTTCTCTTCAAAATTTGGCTTGGTGCAAAAGTTAAGGTCCCACTACCAACAGAGAAATACATAATCAAATTTATTCGTCAAAATGACGAAAAAATCCCGATTTGACACATGAATGACGATAATACCATTATGAGCTTTTCGTTTCTACACGTCAAAGTCCCCAATTCATCGAGACAAGGCAAATGGAAGATTTTTGCTTTATGACGGCCGGGAACATGTATGAGAATGCCTGGAGAAAAAAAAAAGCACATAAACAAATGAATAAACATTCAATTTATACTTATATCAATATGTATCAATATTATGTGCCTTTATGTTTTATAATTTATATCAGTACAGCAAGATGTTTCGGTAACGCGAAGATTAGCATGCCTTATAACTCTTGAAAATAAATATCGTAAATTCGAATAATTGTCCCCAATTTAAGTAAAAAAAAACATTGAGTTTAAAAATACATTTTATTATAAAATTTTCGTTTAAAATAAGCAGAATAAGTTAGAATTTTTTATTGAAAAACTTAGCAGCAATTTTTAGGTTACATTTTAGATAACACTCCGATGAATACTTACTTAAATAAAATTTCTCAAAATTTTACGATCTGAAGAATGGGGTTGTAACATATAATCATTTGCAACAGAAATATAACTTTAAAGGTTTTAAAGAAAATTTAATATTTCAGTTACAAATGTCAATTTTAATCTCCCTCAGTAAAAACAAGTTTGTACTTCGGCCTATTAGCTTATCTTTTCAAGAGTTTAAAAAATATAAAAAAACAATTAATGTAAAGTTAATTTTGAACATCAGTGCATATCAAGGTATTTCAATTCTTTTTTCGCTAATAAGCATAACAATGCTCGAGTTTGTGCTCTTTGTTTTATAAGATATTTAATTTAAGACTGCTAACGAAAGGTTTTTATTTGTAGGCTTGCTGAAGCTCCAGCACATTTTCCGCTTGACGACTGACAACTACAAGTTGGAAGTGCGTGTCGTGAAGCGCATCGCCAATGCGTCCGACGCCAACGCCTTTCTGCACCATCTCGAGAGTAAGGAAAGAGAGACTCTGAAATACGTGGTCTTAGACTGCAGTGCCGACACGGCCCGGACCATCATAGTCAATCACGTGCGGGACATCTACATGGGAAGAAGAAACTATCATTTCCTACTCACGAGCTTGGTAAATACCATTCAATATCACCTATTTTTCGGAAAAAAAATGAGAATAATTGAAGAGTACTGGGGAAGAACCCCTTCATCACCGGGGAATCTGTGTGGATCAGGTCTGCTTGGCGACGATAGAGAGTCTTCGCTTAAATTGGCGGGAAGAAACCAGTTTCACCTTGGTTCTTATCAAGCGAATTATTCTCATATTATCGAGATTCACTCTCGACAATAGTGTCGATTGAATCACGGCAGAAGAACCTAGAGAGAAACCGGTTTCCGATCGCCACTACACGTCAAGCAGACCTCAATACGAACACGTTCCCTGTCGGTAAAGGTTTTTTTTTCCCGGTACTTTTCAATTGTTTCATTAGAAAATAGTAGTTTTGAAAGCAATTCAGTATCTTCCTGTTATACAAGGGTTCATTATGCCGTGGCCCACTGCTTAAGGGCGAATGAGACCGATAGACCGTGGGTCTCCAAACCAAAGTGCCTCTGTGTTAATCCAATGGAAACAATTATTCTATAAGCCACATTTCTCCGGCTATATTGAATATTTTTACAAACGGCATTTTTATATGATACATGTAGCTGACTTACAGGTCTCTATAGTCACCCTTTTTGAAATTTGTTTGGAATATTTTCTTAATTTTCAACGAATAATTGTAAAGTGATATTTGAACCCTTTTAAAAAAGTGTCTTTATATTAAGAGACATCTAAGTCACCTACATTTATAACATAAAAATACCATTTCTAAAAATATCCAATACAGCCAGAGAAATGTGGCTTAGAAAATAATTTTTTCCATTGGATTAGCACAGAGGAAATTTGGTTTGGAGATTAGCGGTCGATTGGGCTGTTTCGTCTTTGAAGCCAATTTCCTGGTTTAAATTGAGAGACGAACATTATTCATATGCAGAATTATATTGCAATGCATTTCAAAAATTCTGATAAATACGAAGAATTGTATTATTAAGTGAATCTCAAATCTTATGAGAAATAAAAGACAAGAGAAAGCAAAATCAAAATACAATTCATGAAAAATCAACTAAAGTTTTCACGATTAATGATGATACTTTGAAAGATTGTAAGATGTTTATCTTTTAGGATAAGAAATTACATACGTTTACCAAAATATGTAATTGGTGGTTAAATAACACCTCTCTGGACTTTAACTTAATAAAAAATATATAAGCTGAAACAACAATACTTTTTTTAACAAAACCAAATTTAAAAGTATTCACGCTGTAGCAACAATAAGGTTTCCAATAAATAAAAAATACATAAGCTAAAACAATAAAAACATTTCTTAATAAAACCAAATTCAAAAGTATTCAATAGCGGCACTAACGTGATATCCCTCGGAAAACAGTATTTTCTTGAGAAAAAAAAAATTAAATCACAAAAGAGTTGAAGCAACACCAAAGTGTCTAACGCCATCATTAGACCGAGTGAATTTCCCTCAATCTCGTAAAGTGGCAGCACGTATGGAAGATTTTTTTGTTATACCATTCTAACCGTTGTAAAAGTGCTTGTGTCATGGATTTTTTGGGAAGAAAAACGAAGAAATAAAAATAATGCATTTTTTTGTGTGTAAGCAAATTTTAATATAAAGTTCCCACTGGTTTATGTAAAGCAGTGGAAAACTATGAAATCCTTCAAATATCAAAAGTTTACTAACGAAACACACGAGAAAAAATCTTTGAAGATATGATTGAAGACATATATTTCTAAAGGTTTTTTTCAAAGATATATTTCTTAAAAATTGTTTTTCGATAACGATTTTAGTTATGTATCACTCAGAACTAATTATAAAGTAAGAAGTTAAATATGCACTTTTTGTAGAAAAAGGGCCAATGTACAAGGAAATCGTAAGAACTCTAACAAAATAAGTTGAACAAAAAAAAAAAGACAAAAATCCTCTTCAGTATCTCCCGAGGACAATATCAACAATCCGGGTTTCATTTCCCGGGATGTAAGTCAATGGGTTTTTATTGTGTTGTTCACATTGTTAGGAGTAATAATGCTTCATTCAGTGAGTACTCCTTTATAAGTTAATATCAACTCTGGCCTTTTTGTGACATAAAACACTGGATTCTCCGAGACTATTTGAAATGAAAACCCCTTTTTGAACAGTGGCCCATTTTCTACTAACACACCGAACACTTACAAAATATCATGGAGGTGAATACCGCAACTCGCTAACTGCAATTCAATTGTTTTAATGAAAACTAAATGTTTTTCACTTTCGATGATGCCATGTAGATTGTGCATCTAAAATTAAAAGTATCCTATGTGAACTATCTACAACAGTGACGTAAATATAGTATGTCTTGAATCTAACGAAATTTTTCTTTGATTTTCAAATTTTCTTTCTTAACATCGTATATCATTCCAAATTTGTAGCAACCTAGTTGCAGTCCCCTCGATACAGTGCCGTGTATCGAGGGGAGGGGATGTAAAAAGGAGTTAATTTTCCAGAAAGACTTCCGTACATAGGGTAGACTGACCAGTGAGTGAACAGGCCCCAGTGAATGAACATTAGGTAAATATAATTAAAAAAAAATAAGGATTGAAAATCATTCCACTATATACAGGGTGAGGCAAACAAAACCGGCCCCGAGATGGAGATTAGAATACGACAGAAATGTTGCCAAGTCTAAAACCAATACAAAAACAGGCTTACTTACTGAAGCTATTGATCGCTTCAATATTAAGCCCAAGCAAACGCTTGGCGACTTATTTGCCGGCAACTACGCTACGCTTTTAAGGGGTCATAGGAGTCTTAAAAATGTGCAAAGAAGGTACTACAAAGCATAGTTTGATCTTTCATGTAATTTTTTAACTACTCAGTTTATTAGTATATTTTTTTATATGTAATTATATAAGCTTTATTTAATATAAAGCAAATTTTAAAATTTATGAAACTTTAGCCAAAACTAAAATAAATGATATTAAACATAAAGCTATTTGAACACATTGTGATTAGGCTTGCGCAGCAAATTTTGAGGTCAAAATTGAAAAAATTACCTAGAAAATGACTTTATATTGTACAAATATGTACAAACAAAGACTTATACATAAATTATCAGCTCAATTTTAATTGGAAGTTATTTTAAGAACTTTTTCTAAAAAAAAATTTAAAATTTTGATTTTAATTTTTTTAAATAATTTCTTATTAGAATTGAGCTGAGAATTTAGGTACAAGTCTTTGTTTATACATATTTGTACAATATAAAGTCATTTTCTTGGTCATTTTTTTAATTTTGACCTCAAAATTTGCCGCGCAAGCCTAATGACAATGTGTTCAAATAGCTTTATGTTTAATATCATTTATTTTAGTTTTGGCTAAAGTTTCATAAATTTTAAAATTTGTCTTATATTAAATAAATCTTATAGAATTACATATAAAAAATTATAGAACTTATATATTGAGTAGTTAAAAAATTACATGAAAGATTAAACTATACTTTGTAGTACCTTCTTTGCACATTTTTAAGACTCCTATGACCCCTTAAAAGCTAGTTGAAATGGAATATAAACAAGGTTAGTAGAGCTGATCAAGATTTAGTGATTATTTGATTGTTTCGATCGTTATTTATCCTGGAGAATCGGACCTTTTTGTATTTGGTAATACAAAACATTCTAAATTGATTGCAAGACCCTAAATTTGCATTATGGGACGTCTTCATACAATACGAACTAAGATCTGAATTCGCCACTAGTCTATGAGTAGCTCTAATGTGAAGCTAATCCGATCCAACCAATGCAAAAACAGGTTTCAGGCGGCTTCAAGAGTTTTTCTCGCCAAGCATTTTAACGTATTCCCATCTCTAGCTCGGGGCCGGTTTTGTTTGCCTCACCCTGTAGATTGTCAACACTGACTTCCTCCCATATAGTAGGAAGTTATCTGACAATGGTTGGTTGTCCTGGTCATTATATTTTGGTGTTCATTCACTGGCGAACGTGACGTCTTAAACGTTCATTCACTGGTTAGTCTACCCTACTTATTCTATCACCAAACTGCTAAAAGGATAAAGCGAAGTGGGAAACTCTCCAATGAAGACTTACACTGTATTTCATCAGTTGATCCATTTTTCCAGGTAATGGATGAGTACCTGAACAGCCAAGTTCTCGAATTTGGGGCCATCAACGTGACGGGCTTCCGAATCTTGCAACCCCTCAGCCCCGACTTCACCTCCTTTGTCCCAGCTTGGCGAGCATTGGATCCTCACAGATGGCCCGGGGCTGGAACACAATACATTTCGGTAATGCAATCCTTGCAAAATATTAACAATTTGCTTGATATTAATAATGATTTAAACCCTCAAGACACACGGGTATGTAAAGTGTGCCAACTAGGATAAATTTAGTTCAATCTGTTGCAAAGGGTGCTAAGTTTATGAAATTTTAGCCTATCCTTTTGGCCTTATTATAAGTACATTTAAAATTTCGGCTGTTAAATTAAATAGGCTTGAGTTTTGTTTTATAGAGATGTTTTAAAAGACGATTTTCAAATATGGCTAATTGCATGCTTTCTGTAGTGTAAGTCACGTTCGTTAGAAAGTGTTTATCACTACAACTTTTAAAGTTAAATTTAAAAAAAAAAACCGAATAAAGGATCTACTTTCTGCAATTGAATAATGTAACCTGTTTCACTTAATTTGATTTTGTCTCAATTTTAAAATTATTTTCTTTAATACTTGTGACTTATATTACGAAAAGTCTTAAAATACATGGAATCAGCCATTACGATTATTTGCCTTGAGTTAATCTACATGAAATATTCGCGTCACATTTTCCACAGAACCATGAACTATGTATTCTGAAAATATAGAAAGCATAAAATACTTTAAATAGTCAACAAAAACTGTAGTTATGGTGAAGAAACATCGTTGATAATTTGATATTACACTCTTAAAACAAAAGAGTGAAATCCATTCATATAGGAGAAGTGCATTTTCGACACTGGAAACGAGTGAAAATTAACTCAGACTGAGTTTAAATTACTCGTTTGGAGTGATCCTGTCGGAGGTTTAACTAAACAAAAGAATGAAATCCACTAAAATAGGATAAGTGCATTTTCGACACGAGATTGAAAAGATTGAAAGATTGAAAATTAACTCAGACTGAGTTAAATTCACTCGTTTGTTTTAAGAGTGTCAATGGCGATAGCAGAATTCTATCTGTATTCAGACTAACCCTGTTTTTTTTCTATATATAAGTCAACAAATCCCTTGCAGGCCGAGTCCGCTCTGATGTTGGATGTGGCCAAAGTGGCCCTGGACGCTTTCGGTCGTCTCCTGCGTCGAAATCCCGACATCTTTCGCAACAACTTTCGTCGGGGCGAGGTGTACAACAACGGGAGTCGGGGCATCGACTGTCGCCGGGCTCCGGTGTTGCCCTGGGAACACGGAGAGAGGATTTCGAATATATTCAAAAAGGTAAGACATGGCATTTAAGGGCCATTTTGTAAGCAACATCAGTTAACGCTACAAGTTCTTTTCTCCCCTTTAGGGACATGACTAAATTGTAATAGATGTAATTGGTAATAGATGGCAGCATCTGTCATGTATGTGTGTGTTGTGTCTGTCTTACTTGATGAAGGTTTATAAGCGGGTCTCTGACCAAGCACACAAGCCTGAAAATATATGTCTACCAACCAACGCTAGAAGTTATCTATCTATTTACATTACTTTAGGATTGATATCAACTCAATTTAGTAGATATAATCATTTAGTAACTTTTCCCAAATAGTGGATACACGCTTTCCGTGCAAAGGCAATGAACTTTATGCAAAAAAATGACGTGTCTACTTATCGGCAAATGAGCACGAATGACCGCGGGTCTCGAAACCAAAGTGTCTCTATGTTAATCCATTCGAAAAAAAAAATGATTTCCTTAGCTACATTCCTCCGGCTGCGTTGAATATTTACAAAAACGGTTTTTTCTGTGATAAATGCTGCTGGCGTGCAGAGCTGTATAATCCGAATTGTTGATATGTTTTTAAAATTTTAGGAATGTGATTTAGTAAATTATTTTTTCCTAATTAATTAACATAGAGGGACTCTATGGTTTGGAAACCTGCCATCATTCGGTCTCATCCGCCGTTAAGGTAAGCGAATACCCAAAATTCCAAAATTTTTACTATTACCTTAAACTTTTCCAAATTTGGCATAGTGATTTCAAATATAATGATCAATGCTTTTTGGGCAATTTTTTTATTTAAATATAATTGATTTATTTTAAACGGTGTTTTTCAACTATAAAAAGGGGTTTACGCCAACACTTCTAGCATAAAAAGTTTTACATCAATTTACCTGAAATTTTTCACAGATGCTATTTCAATATATATCTGTGCCATGAACCTCTAACATCTGGTGTAAGTATACAAGTTTTTTTAAAAAAAAATGTCCAAGTGTAAGTTAATCGAAAAAATCCTTTTTTTTTGTGGTTAATTTATAACATTTTTCTTAATAACTTTTTTCCTTGTAATTTGTATGTAACTCTAGAGGGTCATTGCATGTATCAGTTCAAAACGAAGAATTTAACACATAATAAATGTTCATAGGATGAAAATTCAATGTGGTAGACTTGTTGGCGTAAACCTCATTTTTTAGTGGAAAAACACCGTTAAAAATAAATAAATTATATTTAAATAAAAACAAAAACCTAAATAGTATTATTCATTATATTTGAAATCACAATGGCAAATTTGGAAAATGTTAAAGCAATAGTAAAAATTTTAGAATTTTGGGAAATTTTGGGTATTCGCCTACCTTAAGTAGACATATCTTATTTTTTGCATTATTTCAATCTTTAACCTAATATAAATAAATGGATAACTTATAGCATTAACTGATATTGCTTATTAGTACAAACTAGCAGCTACAACAAGATTCATACAGCGGTTAGCATGCAGGCACGTGTTAATTGCTCAAAAATATATCCAGCATAAAATCTTTACTAAATCAAACATTAAAAACTATCATCAAAGTTTGTGTACAGTTAGAATCAGGAACTTTAAAGTGATACTAGAAAGAAAATTTCTCTATAAAACGTAACTTTGGTCTCAATTATTAAACAGTCGTTTTAAAATCACCCAAACTCACTTTTACTCCTGGGTGACAATATCATCAAATATTATGCATACAACATGAACACGATCTAATTCCCTCTAATTGTTAGAAGAATAAGTCGTCCTAAATGTGCGTCTCGGCGCATCTGAGCTATTTAATGCCTATCGATAATCTGCTCCCTGCAGGCCGCGTCGGTGTCAATCCCATCACTCATTGTTAACTGGAAGAGGAGGACGCGTATATTTTCATCACCATCTGTTATCACCATCGGAAATGGACGATCATCATCATTAGAATAAAATGCGGATCGCTTAGGTGCATTATTTAGGGAGAAGTGTTGGAAATATTTATCACGTTTTGAATATTCATCACTTCTTCCGTTCATAATAAGTTCCGTGTAAATATGGCACCTGACTGACATAGATGCTTGGTGAATAATAAATTTATAAGGAATTATTTAGTTAGTGATGGGGTAATCATGCAAATATTAATAAAACCCTTGTAATTATAATTTTCTTGGTTGGGATTTGGGGCTGGGGAGCCCTGTCGGTTAGGCATTCGCCTAGCATGCGGAAGGTCCCAGGTTCTGATCCGGGCATCGCCAAAAATAACTGCCGATCTATAAATGGCCCGTACAGCGAAAAAATGTCCGATGAATAGTACCCCATGTAGAAGGAGTGCACGTAAAATGTCCTTCAAAGTCCTAACGCAGCGTACGATGTCGCCCATAACGGTTGCGTTGGGTGCCTACACAGGTGTCGGCTCGTCACTTGTCCGTGGTTCTGAAATACGACAACTATCGCCAATAACCCTCGTGTATCTCTAGTGCGAGGATAATTCAAACCTAACCTAACCTTGATTGGGATTTATTTTATGCTAGCCTAAAATTCTTTGGCTTGCAATGATTTTTTTATTAATTAATTACTAAACGTGGTAAGCTTTTAAAAATAAATATTTCAAATTTAAAAACGCATTAATCGTTGTCCTCTATTAGAGTCCCAATCTGAAATATTAGCAATAAAGAAATTATATAACTTAAAACCGATTCTTTTGTTTTCAGACACACATTCCAGGCCTGACAGGAAACATTTCATTTGATGAACTTGGTTATCGCTCGAATTTTTCTATCGATGTCGTTGAAATGACAGTCAACAGTGAAATGGTCAAGGTAAGATTTTAAAATATCAATACCTAACGAAATCGGGTTGAAACCGCAATAAACATATACCACCTTTATACTCAAGTTCAGAGGTGGCTTAGTCTGGGTGCTACAAGTTGGGTTTTTAATTTGGGATTTATTATTTTTTGTAACAAATTAATAGTTTTGTTCTTATTATTATTTTGTTACTTTGTACTTGTGATGCTTTTTTAACTCTTGATATTTTTTCGCTTGAGTGACTTTAGATGACATGGTAAAAAATTTCATTATTCCTTGATTAAAAAAAATCAAATTATCAAGAAGTAAATAAAAAAAACTTCCTCTTGATAATGACAGAACAATAAAATTATTCACTATAAATTCCTTTGAATGAAAAAAGCTTATTCCTAAAATATAGATATAAATTAATTTTTTAATGGATAATGCATTAATACATTTATAAAAGAAAATATCTAACAAGGTTTTTTTAACAGTTAATTTTGATTGTAGGGATTGAAAGAGTTTCTTCCGCCCTGCCTTTTAATAAAAGGCATTGTTTAATCTTTTGAAATAGTATCATGTTTTATTGGTAGCCTAAAGCAGCTCTTTATCGTAAAAAATGCTTTGTATCTCATTTTTTAATACTGAATTTATTTGGAAATAAGTATTTTTAATTTGCATGCCTTAACTGTCTTAAAGAATACTAGAAGAATAAACTTATTGAAAAGCCTAATAAAAACTTGAATATATATATTTTTTTAATTAGGATAAACATTCGTAAATATATATTTTTTTCTTTAGGGCAATCTATTGCTGATAAAAAATAATAAAAAAAATAAGCTTAATCTAAAAAAAAATTGATTCATCATATGACATTATTAAAAAGTACCTTAAAGCAATTAAAAGGTTTTTTTCTAGAAGCATATTTTATAACATTGAAAAAAAATGTAAGTTTTAAGAGTATGCTTGAAAACTTATTAACGAAATACAAATTAAATGTTATGGCTCACCAGTTTTAAGATTGTGATGTTTGCATTTAATTTAAAACATCTATTCCGTATTATTTTTGATAATATATTTTTCTTTCATATGAACTTTTCTCTATTTTTAAATATAAATATTTATTTTAATTATCATTAACATAAATTCTTACGCCTACTTATAATCCTATTAAAGATATTTTTTCACCAAGTAACATTTTCTTGGAGTATCTAAGTATCTGATTAAAATGGGGTATGTAATGATATCTATACAATAAAAACAAGTATGAATCTATTTCTTTCTCATTATTTCATTCAATTTATTTTGCACGAGTAGGATTGTTTGCCTCATCTTCATTTCTGAATATTCCTTCTGTTTTCCAATTTATTTTCCTCTAATTAAATATTTTGAAATCGTCCAATACTTTTTATTAACAGTGTTTAATCTATTCATTTCATAAATTAACGCATCAGTTGAATACATATTTTTAAGCTATTATTGCTTTTCATTTATTCGCATCAAGTGGATCTCTTAGATATGCTAGTGGAAATTTATGCTACGATTTCACTGTAAGGTCCTTATAAAACAAAGGTGGATTTGATATGTAATGCACTCGCCATTGAAATAAGTCATTAGTGACCAGAAATGACTTTCCCGAGAAATGATTGTCCCTTGGCTGCAATTGCATAAATTCTTTATGTATATCATTACTATTTAGGCTAAAAATGTTGTAGATAAATTAAAATCAATGAAATATGGAAATACTAGGCAAAATAATAAGGCCTGATGAGAACAGCCAAGATCTACCCTAAGAATATGGAGAAATTATTGATACACTGCCTGCAAATTATATAAAATAAAAATAATAATAAGAAAATATTTTCTAAACTAGTTCCTATTTCAACAAAAAGAGAAAAAAATCACCCTTGACTTGTAACCAAGATCTATGTAGCAATGTGTCATGAACAAGGCCAATGTTATTTTACAGAAATTTAATAAACACCTTATTTTTTCTTTAAAAATAAATAAACATTCAACAAAGGGATAAATTGCTATGTAGATTGTATTTTTTATTGCTATGTAGATTGTATTTTTTTTTTTTTTGGTTTTGAAACATAAAAAGGTACTTGAACATTGATTTCACTTATGAAATAAAAAGTCGATTTTTAAAAATGTATCAAGATATTAAATAACTTTAAGCGTAATTACATTATGATTTTATTTACATAAAAAAGGAACCATGTTTCAATGTTAGTATCCCTTCTATTACTTTTTGCCGAAATATTGCTTTTTGTATAGGTAAGTTTTTCTAAATACATTTGTGTATTCTTAATAAGTAGCAGCTACTCCCCCTAGATGGCAGCACCAGTTACGTTTGGCTTAAAAATTCTCCGTAAATCGATGAGCGCAATTTGAGGCAGGTATTTTATGATTGCGGTATGGGAGTGACACAACAAATAAATGACTTTCTTCAGGCAATAAAGAAAAAACGGAAACCAAGCTAGCGGAAGGATTTTCTTCTCCTATGATTTATGAACTGTTCTTCTTTCTGCTTATTATTTCCCATTTTTTAGTATCCTGCTTTGCGGTTAATGAAAAATCATTTCAAATTAATGACTCTTTTTGCTCAGGTGTTGAGAGAGCCTGCAAAAAGGTTAGGCGAAGGTTTCAAACTTTTTCTAGGCTCGAAATTAAAAAGTTACACGGACGTTAGTATTAGTTTTTTTATTATTATTTTGCTCCACTAAGTGTAAAAAATTGTTAATTTAAAATTCTAGTTAAGTAATCGGAAAGTGACGCAAAATTAGAAACGCGGAAGTCTAATCTTTATTATTATTTTTTTCAAAGTTTTTCTTTTTTTTATAACTTAACTTTTTTAAGAAGAAATCTTTCATATTAAGGAAGTTAATATTACTAATAAAAAAAGTTAAACATTTACATTTGTCATGTAGCATTGTATCGAAATGTAATTGTTTTAGTTTCATAAACATATTTTATTTAATTTATAATTAAAAATGAAGCTTACTAATTTTTAAACGATTATTTTAGACCACTAAATACAATTCAAAATTAGTAATTGGTTAATCTATTGGTGTTTTGATAAATTGGCATCCCTGAGTTGGCTGAAGAGTAAAGGACATTCAACTGATTTTTTAAAATTTTAGTTTGAATATGAATTAGGTGACGCTCTTGTTTAAGTAGTTTAAAGTGGATAACGTAAGCTTAATTTTTTTAAACTATTCTTAGGGAAAAAATCAGTAGGAGCTGTCAAATGGAAAATACAGGTTCATTTAAGATTGTTCAAGATAAACAGGAAAGTTTTATTATAATTTTAATAAATAGTCATATAATAATTTCAAGCCATTCAAATAACTTTGCCTCAATAAATGATCAACATCAATAATAAAACACCCATCTTTCAAAAACACTTGGATTCAGTAAATAATTCAATCTAAAACGTCGCATCATTAATCTACAAAGCAAAGTATTCGTTCTTTTTATCGCGTTACAGCAACCAAACTTCAAAAGTTATTTTAAAAAAAAACATCTCCATTTCTAAACAGCGAATATATTGCTCCTAGGCAGAGGACATTAAGTACAAGCGCCGTGCACTTAAGGGAAAGCGCTAATGACTCTCTCTCCCTTTTAATAGTTAAATAATAATTTGACTGTTAATAGAAGTCATGTCATCTGTTAGTAAATGAACCGAGCATATTCTTAATTAGAGCTTAAGGCAAAGTCGGGGTGTGTGAGGTATGCGAGATGCAGAGCTGCTGATTAGATAAAAGTGCTGTGGGACTTTTAGATTTTGGTATAATCTTGTTTAAAACCCATTTGTAAAGTTATTCAAGACCCTGCCACTGATGAAGGACACGTCATTGTGTGTTGCTTTTTTTTACATATTGCTATTTTTTTTCTATATTGCTTTTTAAGGTATCCGATCACCTTTTTTCAGCAAAAATCCAATATACCTAGCAAATGCTATTTTTTTAAATAGCATATAATAAGATGATTGTAACATATAAAAAAGTGTATACTTTAAAAGTATGTGCAATAAATTTATCTATGAAACTTTTTTGGGACTTATCTAGAACTGTTTTTGTTTGTTTTCGCATATTTTACAAAATAGAATTTCTGAGATTTTCAGTTTATGCAAAGCATAAAAACTGAATTTCTTTATTATCAACTGCTTCCAAATTTTTACAGTAGTTTTATAACAGTATGTAGAAGGTTTTGAACTTGAATTGTGCAAAACTATTAAGAATTGGATATTTTAAAACTAATAATAGGCTTGTTACTATCTTGTTTCTATGTGTTTTCGATATAATGCTACAAACTTTCGCCTATAAATAAATTTTGGGCACTGATATCTTAATGATTTTAGTTCATGACCTATATTAATGTTTGTTAAGCATATTTATATTCAAACGATGGAAAATTTTTTAAAAAAATGTAAAGATGATGTAATGTTTTGCGTAAGCGTGATTTTTGAAGCATATTTAACTAATTGTCCACAAATACTGAAAAAAAAGTTTTTTATCGCTCAACGTCATGGTTGGAATAGAATTTTGAGAAAATTGCTACAAAGGTGATCGGCCACCTTAAGAAGCTTAACAAGAGCATTTCAATTTCAGTGATGTTAAATAAATATTCATTTTTATCAGCTATAAAGAATAATTCAAAAATATGCTTAAACGAGATTTATTTAACCACCAACCACTTAAAAGCTAACCTTATAAGTTATTTTACGTATTACTTAATGAAATCAACTCAATCAAGTTAATAACACAAAGCCCAAAACATTCATTTCTATCAACCAGTTAAGTGATTAAGGCACAAAGATGTTTGTTTTAATTAGTTTTGGGAGTTTGGAGTGAAACTGCAAACACCCGGCACAGTATTTTTAATTAAATGGGCGTAGCTGTATTACCATTATACTTGGATTATCTCCACCAAATCTAATGTTTCCTAAATCGGCTCATCTGTCCATATCGTTTTTGATTACAAGCCCGGAATTAATTTCTTTTTAACTGTATATACATACTACTTCCAGTCTTCGAAAACTTACTTAGAATTTGAATTAGTATTAAATTAGTTTCGTAAAAATATTGGAAGCTATGGACATTCAATTTTAATCTACTTAATAATTTTAGAATTTAAACTTAAGAATGCCAGAAAATCATAAAGTGGACAACAGGAAAGAAAAAGCTATTTGTTGAAAAAATGGAATTTTGGAAAAGTATTGAAGTCATTATAAATAGAGAGATTAGGGGATCTGCCAAAAAAAAATTAACTTAGCTTATAAGAAAAAGTTTAAAGAAATAAGAAGTAAGACGGGACCTTTGTATTAGATGTATACATTTTTTTTTTTTTTTTTTTGAATAATTATTATAACTATCATAAAACAAAAAACACTTCAAAAAAAAAAAAATAACAGATTTTGTTTTTTTTATAAATTAGTTTTTCATGCATATATTTAGGTCCAATCGATATTCAAGAAATATATTTTTACAACTTTCTGAAAGTAAAATTTGGTTAATTATTTTTTAGATAGCTGAATGGTCGGATAAAACCAATTTGACAATAGTACCACCAATTCGAAAAAGAGTTCCTGAGTCTCATGTTATTTTAGAAAACAAAACTTATATTGTAACAAGTATATTGGTAAGCATCTTTTCTCTATGTATTCTTTAAAAAATCTATTTTGTAAATATCTTCTCTTAATCCAAAAATAATAAGAAGAATTTATCCATAAACATGCGACAAATTCTTACGCCTATAACAGATGTACACACATATTTGTTCAGTGGGACCTCTGATGAATTGAAAAGAAATATCTACAATGTAAACAGGTTTAATTGCAAAAAAGAGTGAAACACTTTTTAATTTAATAAACAAAAATTTTTAACCATTTAATATGTAATATCTTCCTCTAACAAGGAAGCACAAGGTTCCAAATAAGCTCGATCCATATTTTGGAAAACTTTAAAAATAAAATGATATAAAAACGGGAACAAATTTATTTTTCCTAATTTAACTCCCAACCACGATTTTGTACATTTCTTTAAATTTTATTAATGCTAAAACCTGATAGATTCCTTTAATATAGCGGACATTTTGAGCACATATCTACTTTAGTATTGCATTGAATCTCATTGTCAATACTTATGCTATGATAATATGAGACCCTGAAAAATCCTTTTAAGATTTGTTTATTCTTTTTGTTTTTAAACTTTGATTTACAAATAAATACAAATACAAAAATTGTCGACCAACAACAGGCCAGAGACCCAGCAAGGTTAGTCCAAAATATATCTAATTCCTTACCAGTTTCCAATAACTATCGAGATTCTTCTTAAAATCTTCAATTCTCTTCGAATACACAACATATTCTGGCAAAGCATTCTACTCATTGACGACTCTATTGTAAAAATAATGTTTCCTTACCTCCTTTCTAAAGCATGATTTATTCGATTTCATGATTTATTCATTTACTTTAATATATTATATCAAAGGATACTTTGTTTTTGTATGTGTTATATAGGAAGAACCGTACTTGATGCATAAGAAAACCGAATTGGGTGTCCAACTGGAAGGGAACGAGCGGTACGAGGGCTACTGCAAAGACTTGGCCGACCTGATTGCCGAGAACCTCAAGTTCGGCTATGTGCTCAAACTCGTCAATGATTCCAACTACGGAGGACTCGATCCCAATTCTCCTGTCGGCTGGAATGGGATGGTGGGAGAGCTCATCGCAAAAGTAAGTCACTTTCGAGCTGGAATAATGTTCGTAAAGTAAAAGTGGTTTTATCTGCTTGAACATTTTTAAACCCTATAATGCATGATTTTTTTTTCATCCCGAAAAAAGATGTTTGTATCTAAAATACTCATGCTTTATGGGAAAAATACTGAAAAAAATTAACTGCATTGGAATTTAAATAATTTAAAATTTTTGCCATATGGCAAAAACCAACTACAAAATGCCAATTTGGATAAGAATGACTAGAAAACTACTAAATATATATTAAAATAACAATCTTGAACTATAATTATTTTTTCAAAACAATTTATTTGTATTTAGTACTAATATTATTATACTTTAAATACTGCCAAAGACGTAATTTCACAACAGTTAATAGCTTCACTCTTTAATTTTGAATGCACTTTCACTACTGTCATCTATGAGGATTATTAGTAAATAAAAATTCAAAATGGAATGTAATAGATGAAAAAAAAAACACATTTGTTGAGATGGAGCTCTACTTTAATAGAATAAATTAAATTATGCTACTTGTTGCCATATGCATCAGTATGCATTATAGGGTAAATGCGTCGTACACTTAGTACGCAAAATAAGAGCACCGTTGGCATTTTCCCCCAATGGGACTGCTTTATTAGCAGCTTAGCTTTTGCAGACTCGGCATATTCCCCTGAACCGAGAGCCATTTTTTTGTGGCACCATCTTGGCGACTCTCGCTAAATTTGACGCTCAGGTTACAATAAATCTGAGCTCTCTGTGGATGATTAAATAGGAAGAAATTTGAATTTGCCAAGATAACCTATTGGGTACTCAAGGGATCTGTTAAATGCCACATTATCATATGACATGCGATTACAAATTATCATATGACCCACGATTTTCCCATCCAGAAAATCTGACGACTCAATCGGGGCTCGAACCCGCAAACTTAGGCTTATGAGGCGGACGCGTAATACCTCCCTGCCACTAAGCTGCACTGTTGGCATTTAAAAGTAACAATTTGGCCCAGGCAACAAAAATACACTGCTCAAAACAATTAGGAGAGCACATTATTTAAACCCTTTCGCTCCCAATGATTCCATTGGGAATCATCAGCTTGTGATTTTTTCTGACTGAGTTAAATTCGCAACTTCTGTATCGTTAGATACATCATTGTATGGAAGAGTAACGTATTTTGAAGAATTTAATATTTTTTTTAATATTAATGAAAATATGAAAAATATGGTAAAATAAATTTCACTTTAAAACAGTTTTAGAAAATAAATTGACCCTAAATTTTCCATGCTTGCATTTTTTAGATGTTTAAAAATATATTTCAACTATTTTTAACAAAAAAAGTTTTGAAAAAATTGTTATAATTTATTAAAAAGTTATTATTCCATTTCCCCCCTTTAAATTTAAGTATTAAAAACTTAAGATTTTTTCTCCTGTTCTTTACTATTTCATTTCGAATGCATAGGGAACCTATTTAACAAATTTTAGATTTATAGGATAAAAATTAAAAAGTTGGGAGTGAAGTTAAAGTTGGAATTAAAAAGTGCGCCCCTAATTGTTTTAAGCAGTGTACCTTACACCTTTTGCGGCTGAATTGTTTTACGTATCAGACAATCCATTGTTGAGACAAGATGAAAACATAAATAATTATGAGGAATTATTATGGCAGGGCCGAATGGAGCTACGATGCGGCATTTCGGATTTAACACAGTTCCCTCTTTCTTAATTTTTTAAAGCAAATCACCTTTCCTTTTCTAAGAGAAAAAAAACCACTTCACATTTAATAAATTGTTTAAAACAAAAATGTCACAGTCATAAATTAGTTATTAGTTTAAAACAAAAAATTAAATTGAAAAATCTCCAATTCTGATGCAAGCTGTTTTCCCTCGCAAAAAAACTACCTTACCAAAAAATTTCCCCATACAATTGCGACAATGTTGAGTTAAATTCAAGAAAAATATGTTTCTAGACTTGTATTTGGCGAAATCTTGCATGGGTAATATTAAACGTAGCTTTCGTACATACACTTCAAAGTGTAGCAAACATACTTAGCAGTGTTAAAAAGAAAAGAACGGTCCGTTTATTTATATTTATATAAATGCGTTTGGCGTTGGTTAAATTTATTAGTTTCAAATCAGGCTAAAGAACACGTTCACAGCATTATCACAATAAAAAAGGATTTTAAAAAAATGTGCATCTTATTTTATTGTTAAATGCTTCCCCTATGATCCAGCTGCTGTTTTGACTATGCATGTTTGGGGATGGACGTTGATTTGTAAGTGTTTTGAAGTTTTTCCGGGTATCAAACGTATAAATCAAAATATTCGATGGGAGAAAAAAACAGCATCTGACTGTTAGACGAATTCAAAATACAAATAATAAAACACCTGTTTACAATGCGTCTGGGTCATTCTTCAGAAACCGGCAAAATTCGTTAGTTGAGTTTGGCGTTCATGAGGGTTTGTCAAATTCTTATTATTTTTTAAATTAAAAATTATTTTTTAAAATTTAAAAATTCACTTCAGGTAATGGAGGTCAGTAACGGACTGGAGGCTAAAGAATGCAATACCGACAATAAACTTGCATATTCGACTGGTAATAACTGCACATATTTAAATTCACTGATAAATTTATTTTTAAGTATGTGTAAAAATAAAAAAAATAGTTTTACAGAGGTTTTCGACATTTTTTGAAGATTTTGTGGATCAAAAAGATAACGGTATCTTTCTTACATATTACATTCCAACAACATTAAAAAAATAATAATTTGAATAAATCAAATTATTTTAACAAATTCAGACGAGTTATAATTAATAACAAAAGATCAATAAAGTATCATATGATAATTATATTAATAAATTAGAAATATATTTAAATTCTATTAATTTTGTTCTTACCTCTGTAAATAGTGTGGGTAACGGGAATAAGTGAGACTATGTTGCATATAACATGGGTGGTGTGAAAACCATAGAAATGGTGACTCATTCAAGGTCAATCAACCCCGTAGAAAGGCTCTTCTTTCGTCCGGGTGTTTGTTTTCTTTTTCAAACAGGGGGCCATCGTGAAATCCAGCTGGCGAGAAAGAAGAAACTAATAAAGTACACCTAAAAGAGTTTCTTAATAAGCACCATCAGCAAGTTGTCATTTATTAAAAAAAATATAGAAAGAGAGTAACATTTCATTTTTTTTTACATTACTACATAAAATTCAGCCATTATAATGTACTTTGCAATAGAATGTCTTAGCATCGGATAAAAACAAAAGAAAATACCCTAGTTTAACATTTTGGAGAAATCCTTTTTATTTCATGCGGCGGAAAATATCTTATGAAAGTTAACAAAAATTAAAATTTAGAGTAAATACCCTACGGTGCTTATCATTTTTTATGCGACAAATTTTGGTATTGTCATTCGATTTTTTAAGATGATGTTTGTTGGAATATGTAGATGACCCCTAATGCAAATGTTGATACTGGAAATCATGTTTAATTTTTTCCCTGAAAAATGACATAGTTTTCGAAATCCTTTTTTGGTGGATTGTTATTTTTTCCGCAACTGTACGTTTTCCCTTTTAAATGCCAGCAGAGCTACCGGTTACTTTACTAGTTATTAATGCAACTATTACACAAATTAATGTGAATTTATTTGTTTGAAAATAAGGCTAGTTCCGAAAATGTACTATCTAGATGGGACGTGAATACGGCTTTTGAATTTTTCTTAAATATATGTTTATACCATAACTAAAAAGAAAAGATCCCTTAGGTTAGCTCCAAAATCAGACATATTCAAGAAGTCGATATCCCGAAAAAAATGTAAAACCCAAGCGGAAAAATATTAAGAACATGAAAAAATAATATTTTGAACATCGAATTTCTCGATCTTCCTGGAATACCAGCATAAAAAAAACTCACGTCCTCGCCATCTACGTGTATATTTATACTCCATGGGAATATGGATACAGCTCCAAAAGGATCGAGTACCTAACTATTATACGCAGATATGTATTCCGAATAGATACTTATTTATGTGCTGTAAGTAAGAAGGATGGGTTAAAATATATTTTATCTTATCTTCTGTATGGATAAAATAAAACATTCATACTATTTGGAGGAAAGACCGGAAAGCGGATACTATGTAATTTCTCCGCTAGAGATAGTAGGGAATGGCTTCGTATTTTTGTTTGAGCTCAATAATAAGTAAGATGAAGTAAATATAGAATATTATTTACTTGGGTAAGCATTGCTGCGTGAGGTATTTTGGAAGTTAGCTTGGTCATGAATTATGGAATTTTTGGGAAATTTAAAATTCGACCACGGTTATTCTTAGTTTTGCGATTGGTAAATACATCTTACTTTTAAAATGAATAATTTTGTTTTTATTTACTGTTTGTTAATAATTTTAATTATATATATGTATAGCTTTAAAATGTGTTGAGTTGCTAAGGTGAGCTCTCATGAGCAGCATAGTTAATTAATGTTTAAACTGAGAAGATGTTGACATCTATTTGCTGCTAGAGAAGCAAATATTTCCACTGGTAGATGCCATAAACATCGCAGCACAATTCTACATCATATGTAAATACGTAGTCTAAAATGATGACAACACTATGTTATTATCAGTATATGGTAGTAAATTATTGGCTTAAAAATAAATGAATGCTCGGTTATGGTGTCATTTAATGAACCGCGATATTTATAAGCAAGTAACGTTGTAAACAAGGATGAATATTGAGCCAATAATTCCTGTAAATACGCATAGACTCATATTATTAATTAAAGTTATAAAATGACATCTATTAGACATTTTAGACTCTTAATTTGGAAATACATTTTAAATTTGGCGTATTTTCGCATTATTTTTAGAACAAACTAAAATTTTAACACAGAGGAAACGTATTAAACAAATTCTTTAAGAAGGCATTTTGGATATCACAAACCAAAATTTAAGCGTTATAACCAAGGCGATAATTGCGAATTGTCATTATGCATTAGCAAGATATTAAAAATACCTAAAGGTCTACGGGAAATTCAACTGGAATGAACACTTCTCAGAGGACTGAACATTGATGACTTTATAATCGCGTTGTCGTAGTAAACGAGGTCTCTGTAACAGAATGGCTGAATTTCACCCATTTTTCGTTCTTCAGGAAGCCGACATGGCCATTGCCCCCCTGACCATCACCTCTGCCCGCGAGCGTGTGATCGACTTCACCAAGCCCTTCATGTCCCTGGGCATCAGCATCATGATCAAGAAGCCGATGAAGAAGAAGCCCGGGGTTTTCTCCTTCATGAACCCTCTGTCCAAAGAGATCTGGATGTGCATCATCTTCGCCTATGTCGGCGTGTCCGTGGTGCTGTTCCTGGTGTCGCGATTCTCCCCAAGAGAGTGGAGGATCGAGGAAGCCCTCACCAATGACTTCTCGCTCTACAATTCGCTCTGGTTCTCGCTGGGAGCCTTCATGCAACAGGGATGTGACATATGCCCCAGGTACGATTGCGCATTTTGATGGCTTTTAGATATCTTGAATGTATGTTGATTAAGATATCTTGGATGTATTTTGGTTAAGATAGCTTGGATGAATCTTTATAAGGTATCTTAGACGCAATTTTAGATATTTTTGAGGTATTTCGTGGTGCATACGTCAACTGGAAAAGTATAAATTTGAGAAAATGTGGGTAACTGTCATGAAGAATTCCATTAGGTTAGGTCTCCGGTATACTACAGCTTGGTTAATGGTTGACGTACAAAACTTACGTCACGCAAAATTGACTTTTTTTTACCCCTCCTCCTCTATGTCACTCTGCGTCACGTTTGATCGAACCCCTACCCCTAAAATTACGTCACGTTGTTGCACCCTCCCCCCCCCCCCTCCTTAAAGAAAAAGTTAATTTTACTATTTCCCCTTGTTTCTGAAATTTGAAAAAAATGCATATTTAAAATTTTTTTTCAAAAAAAAAATTAATTAAATTAAAAAAAAATTAACTTGAATTTTTTTTTATTTTGGTTAAATAATTTATCCATAGGAATATACCAACATTACATTGTATTCACGTTTTCGTTGTCCAAGGTCTAACTAGCCATTTGTTAATGTCTTCTAAATAAGGGGTCTGAGAGTAATCGGACATGTCTAGTTCGGGTCTTTTGGTGTTCTCCCAGGTAACTGCCATCCGTCAAGATAGTGTCGCAATTTTTTCCGTTACGAAAATTTGTAAAATATAGGAGACAAATAATGTCGACGTTGTTGCATATAATAATCTCCCATCCTCTTTTCTTATATAAAAAAAATCATAATTCTCTCCCAAAAACTTTATTTATGTAAAACAGATTTTCCTTGAAAAATTGGAAATTTCAGAATCGTTACGTCACGCAAGCAATATGTACGTCTCCATGCTGCCGATAATGTAGTGCTACCTAAAAATATAGATGCCAAATCAGCCTGCAATCATGGATCCGTATGAAACAACATTTTCTTGAAATAACAAAAAAAACACCTGTAAAACGTAGTAACTTAATTGTAGCATTCGCCCCACGCTATTAAAATAAGTTTTGATAAAGTCGCATTAGATAAAGACGTGAGCAATTAGCAAAGAGTCAAGTAAATGTGAACCATTGTTTAGGGTTGAAGCTGACATCTGAGCTGTTTACCTGCCGAAGGCAGAATAAATCTGAACTCTGTCGTATTACTTTTTAGCAGCGAAAGATTTATAGTTGAAAAAGTATAAACGTAAACGTAAAAGTGTAACCTTTTTAGCTTTTACATAAAACATAGTTTAAAACAATAGTTTAAATAACATAGTAATAACATAGTAATTCATTTAAACTATGTTATTTAAACAATAGTTTAAATAACATAGTTTAAATGAAAAAAAAAATTATCAAAATGTTATCTTGAAATCGCATAAAATAAAGTCAATTGTAAATATTTCGAATGACAGTTAAATACGGATCACGATTTTTTGTTACTTTTTATTTAAAAAGTAACAAAAAATCGTGATCCGTTTTTAACTGTCATTCGAAATATTTCCAATTAAAACAAGGAAAGTTTTGAGAAATAATTAAATACCTGATACTAGTTCCTGATACTAGATAAAAGGAAATATATTTACACAAGTTTACAGCCCAAAATGTTTTCCACTTTTCTTCTAAAAGTACACTCTTAAAACAAACACTCCCAATTTACCTCAGTCTGAGTGGATTTCACTCCTCCAGACTGGAAAATGCACTTCTCCTTTTGGAGTGGATCCTTTGTGTGTTAAACCTCCGACAGGATCACTCCAAACGAGTGATTTTAACTCAGTCTGAGGAAATATGCATGCCTTTAGGGTGTCGAAAATGCACTTCTCCAACTGGAGTGGATTTCACTCTTTTGTTTTAAGAGTGTATTTTTTAAAAAGATAGTAAGAACGTATCGATTTATATTTATATTCCAAAACCAATTTGGTTGAAAAATTACCAAAATTTACGTTTTAAAATAAAACGAAATAATTTAACCCTTTCAGTCCCAAAAATTTACTACACTACAGAAACATCTGATATTCACAAAATAAGCTTATTTTAGGTCAAATATACGAAGTCCATAAGAAAAAAAAAATTTATTTAAATTTTTTATATGGTTTTTGAAACAATGTCAAAAATTTTTAACTGTGGAAAACAACAAAATAAAAATATATATATTACCTAAAAACACTTCGAGTTATATATTTTAAGGTATCTGACCATATTATAAAAAAAAATTTAGTAATTATTTTAACCCAAATAGTTTAAATTGTGTTTTAAATATGTGGAACTGAAGTGAACTTATCAAAAATCAGGAGAAACGCTTGTTGACTATTTTCTAAATAAAAAAAATAGTAGTTCTGACTTCTATTGAGATTAATGTAAAATATTTTCTGATAGAACAAAGTATGAAGAATCGAATGATGTGTGTTTGGATGTCATAACGGGACCTAAAAATTTTGAAAAAAATATTGAAAGTGATGATGCCAAATGGCATCACTGGGACTGAAAGGGTTAAAGGTAACATGTCGAACCATTCTTTATATTTTTGAAAATTGGATGCTCTTTCCTTTCGCCATTTTTCGACGAAAGGTCGAATCGAATCCCGAACTTCATTGACTCGTCCCAGTGAGGATTTCTATGAAACATTCATGAGCCGTTTCCATCATGTTTTAAACAATAACCCAGAGAGAAACAGAAAATGAAACTCCACTGTGAATCACTCTCCATTATCATTTCAAGCGTGTGCGAGTTAATGTGGAAATCTAATAGCCAGAGGACAAACGATCTTTCAACAAACTTAGAAAGCTTTTTTTTATTTGTAAACTTTCTCTAGTAAACAATTTAAAGACAATTTGTAGTGCTTTATAGTAAGACAATAATTGTACTAAAATCACGTAAAAAAATAATAATGTAACCGTCCAATCTATGAATCATTCGTAATTCTATGAATTTGATAAATGCAATTGTGTTAATGACGTTTTCAATAATTCAGACGCCTTAATAAGTTTTAAAAACGCTAATTTGTAAGCATTATGAATTTTATATCGATTGTTTAGTTAATGTTTATGACATTATTTTGAATGTTTTTGCATCTTAATATAAATTATCAGAAATAAATATTTTCTTTATTTAGCGTATAGTGCTACCGGAAAAAACACAATTTTAAGAATTTTCTTAAACTACTCTGGTCAACTTGGGTATCTCTGCTTCCAAGAGAATTTTAGGTTCGGTTCAAATATGTTGGTAGTTTCGTGAATGCTGTTCTATCCAAATTTAATGAAAAAAAATACAGTGTATGCACACTATTTTCAGGTAAACGCAATAAAAATGTTGTATAAACTCTGAGGGTAATAAAAAATTTGGATTGAATCTTTGAATTTATAGTACATTGGAACATAATAAACTTTTTATGTTCCGCGTAAAACTTTTATGGACAGTAGTTCAGATTCTAAAGAGGCATTATAAAAAATCATTGTAAAACATACTTTGCAAAATTAAAACCGAATTCCTTGATTTTTATAGGATTCTGTGATATGTCATCATGGCTGCCAAGAAATGGCGAGATTTTACCAATCAAAGACAACCATTTTTATGTGTGCGTGAAGCCAGTGATGATCAATCTTAAAAGAGGATAAAATTGTCATAAAAGATTTATATTGATTGCCCATATGAGAGAGTAAATGCAGAAGGGAGAGTCAAAACTACATATAAGTTAAAATTAATTTATGTGTTTTTCGTGTTTAGAAAGTTTTGCAGTTTAGAAAGCTTGTAGTTAGTATACAAATCTATTTTTTTTATGCATTTACTTAAAATTGGGACTTTTATTTTTATTTAGATCCATAGGAGGTCGAATTGTTGGGAGCGTTTGGTGGTTCTTTACTTTGATCATTATCTCTTCCTATACCGCCAATCTAGCTGCCTTTCTCACCGTAGAACGAATGGTTACGCCAATCAATTCTGCCGATGATCTAGCTAAGCAGACAGAGGTTGAGTATGGGACTCTTAGATTTTCATCTACTCAAGAGTTTTTTAAGGTAAGTCTTACTTGGGTAAAGTTTTTTAAGGTGAAGCAGGGCTCGAAAAACCACCCGTCCTCTAGTTCTCGGTGATCAATCATTCTCTGAGGACAATGAATTTCTCTAATCCGACGTCTTCGTGAACGGCCCTAATACTCATGATACATTTAAATAATACATTTGATACAATAAATGATACAATTTTCATGATACATTTTAAAATGTTTGTTACCTTACAAGAGCCTTACCTTCTAAAATTACCCACTAATTTAGAAATCGTGTTCTTTCGTAAACCAAATGATGCGCATGCTCGCGTAATCGGGTAAACAAATGAAAAGTTCTGTTTGCAAGTGCATTTGGTCTTCGAACGAAGGAATTAATAATTCAGTACGAAACACATTACGCACTGCTCTTAAACAAGATACGATAAACGAAATTATATAAACTATCTACCTAAATGGAAAAGCCCTGTCAGATTTCTGGGCAAAAACTTCTAAATCCTTGGCTTGATTATGGAACTGGAAAACATCATACTATATTTATTTAAAAGACATAGTACCATCAGATAAATTGACATTCCGGATACTTTGCAATGCTCCGAACTTTGCAATTTAAATTATTTCATACAAAAAAATAAGTACTATTAGTAATCTAGTATTTTTTTACCATATAATATAATCCTAATAACCACTAATTCATTGTGCAATTTATATAACGTTTTGTAATAAATAAGAAAATGATTTTTTTTATTTATGTTTATTAATTTGAATAGAGTTTGACGGGTAAGTTTCAAAGAAGGACGGGTACATTGTTGGAAAAGCCGTCCGCGGGGACGGGTAAAATTTATGAGTTTTTTCGAGCCCTGATATTTTTTGATTAGGAAAAATAAACAACCTTGTATTTGCATAGTAGTTTATTTTTTTAAAGAATTCAACTACCGCTTTGATAAAATCAAAGTTTTTTAACGGTCACTTTTTAAAAAAGGCGTTATAGAAAACAATATTTCATTAATATCACTATTTAATTTAATATCACTATTTTATTTTGCGAGAGAAATGATAGTTTTTTATTAGGATATTTTTAATGAAATATAATGTACACTAATGAAACTATGTATCATTTTATTATTTATAAAAAAATCAATATAAACAAAAAAAACAATTAAAAATACTTTTTGATAATTAATTTTTTGTAAAAAATAAAATATTCTTTTCAACACGCGCTTTATAAAACAATATACATAGTTGTAATAATGCAATAAACTAAAAAAATAAGTAAAAAAACTCTACTGCATCTATCATTTTGTAAATATGTTATGATTATAGTATTAGTCTTTAAAATTTTACTGTTACGTAAGAATAATTATATTTGTACTAGCACATATTTAAAATATCCAATTAACACTTCTAAATTAAACTGTAGTGGTTTGGTCTAGATATGGCTGCTTGATCGGATATGGTCCAGAGCTGCCACGGCTAGGGTGTTGAGAAGAAGTATATTGAATAATGCTTTTACCAATTATTGGAAGTCAGGGCCAGATTTAAAGATTTGCCGCCTGTAAAGCTACGATTGATGTGTCGACCCCGTCACAATATTCTCCACCATCGGGAAAAGGTAGCTGGTTAGCTGCGAAATAAGGTGGTATGCGCGGTTTAAAATATATACATATATTAGAATCATCTATATACCTTTATACACTAAATTGATAGCGAAATAGGAGAATTTTTGAAACAGTTCTACTTTTTTTCTTTCAACTTCGAAATCCGGGGAAGCAATTACCCTCGCAGCGACCATGTTTGCTAGGAAATATTAGTAATACGTTAAATCTAGTTCTCTTTCTTAAAAATGTTCGTATCTTTATAATAATTTTTTACGTCTAACGCCGCTTTAATTGGCCGTAAATTGGTAGAAATCTGGCCCTCGCTGAAGTTATTTCTGTTTTTTAGCGATCTAAAATCACAGTGTACGCTCGCATGTGGGAATTCATGAATTCTCGGAAACACGTATTCATGTCTTCCTATGAAGAGGGCATTCGGCGTGTCCGGGAATCGAAAGGAAAGTACGCATTTCTGATGGAGTCCACCAAGAACGATTACATCAACGAAAGGCAACCTTGTGATACCATGAAAGTCGGAAGAAATCTAGACGCCAAAGGCTATGGAGTAGCCACACCGTTGGGATCAAACTTAAGGTAATTGCTACTTAATCCATTAGTTCCAACGACCATAGATTTCTAGGTTTTCAAGTAAGTTCTTAAGAATACAGTAAAAGTCGTCCGAATTACTTCATATATTATAATGTCTCAGGTTGGCCTCTTTTTTTGTTGACTAATGTGGAATTGTAAACGTGAAATTAAATATACTTATTCATTGTTCTACTCATTTGTTGGTAAACTTAGTTTTACTGATGTATAAATGTAAGGTAGCAAATGCAATGTCTGGCAACTTAATATATTTTTGTATAGGGATCAGCTCAATTTAGCAGTACTTTCATTGAAAGAAAAAGGTGATTTGGCTAGGCTAGAGAACAAGTGGTGGTACGACAGAAGTGAATGCAGGAATGGAGATACTAAGGTAAGATTTCGAGCAAGTTTTATTTTGGGCTCAAAGGAGTCCTAAGTCAGTGTGAATCTAAAATTTGGTTTAGGAGAAGTTAAAGAATTCCTTTTATTTTAACAGAATAACATACCATGTTGTCCAAACAAATTTTCTTGAATGTGTTTTAACTGTATGTGTTTAGAGGAACTAAGCAATACTTATATCGAAACATAATTTTAAAATGGGCATTTCCTTTTTTGTAGGATACCATAATAAAAAATGCACAAAATTAGAAACTATTGCACCAACTTTCTAGAATAAATACCCTCAAATTAAGTTATTGTAAACTTAAACTAGCAAAAATAGTCATTAGTCCTCACTAAAGATATATTTTAGCAGTTGATAATTAACGGTTCAGTTAATACTGTTTGCGATTGGTCCAGATGGATTATTACAATTACACTTTTTTTTAAAGAAGGGTTGTATGTTCTTTTTTTTTTTTTAGGAATCGTCACAGAATGAGCTGACTCTAAGCAACGTGGCCGGCTGCTTCTACATTCTGATAGGAGGTTTGGTGTTGGCAATGCTTGTCGCTCTGCTAGAATTTTGTTACAAAGCTCGCTTAGAAGCAGTCAGGTCCAAAGTAAGTACACGACTTTTTTATTGAATTTTTTATTGAAATGTATTTTTTATTTAATAAATGATAGAAAATTCTCACAATTAATGAAGTACTTGACAGCATTGTTAAAAATCGGTTCTCAATTGTCAACAATGCCATTTTTTAAAACTTTTGAGAGTTCATGACAGCTCCGAATACACTGTTCTCAAATTTGAGAACATTCGTTTTTTTTAAATATGAGATCATTATTTTTTCTTATTTTTAAGAATGATTTAGAACACACTAAGTGACTAGAAACAGGATCAGTTGATGGCAACACTACAATCACGTCTATGTGTAGTTTTGTATTTAGGGAAAGTTTTTATTTTTTGTCGATGCGGACTCAACATGTGAGGATCCACTACAAGCCTATTACAAAGTATAATTGCAATGTGCTAAAGCTATGGCTAGGAACGCACTATTGAAGTTTTTGCTTGGTAAACTGTAACGGACAAGTTATATTTTTAGTAGCATATATGATTTCATATTTGAAATTTTAAACCATATGCTATTTTTTGAGAATATTATTCCTATAATTATATGAGAACATCGTAGTACTCAAAATTAATAGTTTCATTTGTAGTATACAATATTCATTTTTAATAGTGCATGCATGATATGCTTATGATTTCAGATGAGCATTTGTGAAGCGATGGCGAGCAAAGTGCGGCTCTCTATCACTGGTGATACGGAGCGAACAAGGGTAAGGAACAGAGTTCATTAAATAAAAAGAATAAATGATGGCCTTGTTTTATTACAGAAAAAACCATACTTTTTAATTCAAGTTTTACTTACATTTCCGTTGCGGACGTAGTTGGAAGATTAACTGAAGAACCGTCAAAATCAGGATCACTTGATACCAGTTGCATATTTCGAAGAAAAAACCCTCAGTGGAAAGTTTTTGGTTCAATAGAATAAATATAATTTTCTCTATTCGTATTGAAATTATATGTTAATCCTTCCCATCCAGCATTTATGAAACTGCATTAAACGAAAAAATGAGTCTTAATATTGAGTTCACTTTAGAAATACTCTAAATAAAAGTATGAAATAAAAGAAAAATCCATGGTAATAATACAAGTTGAATATCTAACAAACGAATTCAATTTTAACTATCCAACAATTCGGTACCCCCAAGTATTATACGATATAAAGTTTCCTTGATTAGTAAAAGCCGCCCGCAGACTTAGAGGGAATTATATATTTTTTTACCGCATGCTAATTTACTAGAGTTGGAAGCCGACAAGGATATTTAAGATATCAAGCAATTCTATTTACTACCTGAATAGTGGATAGTACTGACAACCTTAATTAAAATTATCTCGATTGCTGTTGGAAACAACTTTCTAAAAGAATGTTTTGAAATCATTAATCTTAATTGGGTTTAAGTGTTAGTTTACTAATGATACATTCATTGAATATTTAAGTAAACGATAAGGAATGAGCCGATAAAGATGCATGCGGATATGTTTAATATATGCATGCATCTTTTTAGACTTATTTTAAAAGATTTTTTAATTATGGTGGAATATTTTTATAATTATCTTTTTTATTCAAAACTAAATGAAAAAAAAACACGGTTTTTCGAAAGTAAACAAACCTAAAATCTAAGAAAAAAATATTTAAAAAAATGAATTATCTAAATGTAATAAACTTATTTCGTATAACTAGCCTCTCTCCTTGAATCTACTATTATAAATAGCTATATATAAAAGAAAAAATCGTCGACCTTTTTCAAACAATCAATATTTACCACTAATAAGGAAGCAGGGAAAATATTTAGTACTTCAGGCATAAAACGGTTCAACCACTCCCTTTTACAACTTAAAGTTCTTTTTGGCGTCCCACTATCTGCCCTGTATGAATTGCCAGCTCTTCCGAAGAAGAACGAAACCTGATCATGCTTGGTCCACTGAACTTTTCAAGTCACCTACGGAAAAGCCAATTCTCCGAGTAGGACGGAAAGTGTGACGACACGGAGAGACGGTTTAACCCTTTTAGTCCCAATGACAATTTGGCATCATCATTTTAGATTTTTTTTCTGATCGTCTATAGCCATTTATGATATCAAAAAGCACATCATTCGATTCTTAGAACTTTTCCCCTCTATTAGAAAATATTTTTTTTATTTAATCCCAATAGATGCCAGCTCTATTATAATTTTTAAATATGATCTGGAAAATGATGATGCCGAATGGCATCACTGAGACTGAAAGAGTTAACAAGTTAAAGCCTTGGTTTCCTAGAAAAGCGGTAACGGAATCTATAACAGTTAAGTACGCCATATAAACTACTTCCATTGATCAAGCTAGTGTGGTGTCCTAAAAAAAGTTGCATGACTACTCTGTAACCCGTTAAAGTGATTTGCTGACGAATGAGTCGGGAAAACGTT
The DNA here is from genome assembly GCA_023701765.1 of Hylyphantes graminicola. Taxonomy (NCBI): domain Eukaryota; kingdom Metazoa; phylum Arthropoda; class Arachnida; order Araneae; family Linyphiidae; genus Hylyphantes; species Hylyphantes graminicola. Next base: position 2,164,369 of record CM043122.1, read on the forward strand.
TACGTCATTTTTTTTATCTTTTATTCACTGCCAAATATTTTGGAAAAATCCGCGAAAATTGAAAGATTGGCGGAAGAAAAATCTAAAGGTTGAAAATGAGGAAATTTCAATTTATTTCGTAATAAATCATAAGGAGCTATGCATGTTCCGGGTAGCATCTGAGTGTGGTTTAGTAAATTATATAGGATTCCAGTTTCTTGTTAACGTAACGTCCTGGCGAAGCGGTGGCCTTTTTCTGTTTACGGTTCAACGTCATCAATGGTTTATAGCGGGCACAATTTTAGGTACTGCTTTGCTAGAAAACCAAGACTTTAGTTGGTCAACTCACATTTTTGTAGCATACTTTTCATCAGGTATGTACTTTTGCTGTCAACTCTATTTTTCTTTTTTAGCCCTTTCTTCCCACTGAGCCTCTGGTGAGCTCCGAAGGATTATGTGAACAAGTGAATTACCACACGATGGTTTAGATGGGACCATCAACGGAAAACGCCCTCTCCTGATAATCACCACACGGCTAGTTTCTTACATGTTGCTTCCGGTTATGTTCGCCGTACTAACGTAGCCGGATGATCGTAGTGACAATGTTAAAGCAATTGGATATTACACTTGCGATGGAAATGGAAACAGTATTTATGGTTTCACTTGCGGTTTTCAATCAAGTAGAGGCAATAGTACCATGGCCATGTAAACTACAGTATCTAGCCTAATGCGGTTGTTGTAAGCACCCAATAACACCAAATGATAAGAAAGTTTAGTAAAAGACTGATGATTAATTCGGGACAAAAATGGTTTAATTCATTGTCGTGGATACTGCAATTTATCTGCCCACTGCAGAGTTTATCAAATAGATACTACTATTAATTTAGTAGTTTCAAAGGTGAATTCAAAGTGAAGAAAAATGTACTGTCGTACGTTGCACTATTTAATATATCACTATTAATATTATCACTATCATATTAAACCCCCTATGTAAAACAATAAGAAAGGTTTTCGCTTCCATCACAACTGAATGATCCAATTGATTAGACATTGGCACTAGACTCCTCCGGGAACTTGAGGATGACGGACATTACTGAAAGCGATGCACATGAAACGGGGCCGTACGTTTTATTTATTTTGTCAACCAACAGCACTAAAAAAACCTTGTGATGCCATTGTTCATTTGTGCGTTTATTTATCTCATAAATTTTTGAACACTTTTCCGAATTTAAAAGGGTTGAATGGTAATAAGTTGTTTCAAAATCTTATTAACTGAAACCAAGAAACAATTTATGGCCGATTTTTATTTTGATTAAATATTTTAGTTAAGAGGTAAAATATATTTTTAATAACACTCAATTATGGTAGTTTTGAGTCAGAGTAGTGCCATAGTGTTTTTACTTTTCGAGAATATTTGGATTGGAGGTACCATTGAAACAAAAAAAATAGCAAAAGTATGAGGAGCAAGTTCTAATGGACTAGAATTTTGTTTACTTAGACTGTAGTTACTTTTTTTTTGTTTACATTGTAGATATCACTGAAGGACCAAGCCAACTGGATGTCATGGATTGAGGGAGATATAAAGTTATAAAACAGGCTCAATCCACATTAAAAAATTATAAGAGATATATCAATATTGAGACGAAAGCGGGACCGATACCTCTTCGATGAGGTCCATTTTGATACGGGCGACTGTTGAAAAAGATTTCATGCATTTTGTGAATTATAGAAGAAATAAATGGGAGATAATTAAGGGTTGAATTTGAGCTGGTTCTGTAATTTATCCCCTCAAATGTGTGTTCATTGATACCATAAGCTAATAGAATAGGCATTAATTTTTTTCTTAATTTTACCATTTTGAAACCAAGTCACACTAACTAAAATCATAGCTGTTATTCATAGTGTTAGAAAGATCATTATTTTCATTATGTATTATTTTCAGTTTGATAGGGGTAGATATGTGTATGTGACGTATACAATTGTAAACTGAACAAAACAAATATGTGCCAAGTGTAATTGTATTTGATCTGAAGTGAAAGTGGCTCTGGCCATACGTAACTTACAGATAATTACTTTTACCGTTTCGATATGTATCAATACTATAAAAAGATGACGGTGCTAATCATCCAAATTCCATATCATACCACTGCACTGCAGAATTTAGAAAATCAGTGCCAAATAGAATGGTATTATTATTGAGTACCACGCACATTTTGTAACAAATTAAGCGAGTTGAAATTAGAAAATTATGAATGCGCTGCTGCGATTAAAATAGAAATAGTGCAGAGAGGAAGGCATATTTTTCGAGCCGCGACATTTCATGTTGCTGTGAACCCAATTTTTAATGAGGCGGGTTGCTTTTTAAGTAGTTATTATTTGATTTATAGTTTTGAATTATTTTGAATTCTTTTGCGTTTGATGGCTTTTAATTTAAAGGATACCAAAATTGTAATTTTTTACTAAAAACACATCAATAAGTAAAAAGTAAACAAATTTATTTGCTTATTGAAGACGACCAAAAGTAGCACTCAAAAATATTAGTTCAGTTCGAACCTTTTTAATTGCTGAGAACAATCCCATTGCTTTAGATTTATTTCGTAAGTTAGAAATTAGATACACGCATAAATCAGATACACGACCTTAAAAAAATACAATCATATTAAGTTTTCACTCCTAAGAAAATCCTACATATATATTATTTATCTAACATATACTTCAAGCAATTATATATTTAAAAATATGTTTTACACGAAATTTGGAAAAAAAGGAATATCGTTTGATATTTGCCGAGGGGCACGTTAATAGAGTGGAATTTGAGGTTTTGAGTGGCAAAAGTAATTTTTTTGTGTGCGTTCTATGTTTAACAAACAAGGCCTTTTGAAGTTTATAGTCCATTCTAAGATTTGCTGTAGTGCAAAATGTCTTCTAAATATTCCGCTGAAAAAAGTAAGTGTTTAGCAAGACCTTCGAAATCTGTCTAACCACCTTGCGACATGAATTGCTTTGGTACCGGTATTTTCGGAAAGATTGAAATTTCCTGTTTATAATAAACAAGTAAGTATTTGGCAAAATTGTTAGAAGAAGCTAAGAAGTGAATTGTACTAAAGTTCACGTAGGGGAGAGGAGGGAGGATTGGGACGGTGGGAGGGGTGGGACAGCTGAAATTATGTCAAAATAAATAACCTAATTTTATTTCCAGTCTCACCACCTTATAGCATATGTATAGTTCCTTGTTGTTACCTATTTCTAGTTTATTCCTATTCAACTTTCAGTTTCAATTTGGAAAAAGTTTGTTTTCACACCTCCAGAGAAAGTTTTTAATCTATGTTTAGTTTTATTTCTTTACTCATGTAATTTCTAAAACAAACATAATATAGTGGTACAGTACTCTTAAAGATACAATGTATGCTTATCAGCAGTTTAGTTAAGCCAAAAGTCAGCATAGTTTATGTGAGAAGTTATTTTTTAGAAGCATTGCGTAGAGGGAGGAGTGGGACGCACTGAAAGAGGGAGGAATGGGACATGTCCATTCTTCCTACTTCCAGTCCAGTATTCCTTCCTACTGTCCATACGGCCATTTCCTAAAGCGGAACCTAGGAATCCATTGAATAAAAGTAAAGGAAAGAAAAAAGGACGAGCAAGAATATTAACATATACCCCTGAGAAGAAGGAAATTGAAGAAGCAGAAGCTGCCTGACTTGGGAAAAAAAGGTGCCAACTAAAATATGTATGTGCAAACCTAAAACTTAAAAATTCAAAAGAAAATTGTACCGTTTAAAGATATGAATCCAGTGATAGCGAAAGGTCATTATTTTCATTACCTGACAGTTCAGATGAAGACATGGAAATAGCAGATGGATGAAGGACAAGCCCAACATAGGCAAATATGATTGTGTGCTTGTCAATTCCTCACCATACGGTCAATTGTGTTTTCTACGTTGCAATTGTGGAGAGTATTGACAATGCTGAAAGTTACAATGCAAAATTTTTGAGAAAGAATACGAACAGAAATTTTAATTTTCCTTAACAGGATATGACTATGCTACGATAGAAAAAACCCCGATATTATCATGAAATTGCTGCCACCGCAATTGATTCGGGGGACCAGTAGAGCGCAGTCTTGCTTTTCTTTTCATATTAACCTTTCTCATTACGATATTCGATAATGTTTCTTTAATTTTCAAATGTGTCCCATCCCTCCCATACTCATGTCCCACTCCTCCCACCCAAGAGGGAGGAATGGGACAAAATTCTTGTAATTTGAATTTCTCAACAGTAATAAAATTGTTCAACATTTAAACGGTGTGTATTTTTTAAAAATAATTTTAAACATCTAAGTTTATTATTTAACCATTTGCATCGATAAATAAGCAGTGGATAATGAATAAAAAAATATTTATGTGAAAATGTCCCAATCCTCCCTCCTCTCCCCTATGTATACATCTGGAGCGAAGAAGTAAAAAAAAATGACGAGCTTTTTTTTGCATATTGACTTAGATTTCGGCTATGAAAAACAATCATTTCAAGGACGAAACCAACTGTTTACAAAAAAAAAACCATTTTGGTTATTTCAAACAAATATTTCTGAATATTGGTAAAATTGTGACTAGATGTACTGCATTTTGCAGTAAGTTTAGTTTGTTATTTATTTAGCTATACAAATTCTGCAAATAGGCTCGGTTATTTTTTCATTGCTTATTCAAACAAAACATCGCGAATAAAATATGATTTATAAAATAATTATCGAAAAGTTAATCACTGAAAGACATATGGGCAGGCTAGGTAAAGTATCAGTTCCAAGTTTGTCAAAATGCGGTCCTGCAACTGTAAGAGGAAGGACTTTCTAACGTGGAGTGTTCTTATCAGGCCCCGCTTGCTTCCAATGGCGGCAGGCTCAAAAAAATATCGACTTTTGCGGCCAAATATGTTTGGTGTCAGCTGAAATCGGATTATTTATCCTTAATTACCACGGTCATTAGGGAGTCTCATAAAGGAACATTTTTAGTTTGAGGTGTATCAGGAAATGGGATAAACCACGCTTCACATACGAGGCGGAATACTTTAGAAATATTGTAACACAAAATTCAACATTGATGAGGAATGTATCAAACACACACTTCCTCCCAGACATCAATAAATTGCAAATTAAAAATGTGTTTATCTTAGAATTTTAATTACATTTTGACCTTTTTTTTTAAAAAAACTATTTTGGGGGAAAACCCATTATATTATTTTCTTTATTAAATAAGGATCATTAAAAAAACCATTGCTTGTAACCATGGTTATTTTTTTTAAATGTGAGCGTCATTTATTCCTACAAAATATTTTCACATGATGTAACAAAAACAAGCACATTTTTCTGTGATGTAAATTCGTCGTGGATTTTTTAACTTAAAATTTTGTAAACAAGAATAGTCGATTGTGGCTGTGGGTCTGTAGAGATTATACCAAAACGTATTTATAAAATTATTAGAATTTCAGTGTTTCGTTTTAGTTTAAATTTCTTTAAGCTTACATATCGGTTTCAATTATTTTCAGAACTATTTGTAACCTAAGTTTTTTTTAAATAAATACGAATATATTTTTAACTAAAAAAATCAAAATTTTAGATATTTAATTTGGGTTCTCAGCAAGGATAAGTATCAATGTAAAGAAATCTGATGTTACAGAATGTGAAAGAAAAATATGATGAAAAATTTAAAAAAAAAATAATTCCTTATGGAATGAATTCAGCGGTGCAAATGAAATAAAGATTAAGTAATTATCCCTTTATGATCAGAATATACATGGAAAATATTTCAGTTATTGCTTGAATCTTAAACTATTTCTAAGAAAATGTATTGTTCCACTGGAAATGTATGTCCTGTATTTATTACCTTTTCAATACAAAGTGTATGTAAAATATGGAAAATGATGAAATATGTCAATAAATTGTATGGTATGTAATGTATGACTACTGTTTTTACTGTTTGACTCTTTGAGCCATGGTCATTACAGCGATAGTCATGTAATGTCACTTCTGTAGCAGCTTTGTAATCCATAGAAATAATTTTTATTAAGAACATCATTGAGGTTCAAAAAAAAAAATTGTAGTGTAAAAGAAGGGCATTTAAGATTATTCGTAAGAAGATAAATAATTATAATAATAACAGAAAACAGGAAATTATCAACAAATAAATTTTGAAGCATGCGATAAATCAAGGTTTGCAAGTTACATTCGGCAAATTTAGATTTTAAATAACTTATTTAATACTATTTATGCCTCAAACAAACACGTAGAACAAGTAGTAAGTACCAATAAAAGAACTTTTTTCATAAAAGTTAAATGAAAAAGGGTAGGAATTGTTTCATCGAACGAAATATGAATAATAATTGTTAAATAAAATATCTCATGAATTTTCGATCTGAATAATACGTTTTCTATACTACAATAAGTAAAAGATTAATAATGGCTTAGTTACAATGCAAATAAGAAGAGGGCAGCACTGGAGAAAACTAGGAAGTTATTTTATGAGAAATATTTTCAACAGTTTCCTATGTGTTTAACAGATTTGTAATCATCCATGTGCAGCGAAAAAGATAATATAACTAAAGGTTAAAAAAATAAATTTATTAAAAATTTTGGTTTTAATCATGAGTGAATAAAGTAAAATGAACTCCGAAAGTCAAACGGAGGAACTGTTTTTAACTACCTAGATTTAAATCTTGAAATATTTATATTTCAAACTATTGTTACCTTTGGTTTTGGGGTAATTTATGAGTCTGGCTTTTATATTAGTTTAATGATTTAAAATAAAATAACAGTGTTAAACTTAATTTGAAACCCTCGTAAAAACGCAAAGCAAAGGGGATTTTCTTTTTAAAGTCATAGGAAATTATTGATTGTAAAATGAATAGAATTAAAGGTTAGAGTAAATGTTTCCACATTAAATTAACTCAAAGACGCTGCTAGAATTATTGCCGTAAGGGCTAGAAATACAACTATATTCAATATAAAAGTGAAGATTGTCTGAGGCATCAAGCCACAAGTATATATACTAAAGTTTAGCTAGAAAACGTGCATATGTAAGAGTTGATGGCTCAGTCAAGACAAGAAAGAAAAGTTAAGCATAAGAAAGTTTTAGGCTATAGGAAAGCTTCTGACTTAGAGTGCATCAACTACAGATAATCCCCGAAAATGTTTTTTTTTTAAATAAACTCTTTTCTGATCTAGTTCAAAAGTATTACGAAATGTTTAAAGCTTCTATGCTACGCTATTTTTATTATTTAGTAACATTATATGTTTGTTTTGGCTTTTATTTAGTTTTTGAAGTAGATAAATTTTAAACTGGACAGAACAAATATTTTTGGGGGTAGTCCCGAGTAAACAATACAAAAAATTAATTAGAACCAACCAACAAGAAACTATAGAGGATGGCTATATACAAGAAATTCACAACATTTTAATCGATTAATAATTGGAAAATACATAGAACTAATTCAAAAAACTTTCTAAGCTTTTTCTCTTTTTTACATTAGAGCAAGATCTGTGTGTTGCCAATGTGCAACGTTTTCGTGTGAGAAAAAGGAAATTACTAAAATAGAAAAATATACAAAAACGAAAATGTGTTCGAATATATATGGAAATTATTTATATTCGAATGAAATATAACGTATTCTAAAAATTAACTTAAAGACGTAGATTGTTTCATGCATATTCGGACATGGTTTTTAGCATGCAATTTATGTTTACGGAGACGTTTTATAAACAATTAGGGCTTTTTATAAACAATAAGGGTTTAAATATAACTATGACTGTTGTAAGAATCAGAAAATAATTACATTCAATTTCCTTTTAAGCATTTTGTGATTTGAATGTATAACATTTTTATAAATACATTTTTACAGTAGTTCAAGTCATTATACTTACGTTTGAAGTGCTACTTATTTTTATTCTTAACACAATTCTGCAAGCAATTGTGGAAACACTTTTTGAGGATACAGACATGCATAAAAATTCTGCAGATATAATATGTTCTAAACTTAGCAAAGTAATAATATTTTGTCTGAAAAAAAGCGTAGTTTATTGTATTATTTGTTCTAAATATCCCGGTTTTGTTTCAGCAGAGGGCTTTTAGATGGAGGCAATTACCAGCACAAATCCAAACTTTCAGGTCCTAAAAATAGGGGGAAGAAAGAACGTGCGGCCTTTTTACGTGACGTTCTGTCTTACTCCAAGACGTCCACTCGTGTTTGAATAAAAGGCTTCGGAAAAAGAAAGCCAAAACATGTCTGGGATTGAGAACCGAAACTGGTTTACCAACAAAACATTTGCCCAGTTTGTCCCGCTGTAATACTTGACTAAAATACTTAATTCGGCTGTTGCAATTTAAGAATCAAAATAAAACAAACTCTTATTGGAATATAATGTGTGGTTTAATATTCATTTGTGTTTTTGCAGCCTAATACTAAGTATGATGCCACGCAACACATTTATTTGTACATTGAAATGCTTTTTTTTTTAAAATCTGAAATTACAAGTAGGTATTATATTCATTAACAAAAAAAAAAAAAATAGGTTGTGATGCCAATGATTAAAAAATTATTTTTTCGATAATATTTACAAAAGAAAGTACTAACACTATTATTTATTTAAATAAAGATTTTTTTTCTAGTATATATATCCATATGTTTATAACAAGAGGCGGATTTATAAAAAAAATTGAACCGTTCATAAATAACCGTAAAAAATATTAATATTTTTTTTTAATAAATGTGTTTATTTTTTATATAAAAAACTTGAACAATAAATACATAAAAAAGTTGTATAAAAGCCTTTAAAAAGCATTTATTACCATTTGATTAGAATATTTACAAAAAAAAAATCTATAAAAACGTTATTATTTTTCTTCTACTCTAAAGCAAAGGCATATTTGCCTTTCAGAAATTCTAAAATATATTCACGGTTGTTTGGGATCAATACGTGTTAAGCTATTTTTCTTGCGGGCTGTTTTTGTTGTTCGAAAAAATTAGGACACATTAGAAAACCAAATATCGAACGCAAGCAAAACATTAACGATCAACGAATCGCAAAATTTTCAACGATTCTATTTAAATATTCAAACAATCTTTCGGCGGTTTTGTTAAAGCCATGTTTAGTATTGAAAAATCAAATATTAAAGAGAACTTTTCAAAAAGGTATTTGAAAATAAATTAAGAAATTACTTGAAAGGAATTTTGAATCTATCTGTCACGTAGATATTTTGAATTTATATTTTAAAACCAAATGATAAAAATATTTAGATATTCTATAAGCATGCAAAGAATAGTACTTGAAGAATAAATTTCTTAATTGTGCATAAATAAAATGCTTTCGAATTCCGTTATAAGACCTGATGATGAAATTTGCCTGAAATCGACATTTTGCATATTTATAAGTCAAAATAATAACCTTAAAATTAATATTAACTAAAGAAAACGCATTTTAATAACAAATATATTTATAAAATTTACTTTACTTCAAACGATTGTATTTAATGGCTATGGTTAGGTTAGGTTTTGAACTATCGTCGCACTAGAGCAACACGAGGGCTATTGGCGACGGGCGTCGTAATTCAGAACCACAGTCAAGTGACGAGCCGACACCTGAATAAGCACCCAACGCAACCGTTAAGGGCGACATCGTACGCAGCTTTAGGGCTTTGAAGAATATTTAAATTGCACTCCCTTTCACGGGGTATTATCCGTCAGACTTTTTGGCTCGTTTATAGGTCGGCAGCTATTTTGGCGATGCCCGGACCCGGACCTGGGACCTTTCGCATGCTAGACGAGTGCCTAACTGACTGGGATCCCCAGCCCCTGAATTTAATGGTATTAACAGAGACTTAAATAATAAAATAAATGCAAAATATACGATTTTTAGCTTTGTATACTAAACTGGATAGCAACGGTTGCGTGGCTCGTCACTTGACTTTGGTTCTAAAATATGACGCTCGTCGCCAATAGCCCTCGTGTAGCTCTAGTGCCATGTTAATTCAGACCTAACCTAACCTAAACTGGATAGCTGGATACTCATGAAAATAGAAAAATGAAGCTAACTAAGCAACTTTTGCCATCCAAGCAAAAAAAAAAAAAAATGTTTATCGTTGTTACAAAATTGTATTTTCCTAAAAATATCTATTTTTAAGGCAAGCAAATTAAGTAAAAGGGCTTTGGAAAATGCTTGAAGAGTTTTTTTAAACGTTATACTTGTATGTTGGTCGTCCTTAATATGTTTTCATTAATATCTGTGCCACAAATTTTTAAAAAATGCTTTAATGGATTGCCCTCGAATTTTCGAGAAGAAAGTCTCGGAGGTGTTTGAAAAAAAAAAAATATTTTAAAAATAATTCACCTCCAGCAACGGGTTAATCAGGTTGGTTTTATAAATACTTCAGATAAAGTTATTCTTTATCAAGTTCAGAAAAAACATAGGCTTAAAAAAGTTTTCTAAATGTTTCTTACCAAAGGAAAGATAATAATTTTTATTGGGATTCCCATTTATCAATCGATAAGAGAATTGTTGCATAAAATAAGAAATGAAAGAGAAACTCCTTCAAGAAGAAAACTAGATTTTAAAAATAGGTACATAGTAATTTTATTTTGCCAATAAGAAAGAACAGTTAACTTTACGTCGTTTTAATAAAAAAATAAGAATTAGAAACGAAGAATTGTTTAAATTAAAATGAATGTAGTTACAAATATACTTTTTTACATTTACAACTGTTCTTTTTTTGTAAATTTTTACGAAAACCCTAAAAAAATAAGTTTGATGATTTTACTTTTTAACGAGTCCATTATATCGTAGAAAAGCAAAATTCATTATTTTAAATAGTAAATTACTTGTAAATAATAGCGTTTGATTTGGCAGCTATTCACAGAAAAAAGTTGGGAACGTTCTGAGGAAATTTTAAGCAACTACTCTGCCAAATTTTACTTGCAGTGTTCCTAGAATATTTTAATAACTTTAATTTAGAAGTAATTTACATGAAGCTATTAATTTCCCTGGAAATGTCGACAAATTTTAAATAGACACAAATGTTTAAAAAAAATTACTACATTATTTTTTTTACTTGTTTCTCAACTTAAGAATTGTAAATTTAAGACAACACAAGACACTATAGAGAGTCAAGATCCTACCTAAAATTAGTCAAAATAACTTTGAACCTTTTAACAATAGTAATTTAGTAAATTTTAAATTGGTTGTTTAATATAGATACTCTTCAATTATATTAAAAGTAGAAATAGCAAAATATGTAGAACAGAACAGCCACTGCCTCTAAGGAATTAGAAAGTGTGTTTCACCCAAATTTTCAGATTTCAGTTTTAAAGCCCATTTTATGTATCATGCAGCGAAAAAGAATGAACACAAATTCTTAAACCAACAGTATTTTAACTTAAATTGTAAATAATATAACAATTTGCCTTGCACAATTATTATTTAATTAACTTTCAAAATTTACCAACTTGGGAAAAGTATTTGTCTCGACAAGATTCACAATCAGATTCAACTTTAGACTCCAAAACTATTTTCCAAAAAACGAAAATGGTCATATTCGAAACTCTCTACTCACAAGGACCAAATAAAATACTTCAAAAGTATTTCAGCCCTCTTCAAATATTTTTAGAATAGTCTCGCAATATATAGATATCGGATTCCTCTTAAACGTTTCCAAGTACGACACTTTACCAAACATCATACCGAAACTAAAATACATTGATCTTCTCCGAGTCTTTCAAGTCAAGAATTGCTTTTAAAAATCGAGTAAAGAATAGGAAATCAATGTCTCTCAACTATTCATGAGATGAAAAGGGATTCAAAGAACTCATTTGAGACAACTCAGCTCTGCTAATAACTGGACTCAGTTAGTTTCGGGTGCAATTGACACTCAGAAACAAAATAACGGCATCACAACTATTCGCTGTTGATTCGTTTTAAAAAGTCAAGAAGTGTATTTCTTTACATTTTCTCGCGAGCTTAATAGGAAACAAATTCAAGTAGATTGGAGAGGATATATTTTCTACTATTGAATAAACACTTCTTTTGAAAATAATAAGTTTAAATGGGAGAGAACCAGAACAGCTAAAAGCTTTTTGTTTTAAAAGAAATTATCAAAAATTTCGAACACGTGTACAGAAATGAATAACCTTCTAATAGATGGTTAGAAAGGTAAACAAGTTTTTTTTTATGACATTTATGATAAACATGATGATTTATATGTTGCATATTGGAAAGATTTTATACAAGTATGAGATATCTGAAACAAATTTGATATTTAATATTCAATGTTAAAAATGTTTACTATGAAACTAAATATAATAACCCTAAAACTGCCTTCGCTTACAGTTCAAAATCTGATTATATTTGTCATCAAAATAATCTTTCATTCAGTTTCCATTTATCATAACCCACATCAAACAGAAATTAAATTTATATCAACCAACATAAAAACATATTTTAATTTAAAAATATTTTAGTGAACGTGTGTACTTAACGAAGCATAAAACTACCAACAAACAAATTCCATGACATTTGAAAACATGTATTTTCTTTATATAACTTATCCGATAGACGGAAAAATATTTATTTAACTTTTCGTATTTCAATCTTCAAACCTCATTAAGCAAATCTTATATGATTTTAGTTTATATGTATCTTGGTCATAGTTTATATTTATTTTGGTCTTATTTCATCTGTATCTAGCTATAGCTCTTCATGTTCATTTATTAAATAAATTTAGCTTTAGAACTGGATTTCTATTCATTTTATGCCTTGTTAATGGTTTTAAATGATTTGATAAATCTTGTATAAAAAGAGCAAAGTGGAAAAAGTTCTGTTACATAACTGTAAGGTTTTTTTACATTGTCCCAAATAAAAATAAATCAAGATGTCTCAATCTGCAATTTTTAAACTTTGTCAGATAAACATTTTAAAATGCATTTCTTTAAAAGTTATTACAGGTTTTACTCCATTTTATACCTTACCTACTTTTCTAAAATTTATTTAGAAGATAATGGTGTTAACCCATTAACAAAGACTTTGAATACCATTAACAACTTCATTAACGAATAAAAACGTCAATTTAACATTTTACTTAGTTTTTCGTGCAACTTAATTTGTGGTATATAAATCTTTTAGGACTATTGTTTTCAAATATGTTTTGTTTCTTTCGATAAACTTGGGTAGTAAAGTCATATTCTCATGAAAAATTTGCTTGCCAATCGTTGTTAAAAGGATAATCAATTGTTCGAAACATCAAACTAAGCTGTTTAGATGTAAAATGATATCGTAAAAGAAATTTAACTCTAAAATGATGATTTATCGTGTGCTCACGATAAATGGATTTTGTTAAATTTGATTCTCTATTTAAAAGTTCACTTTCAAATAATAACCTGTCATATCGGTACTTACACTCTTAAAACAAAAGAGTGAAATCCACTCCAGTTGGAGAAGTGCATTTTCGACACCCTAAAGGCATGCATATTTTCTCAGACTGAGTTAAAATCACTCGTTTGGAGTGATCCTGTCGGAGGTTTAACACACAAAGGATCCACTCCAAAAGGAGAAGTGCATTTTCCAGTCTGGAGGAGTGAAATCCACTCAGACTGAGGTAAATTGGGAATGTTTGTTTTAAGAGTGTATACATTCGAGAAATAGTGTAAAGTTTTGAGTGATTTCCCAAAATAAAGTGGCATGTTATAGATAGATGTCTTGATTATTTTAAGATGTAATCTAGATCTTCCAGATTTAAGCTACTTCAATTACGTATATTATAATTATTATCAAAGTAAAAAAAAACACTGGAAAATAAGTGAATAAGTAAACTATCCTTCCTAGAAAATGCGTTTATTTTAAATTTTAACTTTAATTTGTATTACTTTATACTTAACAAGAAATAATTTTACTAAGTAATAAGACTTCACACTTCATAATAAAATTTGAAACAGTTTTTTATAACCAAAATCAACAAACTCAGTGACAATCTTTGATTCACAATAGTCTATAGATGTCACGCACAATAAAGCTTTAATGTTTGTGGAAATTGTTATTTTTAAAATGCAATTTTTCATTGCAAACAAAGTAAATTGGAACATGGTCTCTCAACTTACCTGCTATTTGAAATTTTACAAGTCGGAGTCTCACAAAACAGGCTCCATAATCATTGTGCGATGCATAATAAACACACTTCATTTTCTCTAATCACGGTATGGAAGCTTGATAAACATAATAAATGACTTTCTTCCAACTAAATCTGCGACAAAAGACGGGACGCGAAATTGTCGTTCGCAATAACGACAGTTGTGAAATTACCTCTAGCACGAATCATTACATTGAAATCCAGGTTGCATCACGCACAAAAAATAAATAAATGAAAATCATCAATACTCCCCTAATACTCTTCATTCAGTCGTAACTTATGAAATCGGGTGAAAATAATGTCCCCCCCCTGGAGAGCAGCCGAGATTTAGTCATCACGTAGTTTAAATCACTTGGCTATTAGACGTGGTTAACGAAACGACATGCGAGATATGAGAAGCATTAGAAATGAGAAATTCCACTTCATTTGGCCCCGCGAAGAACGTAATGGGGAACGACTGGCCAGGCGGAGCGAGGGATTCCACGCATTAGACGAAGTACGCGTAAACAACCACATGGAGAACTAGACATGCAGACCACTTATTAGACGCATGCTGAAGTTGAGAATATAACACATGTCACATCGTACGAGGGAATGTTACACACCTAGCTTTTACATTTGCGGCGCGCTCTAGTGCCAATGCTTAAGAAAGATTCTAAAAATTTATTGAAAAAATTTCAAAACATACTCTATTTATCAAAACAGTAGACAAACTCTTGACAAATGACAAACCCTTGACAAATGATAAAAAGATGGCATTGGGTTGGTCATGACGAAGGAGCCCCGATTCTAACGAACGGATGACTTTAACTTGGTCTCCTGACGCGACGGTAAAAGGAAGAGAGGCAGACCAAGGCGACGAAACATCTTAAAGGAGAGAGACCATCTTGGTTTTCCAAGCTGGGCAGTTGCCAGGGAGGCCGCACTGAACAGGAGGAACTGGGTTTCTACAATTTCGGCCTCATGCGTCTTAAGGCGTGGCGAGTCTCAAGGCAAGGCTAGTGCAGCTTGTTTCAACCAAACCAAACTACTTAAGGGGTGAAATTAATCTCTGCGGCCCCTTTAATGTCTAGTAGTACACTGTAAAAAAAGTATGTTGTCTTTATAAAAAAAATGTCAGCTGTTGTGCCCGGAAAAATATCGCATAATTTACAGAAAAAAATTATTTTATACGAAGAATATTTTTGTAATTTTAAAGCAAAACTGTTTTTAACAGACAAATTGTAAAGATAACCAAATTCCACTTTTAATTTTTTTTTGTATATCATTGCTGCTCACTTAAATTTATTTTAATATGTTTCATATTTATTTTTTATTTTTCCACGCATAAAATAATTTTGCATTGTTCAATATATTTATGTTGTAGTTTTCCTAAGCCTATCCTATAAAGTGTACAGTATAGTGTTTGAAAAGTTTTGCGCAAATTTGATATATTTTTTTTTTACGGGAATCAGTTGTACGAAAAAATGCATGCTTAAAGTTCATGACAAAATGCTGCATATTATTCATTCTGAAAGGTTTCCTTATATGAATTATTATGATTATTATCTAAAATATCAGGCAGAAATTGTGCACTTTTCAGAGAATATTCTACATTTTTGTGCAGGACAAAACATAAAAAAACCCTTGCAAATCGGCAGACAAACCATAACATAAATAACATTTTTCTCTAATGAATTCTTTATTTCTCAAGCGTGGATATTTTCTGCTACCTTTTAATGTTTTCAATTAATCTCAAAGAATAAAAAGTTTGAGTTGAACCACACATAGATTAGTTGACCACCATTTTCGAATTTGTATTGCCTTTTCTAACGGGGAAGAATTGATCGTGGAAACGTTTCTTTTGGACAAGACCGGTTTTGTTTGCCAGTTCCTCCACAGATTTATCCACTTAAACACCATTAATCCGGAGCCAAACAAAGAAATAAAGATTTATTGTATCAAATTTCTCGATGTCTTTCTAACATCAATTAAATTCGTATTAATGTTTTGTTTAAGG
Organism: Hylyphantes graminicola; assembly: GCA_023701765.1. Lineage (NCBI taxonomy): Eukaryota > Metazoa > Arthropoda > Arachnida > Araneae > Linyphiidae > Hylyphantes > Hylyphantes graminicola. The sequence goes on from CM043122.1 coordinate 2,180,503, forward strand.
CAGATCAGTACCATGAAATTTTCAAAAAATGACATGTTTCAAAAATTACACATTTTCAATTTTTTGATTTTAGTATTTGTGTAAAATACGTTTCAAGAGCTTTAAAACGATTCTCTTTGTATGTCATTCAGACAAATTTAATCGAGTTAAATTTTAATTCAAATATGGATCCGCAGTATTTTCATAATGCAAGCTTTTAACTTTAGATCTCATTTTTCTCAGAATGGTGTTTTTTCAGGTTTATGCACTTTTTCCCTAAAAACTATTTCATGTATATCCCTAAAATGTTTACAGAATAAGGGTGTTTTGCATACTGAAATGAGCATTTCTTAATATTTAAAGGAGAAAAAAATATGGATAATTGTGTGTTGTAAATATGATATATTTTTTAAAAAAATAACACATTACCCTAAACAATATTTTTAAAAAATCTATTCCATATAATTGATAAAATCTCATTTTAGTCTATTGTTCAAAGTTCATATAATGCACAGAATTTTTTCGTGTTGTTTTGTATGTTCGTTTCAAAGTAAAAGGAACATGAAAAAATATCAATTTAGCATTAGCCTAGGTACCGACCCTGCTTTAAGCAATTTTCTAGTTATTAAATGTTAATATCAGGAACTAAAATGATGCCACAATAAGGAGTCCCTTATATGTACAGTTGAAGAGCTTAGTGGAAAAACGTGCTTAGTGGCATTTTCGAAAAAATTAAGAATTTTGTATCAATGAACATGTAATGGCCTTCTTTAGAAATAACAAGATTCCACCTTTTTATAAACTTAGAAGTAAAGTATATTTTTAACCTTTTGTAAGTGCCGTTTTTAACGTATCTAAGTGCAAACGAAAAACTTCAAAGTTCATTTTCCCGTTCTCACTATTTTGTCACTTAGCACGTTCTTCCACTAAGCTCTTCAATTATTATCTAACACGCACATTTTTTAAAAACTCACTTTATACCCAGAAATAGAATAAAATACCAAGTGTGAGAAAATAAAGTTTTAATTTTTAAACACGAGTGCTAATTGCGAGAATGAAAGTTTTCTCTACTAGTAAGTTACTAAACCAAATAACCAAAATGCTGCATAACGTTGAAAAAAGGTAACTTTTCTGAATTCATATTTTTTCGATTCAAGAATCAACTTGACAAACTAGTTCCCAACTTTAATTTTGTATTTTGGGCGGTCTGGTCTCGAGTATGCAAGAGCATTATTAACTTTTTTTCTTCAAGAGGGAAAATGTTGGTAATTTGCTGCTGAGGTAATTTCAAATTTTAATCCGTAAATCCCGTTACATTTTTTAGAGCGTACATTTGGAATCTTAATATTTCAGAAAACCGAGTGATGTGCTAAGACTTTTAATTTTCGTAAATTGTAAGTTTTAATCCAATATTGTGCTCGTCATAAAAAAGCGAAACTAAGTTTAAATAAATATTTTCTTATTCATCTTGCATTGTGTGACAGATAATATTCAGGGCGCAAATAAACATAACCATAAATATTGTCAGAAGTGGACTTAGTGCTATTTTGTATTAAAATGCAGTAAATTTATGTTTGACTTTTCTTCGTTAATATTTTGAAATAATATTGCATTTTTCTAAAGTAAATTAATTTGTTCGGAAGTTTTGAAATAAATCAATTCAAAGTTGTAAATTATATTTATTTAATGTAACTATAGTCAACAAATTAATTCAAACATACTATTTTAATAACTGATAGAGTCTATTTGCAAAACTATGTATCCAACTCCGTAGCGAATATATTTTCTCTGAAGCTAAAATATAGTCAATACATATTACAGAATGTTTACCTTTTCATTACTGCAATGTCTTATATAATAGCATTATATTATTTAGTCTTACATAATAATTTCCAAAATTTATTTCTTTCCTTCAACTGCGTTATTTTTAAATTTAACCATAGCAATGTCATTAACTTGTATATAACGTTTAATCAAGGTTGAATATTTTTCTTAGAACACACAATAATACCTAATTACTTTCTAAATTTGTCCTAACTAGTCCTATTGAAGTTAGTTAACCCTCATTTTTCTTTACAGAAAAACTAAATTGAATTTTCTTTTTTTTTATTTTTAACTAAGAAGAATATGCTTAAATCGTGTCAGGCTCAGCATAGGAGTGAAATTTTAATTTAGATTAAATGAAAATTATCTAAGTTTTAATCAATAATTTCATCTAAAATTGAAGGCAGTCTTGTTATAAATGTATATTGAAGATTTCTTTGTAGTAACGGTCTATTAATAAGGATGGTTTATTTACGTATGATATGGGAAGAAGGTTGTGTCATACTTTATCGTGAATTGTTTTGACTTTTTTAGGATTGATTAACGTAGACTTTTCATGCTACGTTGCATTCAAGGCCTACAGTTTTGCACTAGGTAACGCGCCGCTATTGTTAACTGTTACAATAAGGTTTCTTTCTTATAAGCTAAAATATCTAAGTTCCCCAGCGCCATACAGGTGGTGTGCCAAAGCCTGTCACGCCAATTTAAGCTTACCTTGAACAAGGGCACTGTAGTTCTTAGCATATGTCCCGGTAAGGTGGTCAACCTCCCGCTGAACTCCCAGTGTTTAGTTCCCTAGTATGCTTGGTCCTCCTTTTATCCACCCAACTAAGGGAAGAGCGGATTAGTCAACCTTGCCCATCCCCAGACCTGTGACATGGCAATGCGAAGCACTCTACTACTAATAAACGGGGGTTCTGTTATTAGCATTGTAGCATAAATATAATTTAACTTCGTTTACATTGAAACTAAAATGAGTAATGGTATTTATCATATTAAATTTTATCCTGAAAATAGAAATAAAATGTGTAGACAATCTGGCAACGGAGCCAAAGGGGCGGTTTGTTGTGGTTTTTGCTCTCTCTATCTTTTTGAATTTTTTCGGTAAATTAAAGCTTTTACATAATTTCTAGTTAATTATTATCGCTAGCTTTCGATACTTTCACTTGCTACAGTGTTTTTGTGTGATATAATCAGTGATATTTCTAATTCTTCGACCATGCCACCTGTCAAACAAGACGAAAACGAACCTAGCGCTAAGCTGATGGGCGACTTGAAGAGTTTTATTGCTACTCAATTTCAAGACTTCTCAAAGTGTTTAAATCATAACGAGGAACTTGTTAAATCGCTGACGCTTTCATTGGAAAATATATCAACTAAGCTGCTGGAAACAAACCAAAGATGTGATGCTCTGGAGAAAGAAAATACCGTTCTTAGATCTAATGTTTATGAACTACAATCGGAACTACTGGAACTGCAACAGTATTCTCGTCGCACGAATTTGGAAATATCAGGCATCCCGGAAACCGATCAAGAAGATCTTTCGGTTATTCTGTCTGCTCTTTTTGGAACTAATTTGGTGAACGAGTGTGTGTCTGTGGTGCACCGAGTCCCTACAGCAAGAAAAGACAAGCATAAAAATGTTGTTGTCCAGTTCAACACTAAAGAAAATAGAGACCGTTATTTATCTTCTTATAAAAAGTGTAATAAAAATGCAAATGATGTAAATAAGCAATTTGATAAAACTCCTATATACGTAAATGAACACCTGGCACCAAAATTAAAACGTCTACTTTTTCTTGCGAAGAGCTTCAAAAGAGATCACAATTTCAAATTTGCCTGGGTAAAGGATGGGAAAGTTTTTGTCAAACAGAAGGAGGATTCAAGAGCATTCAGGATAAGGTCAGAAGAAGACTTTTCTAGTGTTTCTGTGGTATAGTTAAAGTTTACTATATTATGTTGTTGTGTTTTCTTTCTAACCCACCAAATTCAATTGTCAAAATATAAATTTTGTAACTAACCACCAATCATTATGTGATGAACTTGACCTTCAACTTTTTTAAAGTTCTAAGTCCTACCTCAGTTGTTTAAATATTATACATTTTAACATCCGTAGCCTCAGATCAAACTTTGATTCTCTTTTGCTTGTGCTAAATAATTATTTTTCAAATCTCGATATTATTGTGCTATCTGAAATGTGGATAACTAACTGTGAAACTAGTTTTTATAAAATTCCCGGCTTTAATTCTTATTTTAAATGTCGGCAGTCAAATAGATCTGGAGGTATAGCTATCTTTATAAAAAAAACCCACTCCTTTTTATACCTAGATCAGTATAATTTTTCTACTGCTGAATCCTTAGTTTTGTACTGCAAATCCTTAAACTTTTGCTTGTTAGCAATTTATAGGTCCCATGGTTTCTCTATTGCTGATTTTAATAATGAACTAGAGAATAACCTCAAAACCCTAAATCATAAAAATATTGTTATTATTGGGGATATGAATATTGATTTGCTTTCTACTAGTAATAATCAAGTTTTAAATTACCTCAATATTCTATCTGCTTCTGGTTTTATCTCACATGTTAACGAATCAACTAGGATTTCTGGTGATTCAAAGACTTGTCTTGATCATATTTTCATTAGGTTTTCAAATCGTAACACTAATATTGAAACAGCAGTTTATTTAAATGACCTAACTGATCATTTTCCGATTATTTGTAAGATCTCGTCCAATGCGGCTAATCATTTAGAAAATGAAAATACAATCCCAAATAAAAGATGCATTGATTATGATAAAATTAAATTGTTTTTTAATTCCAGTGAGTTTCATATCCCTGCCGGTAGTGATGCCCTAGACAGTTTCGCTTTTTTTCACAGCTCATTAAGAGCTGTTATTGATAACTATACTTATTATAAATCTTATAGTACTAACAACTCAAATAAAGGATGGATTAATGATCACTTGTTAAATATTATCAAAACTAAAAATATTTTATATAGGAAAACTTTACGCTATCCTTTAAATAATCAATATAAAAACGAATATAGGTCTGTGAAATCTTACTTAAAATCTAAAATTAAATTGGCCAAGAGGCTTTATTATCAAGATCAGTTTGATGTTTGTGCTGATTCAAAATCCCAATGGAAACTAATAAACTCTATAGTTGGTCAAAATATAAAAAAAGGTCGTGATGTTAATATTAAAGTTGATAAAAGTTTTTGTAATTCTTTCAATTCCTACTTTGTTAATATTGATAATTCTATTGATGTCTACAACCCTTATAATTACAGGAAATTCCTAATTACACACCCAAATTCTTGCTTTTTTACTAGTATAGACACTGAAGAAGTTTCCAAGTTACTATTAAACTTAAATAATAATAAAACAAGTGGTTGTGATAACATAACTCCAAAGGCCCTGAAACTTCTAACCATAAATCAGGTAAAACTTTTAACAAATATTTTTAATGACCTTCTTATGCAGGGTGTTTTTCCAGATACCTTAAAAGTCGCAAGAGTTACACCCATTCATAAATCAGGTGACAAAAATACTCATAGTAATTATAGGCCTATTTCTGTCTTACCAACTATGTCAAAGGTTTTGGAAAACTGTATTAAAAATAGAATGCTATCTTTTCTGAGTAAATATAATATAATTTCGAAGCATCAATATGGATTTTTACCCAATAGCAATACGGAAAAATGTTTAATGGAATTTAACAGTTTTGTTTACAATAGCGTTAATACCAGTCAGCATACAGTTGCTATTTTCATTGACGTGTCAAAAGCTTTCGACACCGTTAATCATAACATCTTATTGGATAAGTTGCATTACTTAGGCTTCCGTGGTAATTGTCTGGAAATTTTTAAGTCATATTTAAATGATAGATACCAATTTATTGCTTTTGGCAATACTGTTGGCGATTCTCTCTGTTTAAAACAAGGAGTCCCGCAGGGATCCATTTTGGGTCCATATCTTTTTCTCATTTACGTAAACGACTTGTTTAACCTTAATATAAATGGTAAAATTTTAAGCTATGCTGATGATACTGTCTTGTTATACTCCCATTCAGACTTTGACACATTAAATAATCTTATCAATGCAGACCTAATTTTAATAAGAGAATGGTTTTTAAGTAATTTGCTTAGTATTAATATTAATAAAACAAAGTTCATGTATTTTAGTTTAATGCCAAATAAAAATAGGAAAACTCTCAATTTGTTCTATCATAGCAAAAACTGTAATTTTGATATTTCATGTACTTGTGCAAGTCTAGAGCGTGTTTCGACTATAAAATATCTGGGTGTTCAAATAGATGAAAATCTCAAGTTCAAAAGCCATGTTTTACAGATTTCTAAAAAATTGAGATTTATCTTATATAATTTTTATCATTTGAAAAACAAAGTTAACTCAGGTTTTTTTACGAATTTATATTATTCCTGGGTGTATCCTTTACTTCTTAACGGCATTTCTATTTGGGGAGGAGATTATCATTCAAATATCAAACCTCTAATTACAATCCAAAATAAATTTGTCAGATTCTTATCATATAATTCCAGAAATAATACTCTTAATACTTCTGACTCCTATAAGTCTTTAAATATTTTACCCTTGAGACATATCTTTTTTTATAAATTATGCATTATTGTTTATGAACATCCGGATATTTTTACCAAATTGTCAAATATTTCAGCACGTAGACCCAACAATTTATTTAAAATTCCAAGACCCTATAAAGAAATTTTCAGAAAAAACTTCCAATATTTAGCTCCTAAATTCTTTAATTTATTACCAGATCATATCCAGAATTCAAACAGTCTAAGAATCTTTAAAAAAAATTTAAAAAATTTTGTAATGAATATAAATATCACTGATTTAGAAAAATTCTTTTAGTCACTGCTGAAATATTGTACATTTTTTTCTTTTCGAGGGCTGGTTGTCCAGATTTTCCTCTTTGTGTTTATTATATACTGTATAACTTATTTTTTTCCTTTTGTTCTCCGTTTCCACAATTTTTGTTTTTGTATTAGTATATCTCATACCTCTGTAAGGGCCTTAGCTGCCCATCAAGGTGTTTTTATATTTTGTAAAACTTTTTCATTGTTTCAATAAATTATTATTATTATTATTACAATATCCAGGTCCACTGATGTGGTTACCTGGATACCCACATTCTATATGGGCCCTTTTGGGTGAAGTGACTCATATGGGGCCCAGAAAGAAATGACCCCCAATTTTTGGGTTAACCCTGTTAGTCCCAGTGATGCCATTTGGCATCCCATCAGGTTTCTGATCATATTTTTAACAAAATAATAGGGCTGACATCGATCGGGATTAACAAAAAAAAATTTATAATAGAAAAAAGTTGGAAGAATCGAATGACGTGCTTTTGATATCATAAATGGCTATAGGCGATCAGAAAAAATTTCTAAAATGATAGTGCCAAATTGAGATTGGGGAATAAAAGGGATAAACGGCATGGGCTCTCCTGGGCAACAATTATAATATGTTATACATATATTATCAATATATTACCCACGTATGCTACAATATAGTACCCATTACCAATATATTATTATTACCAATATATTACCCACGTAATCACATTCACGTAAACATGGTTAGTGCTCATACTACGAAAATGAGCCCATATAGATGCTACCTGGGTAGTTCCAAAAAGTACAAAAAAATACTTCAAGCACATTATTAAACATGGAGAAATGAGTGATTCCTTCATGTTATAAAATCGATCCATTCAACAATAAACAAAATAAATTTCTCACGAAGATACTGCAATTTCTTATTTCAAAGAAAAGTTCAACAATTTCAATACTTTAAGAAGAAGTCATCATTTCGTCTGGTATTCGCATATTCAAGATTTTTTTCTTCTGTTATCCCACCCAATCATCCGAGATAATTCCGTCTGGTATCTCTACCAAGCATTCAAGATAATTTCTTTAGGTATCTTATGCAAATAAAATTAAAAATGCATAATTGAATTACAATCGTGTTCAAGTATTCAATAGAAAAAGTTCTTACATTATGGTAACCATGGAAATATATATAAAAAAAGGACTTCATATGAAGAAAAAACGAGAAAAGGAATAAAAATACGTAAAAAAGGAATAGAAAAATGAATGGAATGTGCTAAAAAAATGTCAGATATTCAAATAAAGATTTGAAATTACTCTAATGGGAATTATTTAACAAAGAATTGATTCATAATGAAAGGAATTTGCCAAAAGACTAGTCATGTACCTTTATTATGAAATAAGATATATGGCCACCATTCATTATTAAAGTATTTTAGTTGAATTTAAAACATACAGGAATACCCATTTCATACATTTTTATTACTTTTGTGTTTTTCATAATTTGATACTTATCTATTTATTAATTAAGGAAAAACATGGTATATATTTTTTAATAATTATGAGCGAATTTCTTCATTTTTCTATTATTGTTTTATTAATTAAATGATTATAAAGGTTCACAAAATTAAAATATGAACAAATATATTTTTATAATATTTAAATTAAAAAAAATAATGATACATTTAATTATTTATTTTTATAAGAAGAAATGTAACACAAAATTCCCATATTCTATATCCATTTTGTTCCCCAACAACCCAATATTACACACATTGTTCCATTCGAGGGTGAATGAATTTATATTAACTTAACCATCGGAGCTATTCCCCTCTTCTGTGTCAATATTCATAATGCCTTGTAAAAATCAATTCCTTCTTCTTTTCGTATTAAAGATGCTCGAGACGGGAAATTGCATTAATTATTATTTATCCCCTCCTCCGAGCATTCTTGAGAATCGGGAAAGACCTTCATTCGATAATCTGCCAGAAAAAAAGGCGCTTCAAAATATTTTGAAAGCCCCGGTCTTGGACTCGCGCACGGCACACGGAGGCGAATAGTTATTTATTCCGCCATCACTTTCGACAGAAGAGTTCCTTCGCAACGACCTCGAGAAAATGAGCGAAGGTCCAACGGTGAAATGGGTACTTGGGGTGGGACAGAGATGTTTGATTAGATTGGATTTCGTCGTACTAGAGTTACATGATGGCGGGACTTGCAATTGAGTATTTGACTAAAAAAATATTGGATTAAAGTATTCTTATGCTAAAAATATTGGACCCGTATTTTTTTAATACCCCATAAAAAAGCAGAAAAATGAATTTCAAAATTAGGACGAAAAATCTCTCCCGAAAACGCTTTGAGGATGTCACTTGGTATCTATGACGTCACTAGTAACTAGTATAAACAAACTTTGAAACACCATTTTGGAATCTACTTTAAGCAAATTTGAACTATACGCTTCTGTAAAACCTCCTTCCATTATCTATGTAATTCTTATTTTAATAGTAAATTAAATTAATTCCAGTTTAATTGCAAGCAAAAAAACAACACACCAGTTTGTTTATATATACTAGTGACGGCGGCCAAATCAACGTGTTTGTGGTCACGTGACGTACCGATGAAAAACAAAAGCCACTTTAAAATGGTTTTTATCAATTATTTAAATATTTATTTTGCAAAAAATCTATATGCTTACTATTTTTGGGTTCCAACTATAATTTAAATATTGGAAGGTATTTAAGTGATACAGTCAAGTACCTTATTCAGAAATACATTCAAGTGACGAGCCAACACATGAGTAGGCACTCACCGCAATTTTTAGGGGCGACATCGAACACAGCGTCGAGATTTTGGAGCATACACGTGCACTCCCTCTGCACAGGCAGAACTGCACATACCAGTTTTAGCTGCACAGACCAGTTGTAGGTCGGCAGATATTTTGCCAATTTCCGGGACCGAACCTAAAAACTTTCACATCTAAGAAAAGCCTTACCGACTGGGATCAACAACCCTTACTGAATTAGGCGGAATGTGTGTTGCCTACTTTTGACGAATCGTTACTACCGTTTATGTAAGCATAAAAGTTCACAGGACAGTTATTTTTTGATGGATAATTTTGTTGTAGGGTTCTTAATATAAATCTGCCACACAAAATATTTTGTCAAAGTTTTTTTTAGAAGATTTTACTTAAGAACTACACTACCAATTTTGACACGAGACTTGGGAAGTGATATCGGTCCCATTTTCGGTTTTCCCCAGCGCAGTCTATTCTTATGTGAAGTCTCTGGTTCTTTTCGTGCAAGAATAAAGAAAGCGTTTATTGAATCAAAGAATTATGCGAAATTAATTCTGCAGACGTAGACGCATATCGCGAAACGGATTTCCGAACAAAAACGAAATTTGAATGTACTAGAAGGATGACACGAATATAAATTGGTCTCACTAAATGGGTTTTTCATTGTTTACAACAATCATGATGCTGTATTGGAATCTTTAAAAACTAAAGCAGCTATTAAGGATTCCATGGAAATATAAAAACTTGTTTTTTAAATCTAAGTGTGAAAAGTTTTAAATTATTAAGTATTGATGGTATTCAAAAACAAAAACAGTTACATTTAATGGATTGTTATTTGGATACAAATGCTTGTAATTATATCTTTATTATTTTGTAACTAAATGGTTTTATGTTTTGCTTGACTATGGAATATAAATTAGCAATTCGCCATACTCTTTTTATTACATTTCACTTACATAAAATGTATTAAAACCCAATTCAACATATCAATTTAAAATAAATTAAGTATAACACAAATATCAACACAATTCTTCTTATAATATTGTTCCACTATCTGTATCATACGCGTATGTATACACACTACCTGTATACGATGTTTCATAATAAAAATTCGATGAATTTAATTTTTCGCTCGACTCATACTTTTAACAGCATACAATAACTATAAAAGTAAGTTTAGTTAGTATTTTATGTGCGTTCTTAACCATTTTACCTAAATTTAGAAAAAAGTTTAATTCCTCTTTGTTAACAGTAATTACTTTGATACAATTTAATGCTCATAAAATATTTTTTTTTACAAAGCTAACTAATAAAATGAATGATTTGATTTTCTTATCGAAGTTTATCCAAAGTTTTTTAACTACTTTTTGTTAATATATGTTTTAAAAATTTAATAGCAAAATTTTCTAAACTTTTTTTTAAACTTAACCCTATAAACATTCCCAATATGAAAATGAATAGAACAAAGTTTAGTAAGTAACAGTAAGAATATCTATTATTAAGAATATTACATCGATAAAGTATAAAAATGTTTAGGTACAATGACATATGCCATTCATTAAAAACGTCTCTTTAAATACTTCAATGTTTGGTCTTTTGGTATTTTTTTACTTTTGATCACAAATTCTAAAATGTAAGATAATGAGAGCATTGTGAAGGGGTCTGTGTTTCGCTCGTTTTAGAGGGTGCTGATTCTAAAAAGTTGTTTTAGAACATAGATCGTCTGAAACCACTCTACACCGCCAACTAAAAAGTTATGGTCATCAATTCCTAAATACAAGCTCTTAGTACACTCTTAAAACGAACGAGCGATTTTAACTCAGTCTGAGTAATTTTCACTCCTCCAGTCTGGAAAATGCCCTTCTCCTCTTGGAGTGGATCCTTTGTGTGCTAAACCTTCGACAGGATCACTCCAAGCGAGTGATTTTAACTCAGTCTGATTTAATATTCACTCCTTTCCAGTGTCGAAAATGCACTTCTCCTACTGGAGTGGATTTCACTCGTTTGTTTTAAGAGTGTACCAGTCGGACGTCATAACTAGGTTTTCAAGAAAACCGTGCATCCGCTAAGGATACCCGCTAAAAGTTATTGAAATTACTTTATAGGGTAAATAAATGTATCGATCTATTCAGTGGTAATTGAAAGTCTTGTGGTGTTATACACAATTAGTTCATGTTTTTAGCAACATAAATCCCCCATCTTAGCCTGTTATATGCAATGCTCATTTGTTTTTTTACTTTATTTTAATTTATTTGTATTCAATTTTAAAATTTATGTATTCTTTATACAGGGTGTCCATAAAAGAATGTCCGAGTTTCAAATTGTAATAGTATCTGTAATCTTTCGACAGTTGTGGTTAAAGGTGACAAATACTGAATAACTCCAACACTTTCAGATAAGCGCATGTGCTTGTACCGTTGCATCGTTTCCACAGTTGCACAGGCTGTTGCTTCCATTACTCCTTAGTTGCTGCAGACAGTATGGGTAGAATGACATTTTCGTTTGAGTGTGTGGCGTATCACTAAAGGCGCACACATTGAACACTTATAGGAAAAACTAGGTTAGTTTTCCTTCAATTTGTTATATTTAATATAAAATAAACTCCTGTAATATACCATTAAAACTCAGACATTCTTTTACGGACACCCTGTATAATTGTATTACCCTATAACTTCCAAACTGAAAAGCCACTTTTTTCTAATTCTAAAAGTCTCTGAGCTCGTAACTAATTCCCACTCTGAATATCTCCCTCACCGGTCAGAAGCTTTGTGTTAAATATCCGACTTTTGGTGTTTTAACCCTAGGGGATTCCACAAACAAGATTAAAACTTATTGCCTGACAAAAGATAAAAAAGCAAGGTTATTGATTGCTTACCGAAAAGATTTATCCCGGGTATGAACCTCAAAACACAAGAAGTTTGTTGCTGGAGTGAAAAGAAAAGGTTTATTGCTCAAAAAGCTTTCAAAGGATATCAACTTTTGAACTTTCGGAAAGTGCTAGTTTGCGATATAGAATGCATTAACTCAGTATTTGATAGAGTAAAATATACTTTCAGGTACTTAAGTCTGGAAGTTTTTTTCCCCATCCCGTTCTTTGGTCAGAGGGACAAGGATTAGCTCGCTTTTTTATGCAGAGGAGTTAATGATGAGTAGTGTGAAGTTAGAGGGTTTTTTTTTCAACGCTGAATTTTTTTTCTTACTTTCCGATTTCCACAGTGCATTTTCTAAATGAACTTTTCGATCAATATCCACCAACTTTGAACAACTGACTAAGTTTTCTGGTACTTTTTTCCTAGTGAGAAATAGGTTATTTAAAATTAAATTGAATGTTATTGTAATTATAAACGACGCAATTTTATTTTTGGGACTGTATAATATTTTAAGTTACTATTTAAATAAACACAACTGCTCTCTTTTCTTGCAGCAAAGTTATAAACTTTACATTATATTTACTTTTTTTTTATTTAAGTTCCAACGACAATAAAAAATCTTCATATTTTTAAATTAAAATCATATTTTTAATAAACAAACATAGATATTACAAAATAGCACTAAAACATGATTTAAAATACTACTGCGTATTGCTTTTGCTGCTGCAAAACTACTTAAGTAGTAAAACGGGTTTACAGAATTTTATGGCTTCCCTTTTCCTTGTCTATCGAAATTTCAAAAAATATTTTTCTCTTTTATCCACTGGGGAAAACGACCTTTTATCTGACCATTCGACCTTAAGATTTTTATAGAAGTAGACTGGGCTTTGCCAAAACTAAACTGAGCACATCTGACGCAGAAAAAGTGTGAAATATGATTTAGCATGTTTTACTGACACGGGTAAATAAATTTACAGTGATGCATTACTTGTATATGTACCTATTATTTTATGTTTATAAACCCATAACGATTGGACAATTTTCAAGAAAACAATTACAAGAGTAGCTTTTTATTAAGTATTTTTACTTTTTCACTTGTTTTTAGCTTCTTTTTTTCCAAACGCTGAAATATCTTTAGTATTTTTTATCTTATTGCAGCGCTACTACTGAACACTCTAGCCCGAAAATATCACTGGGGTGGGAAGGGATTAAATTGTTAGTAAAAATAAGTATTGATGTTAATATTTACTGCACAATACGTTTTAGGCATGCATTTTGAATTCGTGTCAAGTGAGAAGCTGAAGGCTTGCCTTTAATCAGATTTAGCTTGCCCAATCCCCATCCACACGTCACGTGGCTTTGAGTGGTTCATATCCAAGTCAGAATAGAGCCAATTTCCCTTCCTTAGTTTCCGAAACAGTATCTGTGAAGTACATGGTGGTTATAAAATAACGCTCGCTATTCGGAGTGGTCTGTAGCTTGAATGAATAATCCGAATGCAACAAACATCGAGACACTTACTAATCAAGAAGGGAATCATAAAAAAGATAGAATCCTAAAAAATAATCATAAAAAAGAATAATCATAAAAAAAACTCGTCTCTTGACCGGGGTTCTAAATTACGAGGCGTCGTCAATTATGGCCAATTACGGCCAACACAGCTAATTACGAATCGTAATGTAGAACCTGGTCAAGAGACGAGTTTCTTTTCTTTCAAAAAGAAAGGAATCATAGAAAAGAAACTCGTCTCTTGACCAAGATTCTAAATTACGAGGCATAGCCAATTATGGTTAATTACGGCCGACAAATCCAATTACACCTCGTAATTAAGAACTGGTCAAGTGACGAGTCTGTTTTTTTATCATTCCATTCTTTTTCCCCCTTCTTGATTATTAAGTGTCTTAAAGTTTTTGCACTCGGATTATTCATTAAAGCTACAGACCACTCCAAATAGCGAGCGTTATTTTATAACCACCCTGTAGAAGTTCCGAAACAGTATCTGTGAAGAAGTTGACACTTCACAAGAAGTTTGGTTTGGCTCTAAGGGGTCTTTGGTTGTCTATATTTATATTCCTAAACGAGATTTTAAGCCACGATCAAGTGACGATGCCGAAAATTATTGGGATGAAACGGAACTTTAAGCTATAACTTACTCTAACGCCTTCGGGACTCCAGATATTGGAGATTTAATGAGCTAATTTCAGGAAACCCCGTGGTGAAGTAGATAAAGTTTTATTACCAACTCAAATCTACTCATAGAATGGTCTGATTCGAACCCGGACTATTTTTATAAGAGGCGAGCGCTTTAACTCTTGTCTGACGGGCCGACCCACAAACCAAATCTAACTAAACCTCCAAAGTTTGTCTTCGAGAGCTGATTGGATGAGCAACAGATGAAGATTCTTTTTGGCAAAAATCACTCCAAGTGTGCGAGGGGCGAGACCGAGATGAGTGAGGCTGGCGCATGCGCACTACGGATAATCGATGAGTTTCCGATCTGTAGTTACATTTAGGGAATTCTTTATTGCGAAAACAAGAAAAAGTTTTTGGAAGGGACTTTAGGAGCCTTGTCTTTTTGTAAACTGCAAGATGTTATTTTATCCTTCGAAACTGTAGAAACGTGTTTTCTGTCATTCTATCTGGAGTAAGGCCCAGCAATACATTTTTGATAGTTAACTTGAATTTAAATTATTGCTTTTTTCTATTAACCGCTTTTCTTTTGCTATTTTCAGTTATAAAATAATTAATGAAAACTAAAGCTGTAATTTGTTTAGGTATTTATAAGATTTAATACAGATAACTTGCAGCTTATAAAAAAAATCTGATAACTGAAAAATCAGCCAATCGATTAAATGTTTTATTGATAATCAGAAAGAAAACGATAACTCGTTTTTGAGTAAAGTAATAAAATCCTTTAAGTTTAAAGAAAATGTTGAACGAATTCTTCAAACTGGCGAATAAAATAGATGAAGTCCATTTTTGATTTCATTTCTAAAAAAGTATGTCGGACAAAATACGTATTTATAAAAAAAATCTTATGCTTTATTTTCTTAAAGCACTCAATTATGATCTGACAAAAATACAGCATTAAAAATTACATTTTATTCCGAATATTTCATAACTACTTAAACATGTTAATTTTGCTTTATCTTAGTTTGTTTATAAAGAGAAGATTATACAAGACTCTTACACTATAAACTTCTTCAAGCGTTGTTAAAGAAGTTATTCAACAGCACTGCAGCTAAGTTCAGGGCCAAGGTTTTCACGATTTACTTTCTTCATGTAGGACGCAGCCAGACTTCTACATGTTTGCACTCCAAACTCCTTCAAGTCCTTCTCTACACACAATACGTGACGCACAACAACTACGTGATAAATACTCATTTTCGAGGCTTAAAATCGGATTTGTTTAACTTTGCTAGTTTGTCCGGTAAATCCTTTCCAATATAATTATTTAATTAACGATGGACCCTACTTAAAATGTGCTAAGTAATATATCCCCTAAAGAGGTAACTCGTTTAAAGTAGGTTAAACACTCTCAAAAATTAATGCTCGAAAAACGACGAAATTTTCCTTAATTTTGACGATTCCGTTTACTGGCAAATGCTTCGAGTTTTCCTTTCCTCAAAGTGAGGAAATTTGAATCGTCATTTTTATAAGGATTTGAATGTCGTCTAATCTAAAGAAATATTTCGTCATTTTTGAGCATGTGAGTACAACAATGAGATTCAGTTTCCTCAAAATCGCAGTGAGGATTCGCATTTACTCAAAAGTCACGTGATAGTTTGACGAAACAATCCTCAAAATTAACGAAATGTGGCTTGAGGATTCATGAATCGTCAAAAATGAAAGTGTTATTTCTGAGAGTGAAGGAATATTAAGGAATCAGAGAGCACTTCAACTTTCGGATGCAATAACTTCATGCTTATGTAAGTCTTTTTTTTTCTATTGACCCAACTTTCCATTCGTTTTTGATGTGTCCCTCCCAGTGAAACCCTTTCTTCACTTGTCGATGCTTTAATTTCCCCTGGCAGAAAGCGCTCGCAAGACAAATTGATCTTTTACAAAGTCCTCGCCATTTGTCCCTTTTGTCCTTTTTTTGTGAACGGCCAAGTTTTTCTTGGAGCTTCGTCCGCGGTATTCCAATTCAGCCATCCATCATCTCCGGGATTCGACGAGGATTTTTCCGGAACAATTTCGAAGACTTCCGAACAGACATGACAACCTCGCGCAAATTCCATGAAATAACACTTTGCGCGTTTTATTGAATCGCTGTTTATCGCTTGTTTCTACACTGCACTTTCCAAGAGATTGGAATTGCACGTCAAGTTTGGAAACCACTGCACGCACAGTAAAAAAAAATCTGTAAAATTTCAGTACATTTTGAGTTAAATTTTTACATCACAGTGCTGTATTTAATAGCGTTTATCGCTTGCTTCTACACTGCTGTAATTTACTTTCAATGAAATGAGACGATTATAATTGTATCTCCATTTTGGAGACCACTGTACGCACTGTAAAAAACAGATAAGTGGGGCGCTTCCAATCACTGCCAGTGAATCAATGGTTTTCTGCCAGAACCACCAACATTTTACATCACTTGTAAACTCAAAACACAAGGTAACGGAAGCACTTTTATCAACACATTGCGATGGTAAACTAGAGGGATTTTTTTTACAGTACGGTGCTATTAAGTAATAAAAAAAAACCCCGGAACAATAATAATATCGGTTTAACCTTTTGAAAACTCCCCTTAAACAAATTGATTTGCTAAATTGCATTAATATGAATAGTTTTAAAAGAATATTGCGGTCTAAGAGAAAGATTAACAACCATACTAAAAACATACAAACAATTTACGCCCAACAACAGACCAGAGGAATAACAAGGCTGGTCTAAAAACTTACTAATTTTTTTACCTGTTTCTTAATAACTATCAAGACTCTTCTTGAATTCTTCTGCTCTATTTGAATACACAACACAATCTGGTAAAGAATTCCATCCATTGATTAATCAGTTACAATTTCAACCAATAACAAATGTCATCCAGCAAGGTACAGTTCTAAATTATTAGTACTTATGTTTGAATTAATATTTTTTTAATTGCTGAAAATAAATGTTCACATAAAAGAAATGCTCGTTTTTTTGTTCGTTTGTGTGCGTTTTTCAAATGTTTTGTTGGCGTACGATAAAAAATACGATGGATAATCAAAATACAGGATATTGTATAAAAAATATACACTCAAACACTAATGAAATTAAATGTCCAATAAACTTTGTGAACTGTTTACAACCAGTGTTCGAAATTCAATCTAGAAATTTTGGAGCAATCTGTATACTAACTTAAAAAACTAGGAGCAAATGCACATTACCTAGGAGCATTTCTTTAAAACCAATTATTGAAAAAAATACTTGAAAAAATTTCCATACAATCTAAAGTTTTTGGATCGTCAGTTTCTAAATTTGATAATTGAATTAAGTTTTGGGAATTCGGGCGACTAGAGACCATTCATTTCAAACCCTGTCTACAATATAATTAATTAAAAATCAACTTTAAAGCAAAATAAAAATGAAATCAAATCAATTGAATATTTTGACAAAGCTTAAAAATGCCTTTCAATCTATTCATGGAAATGTTGACAGCTCTGTAAGGAGATAATGGCCTCCTTTCAAGCGGATTATGCGTGACCTTTGAAAACCTTTTCATTGCGTTGAGGCGCCTCAATTAAGACGAGAAAGGCGGAAAATGGGGTGGGCCAAAACAAGGGCTTATCCGGAGAACACAACACGGACGAAGGAACCTTCAAAAGAAAAATTTAACCAGGCATTTAAAATTTAGAAATGTTATAAGCATTAGAACTAAAATAAATAAGATTTTTTTTAAAAAATTTTTTGTAGTTTTGGAATATATTTTTTCTGATTATATAAAGAGTTTAAAATTTTTAAATCCAAAAATGACGATCCTAAAAATAAAATATTCAAATATTTATTTTTATTATGCAAACAACAAAACCATCGACATTAAGGGTTTCCCCAAATTTGATATTGAATTTGACTCAATAAAAAAAGTTTCTGAGATTGTGCTGAAAAAGGTTTTAATGTCAAAGTTAGAAATACGATTGTTTAACGAATTAATCTATCAATATTACATTACTAGAGACATAATAATGCATATTGAGATCTCATACTTTTAAGGAAATAGTTCTTTTCGTGAAATCTATGAAACTACGACAACACGCTAATAAAGCTCGGTTTTAGAAAATAGTGAAATACCCAATCAAGAAGAGTTGAACCACTCTCATTCTAAACAGTGTAAATAAAGAAATCATAAACAATGCGTTTCTTGGTGGACAAGTGGTGTAACTCTATACTTGCGTTACGTAATTTTTCTTCTGAACATCTAACCCTCATCGTTGTAAAAGTTCATTACTAATAAACCGGGTTTTACAGAAACCAAATTATACCAACTTTATTGTAGCTTATCCAATAGTTACACTTTGTAGCGTGCAGAATTCCCAGTTACGTGGCGTACGTTATATGAGTTTAAGCTCTTAACGACCAGCTATAAATTGAGTGCAAAGGAATGTCGTTAGCATTTAGTGCTCTAGTGACTGTTAATGTTACTGTTATATGCCAGTGACTGTTATTATACTTTCAAAGAAAGTGCTACTGATTTTTTCAAAACTCCGAAGCACTATTTGTGTCACTTCGTATATTATTGCGTGACTCCCTTTTTCAGATTGGTACTGAAACTAGGTGCTTTAAAATTGAAATTAAAACTGAAACAGGTATCAGAAAAATGTAAAAATGTGGTTTTTACAATTTAAGATTGTATGCAGTCAATTTGAAGAAGACAGTCACGTTACCGAATCACAGTCTCCCTGTGTCTGTAAAAATTTGGTCTCTTTTTTTTTTGTCTTATTTGACTAAGGTTCATAATCGGGTCTCTGATCAAGCACATAAACCGGAAAGTACTATACCAATCTACCTACCATCTATAGTGTCTGTCGCCGCAAATTGATTTTCGCAAGCGTTAAAAATGTCCCCTGCATGTTGTTTTTTCAGATTCAGAAGTACATCAGTAGTAAAACGGGTTGTACAGAAACCATACTATGTTGAAACTAATCGAACTTCAACATAACCTTGCCTGATGATGTGGACGAAGTCGCTCATGGTGAGGGTTCGATTCTCGCCTTCGCCCTGGGTGTATAATTTCTATCTCTGTGTCAGTTAAAATTTTGTCGGTTTTTTGTCTTAATTGACAAAGGATTATAAGCGGGTTTCTGATCAAGCACACAAGCCGGAAATACATGTACCAACCAATAATCGAAGTTGCTATAAGGTGTTGTTGCGTACTGTGTCGGCCTCGTCCATTGATGACCCAAATTAGCATTTGTAGTACACTGATAATTGAACCAAACAAAATCTTAGCAGGAAAAGTAACGTAATGCCCACACGTTACGTGTACTATCACCTAAGCTGGCAAACCCCCAACGCCATTCCGAAATCCAAATAACCTCCAGGAAAAACTCCCGTTCTAGTTAACGATTACTTTGCGTCGTTATGTCGGTTGAATTAATGTCATACTAGAGGTGAACGCGGTTATTGGGTGGCTTCATCATGTGAAACAGTAGAAAAGTGACGGTGCCTACCACTTGATCAACCTTATAACCAAAATAGTAAGCGACGTCAGGATTTTACGAGCAAGTGTGCCCCACCGTACTCATCTTCACGCATACCATCCACAGCGCATACCACACCTGAGGCAATCCCTCCCCCTCCAATTTCTTACTTAATAATCCCCCGGAAAATCGCCAACTCCAGTTTCAGTTGGAGTTTTTAAGTTCATTTTGGTTCAATTAGCGTCACACTACAGGTAAACGTGGGGTATTGGTGACGGTCTGCACACTGTGGAATGTGGTCAAGAGACGAGACAGTCACTTAAGCTGACACCTAGCGCAACCTTAGAGTTAGTTTAAATTATCGTCGCACTTGATCTATGAGAGGGCTGTTTTCGAGGAGCATCGTCATTGAAGAGTCCAGGGGAAGAACCAATTGATTGACAAAGCATCTTCCCGGGGGGTATTCAGGTCAGCTGGGCGGACATTGGCGACAGGGAATCGGTTTCTCTTTTAGTTCATCTCTCGTGGTACAAACATGGGGATCATGTATGGCGTTATTCAGGGTAGCCGCAAGATAAGAGCAATATGATAAACCGATTTATTTACACCAGTATAATTAAAGATATAACGTCGTCAAGGAGACCTAATACGGACGGGTATAATGTCGATGAATTATTTTTCTCGCGGACTCTTCAATTTAGAACCACAGTCAAGTGAGTCCACACCCGAGTAGGAACATAACACATCTATTAACGGTGGCACCATATGTCCAACGCAACCATATAAGCGACGTTGAACCCGATGTCAGGATTTGAGCTCAACAGATATAACGAGCACGCGTGCCCCAGCGTACTCCAAACACACCCACACCGCATACCATCACCTGAGGCGCCCACCCCCATTGCAATTCCCTGAGTAAAATAATCCCCGGAAACCGGCCACCTCCCGTTTAGGTTGGCACTAAGTTTGCGTTATTGTTTTGGTTGCATTAGCGTCACACTAGAGGTACGCGAAGGCTATTAGCGACGGACTTCCTCATTCGAAACTGTAGTCAAGTGACGAGGCGGGCACCCAACGGAACCTCCTAACCGACATCGTACGCGGAGTCATTATTTAACAAGCACGTGTGCCCCAGCGTACTCCAAACACACCCACACCTCATACCATCACCTGATTATGGCTATAGGTGACGGGGATACTGTGGGACGCGGCCAAGTGACGAGGATGGTTCTTGATTTGAGCTGGCACCCAACGCAACCTTATAAGCGACATCGTACTCGACTTCAGGATGAGAGCACGTGTGCCCCAGCGTACTCCGCATCCCCTCACCTGAGGCGCCCCTGAAAGCCGCCACCTCCCGCCTTGTGGCGCTGTCGTTTCGGGGGGGAGTGTTGGTCGGAGTTGGCTGGCAGAGAGTGTTGTTAGATGCGGCCGGCGATGGGCAGAGTGTGGCTGTGTCTCGTGGCCGTCATGATCACCGTGGCCCCGGGACCAGCGGCCCCGACGGGCCCGTTGGGGTAAGCGAAACACTTTTTTACGACATTTTACTAATAAGTATCATTTTGAATAAATTTTTGAAATTTTTTTGAAGAGTTAAAAAAAAATTTATAGGGGAGATTTAGTTTGTTACATGTTTGCACTGTCAAAAATTGAAAAAGTACTGCATTTTTTTTTTAAAAATATTTTTTTGTTATAAAGAAATATTTACTAATGAATACTATTTTAAGCAAATAACCAATATTTTTGCTAAAAGATAAAAATGTTTTATAGGAAATATTTAAATAGTTACAAAGGTGCACTGTCAAAATCTGAAAATGTACTGCATTTTGTAAAAAAAGAATATTAGTAAACAATGTTTTGTAGCAAAAATAGCTACTGATAAGTATTATTTTAAAAAACTGAAAAATATTTTATTTTATAAATTACAAATAAAATATCATAAGTACAATATTTATCAGAATGATAGTTACAAGTGTGAGCTGTCAGAAAGTGAAAAATGGTTGCATTTTATTTAAATGAGTAGTAAATTTGATTTAAATTATAATTATATCGTTTATTTATAATGTAACTCAAACTCATAATGTACAAAACATGTTTTACAATAAAGAATACTTATCAAAAAGATAGTTACAAGTGTGCACTGTCAAAAATTGAAAAATTGGTGCATTATATTTAAATTAATTATAAATATTTAAATTTTAATTATATTTTGTATTTATAATTATATTATAGAATTAGTGACCATATTTAGTTCAAAATTAAATATTTTTTATTTAAAATGATACTTATCAGTAATAAATTTACCATTGAATATTGTAGGAAGTAATTTAAACTTAAAAAAAGTTTTTTGCAGATAAGGAATCTTTTTTAAAAGTTGTTAAATAACCATTAATTTTTGTGTAATTAATTTGGAATACCATTTTATTTTAAATTGCAACTTATAAACCATATCATATAAATGTTTTTTCGGTAACATATAGTTTTTCGGATTTAAAACGAACCTACACATAAAATATCATTGCATTACAATAGACTAAACGAAATGCTATGGTAGTTTTAAATAGAAAGTTTTGTGTTGACAAAATATCTTGAAAAATAAAAAAAAATATTTGCCCAAAGTACACTGATATATAAAATCTTTTCAAAAATATTTTTAAATATGTATAACGGTTTATATTTTATTAACATTGTTCTTATTGATATGTAATCTTCATGATGCTTTAGGTTTGAGTTAGTTTATTTTCAAGAAAACACCAAACTAGAGATGCAGGGTTTTAGCAGGGAGGTATACATGTATATATAGAAAGTCTACCCCAACGTTCACGCTCATAACATTTTATTATTACTTTTTATATAAATGTGTGTATTATGTAATAATAATTACTTGTTTACATAAAATATAATGTAAACACGTTTTAAAATTTTCTATAGTAATCTATTTAATTTTTCCAAGGATGCTCGTTAATTTAAATTAAAAAAATATTAGTTAGTTTAATGAATATGAGTTAAATGAATAGCTATATCAAAACACCTCAAGTATCTATTCGTTTAAACAGTGGAATTCAAAAGAAAAATATGTTTAGCTAATAATAATTTCCTTGATTTAAAAATGAATTAGTTTTGAAGTAGAGAAACGAATAATTGGATACCTTGCTAATTTAACTTTTTTGGTCTAAACCATAGAAGGATTATACAAGCTATACGAAATTATTCTATTTTATACAAATATGTCTTGCATTTCGGATTATTCATGGTAAATTGTATATTTATTTATTTTTACT
The DNA here is from genome assembly GCA_023701765.1 of Hylyphantes graminicola. Lineage (NCBI taxonomy): Eukaryota > Metazoa > Arthropoda > Arachnida > Araneae > Linyphiidae > Hylyphantes > Hylyphantes graminicola. The sequence goes on from CM043122.1 coordinate 2,203,749, forward strand.
AAGCTTACAAGATTCAGTTAAAAAGTCATTTTTTATAATTCTGAAATATCTTGGAAGGCAGAAAACAACCCAAGAAAATTTCTTTTAACGGTTGTAAGATGTAACAGATAGTTTCTTAGAAATTTGAAATTGAAAGGGATAGGGAAAGTGCCTTGGGGCACTTGTTTTCAAAGCAGATATTAATTTATTCGTGAGATTTAATATATTAGAAACTAATAATAATGAATGTCCTCTATTTTTAACTTAGAAAGCAAAATGTTACAGTTCGAAATCTTATTGCGTAATATGTTCGATTTTAAGTAAATAAATAGGTCTGTTAGTAGTTAATTTTGCACCAATAATATTCAATAGTACATAAAAGAAAAAAAATGCAGTTTAGCAACATAAGAAAAATGTATTTTAAAACACGATAACTTTTATTCTTATAACAAAGCATGAGCATCCTGTAAAGAAACTTTCGCCATATATTATTATTACTTTCAATTTAATTGTAATAAATATTCTACCTTTTTATGGTGGACAGGAAAATAGAAACGAACTTTTACTAAAAAAAAATGCCGAGTTTTTGATTTGATGTGTTAAATTGATTTTCCCAAACGAAATAAAAACTAAATAACGAAAACTAAATAAAATAAATCCATAAAAATCTGTTAGAAATACGATTCTACATGAAATGTATGGGATCATCTGCAATTGCCAGTCTCAAAAGCATTCTTTCAATCAATGCTCTGTTTTAGCTTTGTTGAGAATAAATTCTGAATTTGCACAAGGAGAAACGAATTCAATCGTTATTTTCAGCTAAATAAATAATTTCTTTGCTTGGAAATAAGTTTCAACAATTTATGGCCCAAGGTGATAAAAAATGTTTATTTCCCTTTGAATTCTACTAGTTAAATATATAACTTCGCCATTGTTGATTTAGTGTTTAGGAGATATATTTAGACGCGAAATATTAGTTTACACATTACGTTTGTCTTCAACCTATCGTTTTACGCGTACGTCCAATGATATTTGCTAATGCATAGCTAGTTGAAACCTTGTAAGTACGCGTGTATATACGCTATACGGTTCGAAGTCCTTATAGATTAATGATGCATAGGTACAAAGGGTTTCAGCTTTATTTGTATTGTAGCGAATTTCAATTGATGTCTCATATTGACCCATGGTGGGCTGTATCCAAAAGAACATATACCTTATATTTTCAATATAAAACTTTTTCTCTTTTTAAAATACTCACTTTGTAGCAGAATTTTTTTTAAATTCCGTTATACATTAGCAACTTGTATAAAAAAAATTAATGTTAGTTACAAGGTTTTTCGAAGAAGTTTATTTTACCCTTTTCAAGCTTTTTTTTGCACAAGCAATAATTGGTTAATTTTTATGATATATTTTATCTAAATGTATATACAGGTTCAGAAAAAAACATTTTTATATTAAAATATCTGAATATAACTTGCACTTACGATTTTTTAAAAATTCTCTTTTAATTAAAAAAAGCAATAGGACAACTTTAAACTCTAATTTAATTATTAAATTATTACATAGGCCATCAAGAACTAGATGTGACTGCTTCAATAATTAGCATTGAAAAAAAGCCACTGTTAAGAAAATACGCCTAAATATGTTAACCGTTGTCTAAATAATACTTAATTAAACTTTAAATATTATTCTGACAATACAAAAATAGTTTTTTTTTCAGTTTTTTTATAAATTTTTTCCGAGACACAAAAAAAATTACTAGCTCATGCTTTTTAAAAACTTTTTTTCTCCTTTTTTATAGAACAGTTTTCAAAATTCTGAATATATTAAAGAAGAAATAGCTACGGGGTTGTCTTCATATTAAAATTACCCAGCTCATTTCAATTTCAATAGCTCTTCCACCTTGTAGAACTTAAAATGTTAAGAACCCGCAAAATGCCTAAGGCAATTATAAAATGCATGTATCACGTTGATGTTATTGAAATGTTGTACAAATAAAAATATGTTTGATAAGTTAATAATTCGCCAGAATATAATTATATAATAATACTTTTGTAACGCATATTTTAATCATATTTGCATTCAACAAATATTTAACTGAATAATATTAAAAATTAAATTTAGTTTAAATGTATTTCTTGGTCGAATGTGTAGAAATATTTAAGCATATAATTTTTCACAATTGTAAAGATTTCATAATATTTAAACGAAGGTAATTTAATATGCAAGTTATTTTTTAGAAAAATCAACTTAGAATATCAATAAATCTGGGTGATTTACTAGGTTGAATAAGAGTCGGAAAAATATGGGGATTTATGTGGACCTTACCAACATTTTCCCCTACAGAATTGTAGAATTATTATTTATGTTGCAAAAACATTTTTAAGAAAGGTTATGGCCGAAAGACTTTTGACCATATTTTTGAAAACTACTAAGTTAACTTTTTTTAAACTTGATGATGTAATGTCTTTATGCAAAGCTTAAGTTATGAAATTTTTAAAAAAAACCGAGAAAAACGTCGGTAGGAAAATGTTTTTGCTCATTATTCTGAAAAAGGCTAATTAACTGTTTTATTTTAAAGAAAACAGACAAAAAAATTGGCTTCATTTACAATGTATTAATAGGAAATAATTTTTATTTTAAAGAATGAGCAAGTTAATTTTTTAAAAAAATTCTAAACTGATGTTATAAATATATTAATTGATTAAAAAAGCAACTATTTTTTTTATCTATAGTCGATGAAGCCCCTATAAGTATCATCTCTTGCTTTAATTTGTTAAGAATTTTCATTTATTTGTTATTTTATTAGATACTTAAAATTAATTTCAGGTTTTTTAATTGCCTTCAAACTTGATGTGTTTTATTAATTAAAAAATAATTGATACATTCTAATTCAAAAATTGTAAAACTTCATTATATTTGATTTTTTTAGGGGGGGGGGGATAAGAATAAAGTTGCGTTATCAAAATTTATTATTTTTCTCTCTTTATAAGAATTAGAAAGAAATGTTACCTGACTGTAGAAAAATGCTCAACTAACTATAAAAAGTTAAGTCTTTTTAGTTGATTTTACTCAAAGTTTCTTCGATACTACAATGTTTAAAAATCTTGATATCACATCTTACTTATTTTGATTCCATAGTATTTTTCACAATCACCTCACAAACCAAAACAAAAAAGTTCCCGATCAAGTTTTCTTTCTTTTCCCTTCCTTAATGTCTTGTTGATATCGTTCTCACGCAATGGAAATAAATATCGTTATTTTTAAGTTTTTATTTTATTTCGAAAAGCACTCTTTACAATTTAAAGATTAACTGAAGATTGGAATTTCGTTTAATCATCACTCAAAGTCTAAACAATGTTTTAAAAAAGTATCAAAAATATATTCTTTTAGAAAGAAAAGAATATTCCTTTAAAAAGGGAATTTGAGAACTTATCATAATATGAAAGGAAACATTCTTCGAAATAAGTTCGATTGATATGTACTTTTAATAATGTCTTCAATTGGAGAATTACTATAATTTTTCAATCTTCTCAAAAAATAATTGGATGTTTAGCGTCGATTATATTTTAGACATCGGTAATAACTTAAAATATATTGACTAAATTTTTTGACATCACTAATGCGCATTTAGCTTCCGAAAGGTATCAAAAGTTTTAATAAATAGTTGCGTTTAATGTCTTAATAAAAGTATAATATTTTACGAAAATAAAAGTTTAACTTTAGTTTACTTGTTATTTTTATTCAATTGAAGCAGGCGATAATATTATATAAGTTTTAAAATGTATTTTATAAAAAAAGTTTTTTTTAGCAAATACTTGATTTTTGATGTATGTTGGGAAATCATAAAAATAGTTTTTAAAAACTTTTGTGTTCAAATTTATAATAGTAAGCGTCACTGTACTTCTACATTATGACGCCCAATAGCCCTAGTGTAGCATTATTGCGATAAAATTTAACCTAACCTAAAATGAGGCAAGATACAGGCAGTATCACTCCTTTTTTGTTCTGATTGAATTTAAGATTTATATTGCCAAATTATTGAGTGATAAATGTATTTGTATACAGTTTTTTTTTTAAGAAAAAAAGTTTTTTTTTCGTTGTGCATACAATTTCAATAAATAAATAAATAGAAAAAGTCAAGAATCCTAAATAAAAACTAATTTTTTAAACAAAGTAAGAACCAAAATTGCCGTAATACCACATATAGCTAATTTATTTCAAAATTTTCTAAGTCGCTTGAGTTTGAACAGTATGTTTAAAAATTTAAAGAAGAGAAGTGCTTTCTTGGCGGTCTCCTTATCACTACTCAAATATAGAAGTTACTTTAAAACTAGCAACATATAAAAAAAATTAAAAATATATGTATAAATAAATTGGCAGTACCTTCTGATTTCATTTTATTTCATTACTTTACCTTTCCTTCAGCCAGATTGAATTATACTAAATACTTTTGTTTCGTCCTTTTTGAACTTTTAAATTCATCCCCATAGGCTATTCTGCCAGAAAAGTGCCCCCACAAAAGGCGTGGAGAAAATTCGCTTGAGTAGTTTGCGAATTCGGCTTCGCCAGCACTTTTCCTCAAATAGAATATTCAAAGTAGTTTGCTTTTTATGCTATAAAGTAACTCAATTTTCCATATTTTTGAGACATACTACTTTAATTTCTCTACAACTGGCCGCGTATTTACAATAGCATGCTTTATGCAAGCTATAGTTCATTTACCAAATAATTTAATAGGTAATTAAATTTTAAGCTTTGAAATGTTATGTTGTCCATAAACTTAAAGGAAAATTTAGAATAGTTGCCGTGTATAGTATGAAATAATATTGGTGGAGTAGTATATATATCGTTATTTATTTATAGTCCAGTTCTTCGTATTTAGTTTTTTTTCTAGAGTATTAATGGAATGATCGTAATTCAATATTTCAAAGGATTCGTGAAAGTAATATTTTTGTTGTATTCATTGTGTAGGGAATAATAGTATCTTACTCCAGATGTTTCTTCATGTTTCTGTAACTGTATGGAAGTAGGTTTTAAAAAAGATTTTCTTAGTTGAAAAAGTTTCCAATAATGAAATCAGAAACTTTAATTTAAAAAAGATATACTTTAAAAGCATGTTCTGATCTAAACCAGCATCTTTTGATTAAAGTAACTGGACTGAGTCAAGGTTTTATTAGTAGAAAAGAATTAAATAAACCAATACTAGAGTTGTCATATTGACCATAGGATATTTGAGAGGTTTTTGATAGACTTTTCTCATTTTATTTTATAAAAATATTTAAATGAAAAAAAAAACTACGTCAGTTATATGTTGTTTCGTCGTCTAACACAAATCGTATCTTGCAATAAATAAGCTACACGCATACAATGTAAAAGAATCTGTTAAAGGAAATAAAAATGTACTGTAAAATTATTTTTTTTCCTGCAAAAATAAACTGTTTTAAGTAAAGAAATAGATTATTTATGCCACGTTAAGTGTATCAGACTGCAACCTCAGACCTATTTGAACTACTGTGAAATCGCTGACGCTTTTAACAAGTTTAGTTGGTACAGCGTTGAACTGGAGGTCCATGGTTCGAATCCGGGTGTATTCACTTTATTTATTGATTTTCGTTAGTATTCTGATTAGAGTCACCTAGGGGGAAGGTATTTTTTTTTTATAATTTATCTGTTAGAAAACAGATTTTTCGTAAAAATTACAAATTATTGGTATAAAATAAATATATTACCACGGTAAATTTTACAGTGTTTTTCTGGCACACTAGCTGATAGTTTCTGTAAAAACACTATAGACTTTTTTACAGCATCACTACATACATCACAATTACTTTTAAAGAGCTAATAGAGAAAGAGTACTATTTCTTAATACAGTTGGCTTACCGAATGTGTTATATAAGTTATTCTCATTTAGTTAAGTTTTTAAAAATAATTAAAAAAAATTATATGATTCCAAAATTTCCAATAATTCATTACAGAGCTACATTTAAGGTAATTATATAAATTATAAAAAAAATATTAAAATAATAAAGTGACACAAATAAAAACGTATTTAAGCAAAATGGTATAATTGATTGCGTATATTTGAATGAGTTTAGCAATTTGAAACTTTTCAGTTCAAAACAATTTTTTGTAACAAAATGCTTAGAATTATCAAAATGTTATTCAATTGTATCACTAAATGTAAATATCAATATACATTAAGTGATAAAGTTTTTATTTGATGAAACATGAGTGAAGAAATTTCACAATCAAGTTATATTTAAATGAATTTTCCAAACATTCCTTTTTATATGTCCATAAACATCCATGTAAACATAAGGTAGACTTTTTATGATACTTTTCAACAACTAAAACCCCTAATATTTTAAATTTATTCAAATATCTCTTAAATTCGTGTTTTTCAAGTTCAAAAAACGAATTGGGACAACTATTTACTTTTCTCATTACAAGAATAAAATGTTTCAATAAAATAAGCTTCAATAAAAACTTTCACAATGTAAATTTGTCGTTTAATCTCAAATTGTTAGTTTACATTTCTGCTATGCCATCACAAAATCTTTATTTTTTGTGTGTGTTAAATAATTTGTATTTCATTTTATTCCAATTACTTACTTAATATCGAGATAACTTAGATAATAGTCTGCAATTGTTAGTAAAAAAGATTTTTTGTTTTGTACCAATTTTCTAAGACAAATGTAAAGTACGATGTAATAATACATAAACACAGTAAAATGGATGAAAATCAGTATTTTTCGTCTGTTTAACTAAACGATTATTAGTAGATGTGAAAACGCAAAACAAAGCTGCCATGGAAATAATCAATAACAAAAAAATTAAAGTGAATCAGTCAATGTTTTTATCAACCAAAAAATACTTCAGATACAGTCAAAGAATTGTCAAATCAAGAATACCAAATGTAACTGTAACTTTTAATACCAAATGTATTCGTAAAGTAAATCTAATTAGGATGTATCTTAAATACATAAATAAATTCGTTATCCAAAAAATAACTTTCATTTAAAATGACTAATCTTATTTTCTGTACGTTGGTAAAATAGATGTATTTTTTTCGGTTTTGGGCTTGATTGAAACTGAATATCTTTCGGTGCTCTTTTTTTATGTTCGAAATTGTGTTTCTATAAACTCTTATTCTAGAGATATAAAAAATAGTAAATACAAAAAGTAACAACCTCCAAGACTTTATTTTATTTTCCCTTATTTTTTAGAAAGTTTTTCTTTATTTGATAGAAGTAATTATTTGAATTGGCGTTGAACTTGCAGAGCGTTGGAATGGAAGGAAAATTGTTTTTGTTTGAGAAAGCTTTTTAAAGATGAAAACAGCAAAATGTCTATAATTTATTATGTTAAATTTATGATATGTACCGCCAAAGTGGGTAACTGTGGCTCAAAATCCTAGATTTTTTACAAGAGAAAAAAAATTTATTCCCACAAACTGTTGAAACACTTGGAAATAACCATGCATTTTAATTATTAAACTGTTTGGTATATTTTGTAAGCATTTTTGTTATATTTTATAAATTGAAAAAAGTATGTTTAAAAATTAGGAAAATGTTAGAATACGGTCGGGTAACTTTGGCCCCAGCATTAAATACATAAAAAACATTCTTTTATCATAATTAAGGTCTGTGTTACAGAATTAAATAGTAATATAACGTATAAACATAAAATGACGATATTCTAAGTTACAAAGTTGTTAAATTTGTTTATAAGGTTGCACTTACATTGCACTGCATCGTAGAATGACAACACTCCCTAAGAATAAAACTATTGATCGCCCCTTAAAAGAAAAAAATAACTTAAAATTGTAATAAGGGAAAATTAAATTTACTTTTAGAAGCAAGATTTAACAAAAAATATCTTCAACAAAAGCAAACGATTGAATTATAAAAGTAAATCAATTATATATTAGTAGTTATGAATTTAACAACGTTTATATTTCAACATTAGTTATTTTGAATATTGTACTTTTGTTGCATTTTATCTTAATTCGTTTAAAATCGGTGACATTATTTTAAAAATGGATAATCATAAAAGTAAGACTCCTTATAAAAAATAGTTCAACAGAGTACACTTTTACATACATTATTGAAAGTTTAAAGTTCCATAAATAAATCCTTACATCTTAGGCCAAAGTTACTCTTATTCATCGTCAAAAGTTTCTCTGTGAACAATATTTCAATATAGCATGAAAAATATTCAACTTAGATTAAAGAAAATAGCGTAATATTCATCCCAATAAATTAGATATTAGTTCTTTTGCTATTTTCAATATTTTTGTAGATTTTTCAGACTAAATTTGAAAAAAAAAGGAGAGATTTTGGTCATTAAATGCTTTTAAGAATACAAACGATGTTTGTGGTATTGCCGGAATGAGATTTTTTTAATCAGATATCAGAATGAGATTTTTTTCTCCATGAAATGAAAGACAATGCTTCCACCTTTCTATAAATATAGAACAAGTTTGAGAAAAAACTTTTAGACTCTTATGCAAAAGTTACCCTCCTGAGCCGAAGGTACCCGCTTCAACGGTACATAACATTCTTCTCAGTACTTTATTTGGTTACTTTGGGAAACCATCTAACAAAAACAAAAATCTTTTCCTTATCCTATCTTGAAACTTACCTTAAGCCAATCCTCAAAGCCGCTTTAAATTAATATGAGTTTTGTGAGAACTTCTGAAAAGAAAAAACGTCCATAACCGAGTACAAATCCATGCTTGAGGAATGTAATGACAGCGCGATCTTTCATTAGCAACTCTGCTAGCCGGACTTGCAGCGGATTAGCCATTTAGCCGACTTGGACACCATAAATGTTGTCCGGGCGATGAATGACTCGAAGAATGTCAGAAATGTCAGAGGCGATGGCCAACCGACCAGCAAGATGAATGTCGCCCAGCAGTTATTCTGCCAATTTTAATTTCCGCACAGGAGACTCAAATATGTCGGACGGTAGGCGAGTTATTTTATTAACTTGCCAGCCAACCTGGGTCGACTGGAACGTACACACTTAAGGTAGGCGAGTACCCAAAATTCTAAAATCTTTACTATTACTTTCATTTTTTCCAAATTTGGCATAGTGATTTCAAATATAATAAGCAAAGCTTTTTTGGCAATTTTTTTATTTAAATATAATTGATTTATTTTAAACAGTGTTTTTCAACTAAAAAGGGGTTTACGCCAACACTTCTAGTATAAAAAGTTTTACATTAATTTACTTGAAATTGTTTACAGATGCTATTTCAATCTGGCTATAAGCCTTTAACATCTGGTGCAAATATAGTTTAAAAAAAATGTTCAAGTGTAAGTTAATCGAAAAAATATTTTTTTAAACTTAAATTCATGACATATATTTCTTAATAACTTCTTTTCTATTTGTATGTAACTCTAGAGGGTCATTGCATGTATCAGTTCAAAACGGTGAATTTAACACATAATTAATGTTTATAGGAGGAAAATTCAATGTGGCAGACTTGTTAGCGTAAACCTCTTTTTTTAGTAAAAAAAAACCACCGCTTAAAATAAATAAATTATATTTAAATAAAAATAAATGTATGAATAGCATTGCTCATTATATTTGAAATCACTATGCCAAATGTGGAAAAGATTAAAGTAATAGTAAAAATTTTAGAATTTTGGGTATTCGCCTACCTTAAAACGTTATAACGTAATATACCTTAAAGGTGGCCCAGAACCTTAAAATTGGTAAAATTTCGCCTTTTATTTTCATTGTATGGATATGACAGTTTAAAATTCACAGCAAATCAGACAGTGAAATTCACATAACCAAAAGAGTTATGAGCGTTTTCGTTCATCTACTTGGTATTTCCGTAATGTTAAAATGAAACTCTTAATACGCTAATATCTCTGGACGAGATTTTAATACTTGAAGCTATTTCAAGTTGATAAGGATTTTTAATTATGGCACTTCAAACTTTTTTCTTTACTTTTTTAAATAAAAAAAGATATTTTTAATTAAAGTATGAATTTCTTTAGTTAATTTTTTAATTTGAATATTTGTAAATAATGTTTCAAGTTGAGCATTTATTTTTTAAATGAAAATTTTAGTGATTTTCTTTAATATATTTGTTGAAAAAGTAGAATATATTGATTAAAATTGGAATGCGCACTTTGATTAGGATATTAATCATGAACCTTTAATGTATTTTTGATCACATAAAATTGAAAAACCGGAGAGGAGTAAGAATTTGAAAATAATCAAAAATTTGAAAGAAAATTTAAATTTAGCAAAATTTTGCACATAATTGTGAACTTTTTTTGTTGAACATTAGGGTTTATAATAAGCTGTTTAGAACAGTAGGTTTATAGATGTTGTAGGATAGAAAATAACTTTAAATTGTAACTTTTTTTAATGTTTCCACTAATATTGACCGCAGCAACAATTGAATTTGTTTTTCGTCAGTAGTGGAAGCGCGATTCGTTTACAAAGTTTTTATTTAGGTATTATGGCAATGGTGTTATGACATAGCTGTCCTTCGCAATGTGTTTGATATATAACAGCCCATATTTTAACGATTAATCTGTTGAATAAATATTTAATGCACGATCAATAAAAGAACCTACTATATATTATTAGAAAATGCAACAATTAATGTAATAACTCAAGTTAATTCTTCTATGCTCGAATTTTCACCGATTCGGAAAAGGATCTAAGTAACAAAATAATCTGTTTCTAACTCCCCTTTCCTCAAATACACGTTTTCTTCTACCAACCACAATTTTTTGGATGTATTACGCCCATCGTCGAAAAGCCCCAAATTGTGGCCAAAAGTTTAAAAAAAAAAGTGAATTCGACATTTGATAATTTGGTTTCTTGTAAACGATAATTCAACTCATTAAAAACCATTAATATTTTTCCGATGAAATATTATTTTCACCTTACAACGCATTCAAAGTTGGAGAAAAAGCGATAATCATTTGGAACGTGAAATTGCCTCCTACAGTAGAATTTTGCGCTTTGAAAATTCGCTTTCAAGTAGTAAATAATTATGTAATAGACACTTAGAAGTATGTTTTTAAAGATATATAATGAGCATTTATAGTATTTCTTTTAAAACAAAATACATTACTGTCAAGAGTTGAAGTCTGAAAGTTTGGGTTAATTACTAAACATCCCAATCTCCCGATAAAAACGTGTTCTATGATAAAATTTAGATCCTATATAAGTGATTTCAAGTAAAGTTTTATGTTCTTTTAAAAATAAATTCAATTTTAGCAAATAATATTTTTAAAGAAAGATAGCTTACATTTTAAAACTTATACACTTTTCCTAAATTATAAGTAGAAATTATAAAACAATAGAAAGAAAATACCAGTATTTGTTAGGTACTAATTAATAAGCAGATGTTCCACTGATGTTTATGAAAGTGATTGAAATTAAGTGTAGGGGTAAGTGGTGTACCTTGGACATATGTGTACCTCGAACCTATGCTGATTCTAGCTCGATTTGCTTAGATATTGAAACACCACCACACGCAGTTAAAGTATTTGCTACCAGGGGTCTCAGTGAAGTTCTATCTGTTTGCTTAAAAGATCAATTTATTAAAGAGGTTTCGAAAAACTAAATTCACAGTTCAAAAGTAAATTTTTGTCAGATTCTTTGGTGTATTTTTATACTCAAACATGTAGTGTTTATTCCGAAACGATGGTTATGCAACATAAAGCAAAGTTTTAGCTATAAAACTGTGTGCTTGAAATTAAGTTAAGTCTAACCTTAACATAGTGATTAACTATTTTGTTTTTAATATCCAAGTGGTGTACCTCGAACCCAATACAAGAGGTGTACCTTGGACTGGTCCAAGGTACACTACTATAGGTCTTTTGTGCTTCAAATTGTTGAAAACCCTTTTTAAAATTCAAGTAAATTTTCTCCATTGAAAAATTAAGTATTGTAAGCTATTAATATGCAACCCTGATATGTAAAATTATGTAGAACGGAAATTTGTAAGAAATTTTTATACGGCGTGATAAATAATTTTTCGGTTGTTAATTGTTTAGATTTACGGTAGGCCTATAAAATTTTAACCATATCGATATAATATAGAAAATAATTATTGCATGCGCATGTAAAAAGATGTTTTTTATAATAAATATCTAAGCAGAACATCCTTTTTACGTTTAGGCCTAGTTGTATAAACACATGGGAAAATATTTTAGTTGCTTTTTTTTCTTCAAATTTATGACAGAAAGACCGACATTTTTTTCTTTGGCATGGAATGACAGTTTAATTTTGTGCTGCATTTTAACGGATACACCTGAGAAAACCCTTTTTAGATCGCATTGCAGCTGAAAACTCCAAAAGGGCACTAAAAAAAACTAAGGCAATAAAACCCCTTACTAAGCCAATTGACCTAACATAACCAATTACTACAATCTTGGATAGAAATATGAGTAGGATGAAAAATGTATTTTTGAATTTTATGTGGCTAATAAATATTGGTTTTCAGACTGTAAATCGAGTCTCTCTACCTGTTAATAATTGGTGCAAGGTACACTACCGGTTGGACCAAGGTACACCGCCGGTGGTGTACCTTGGTCCTAATTACATTGTTCTGTATTTATTTTTTTAATAGTTGAAATCATTTAAATAACATGTTAAAATAAATATATGTTGTATATAACAACATAAAGTATTTAGTAAAAATATTTTTATTCACTTTTTGCAAGTAATTAAGAAATTAAAAATTTAAAAGTCAAAATGGGTCCAAGGGAACCCACCTTCCCCTACCCTACATTATTTCAATATTCATAATAATTTATTTTAAAAAAATCAAGAGTTTACAACATTTTATTTTTAAAACAATATAAATTTTGTAGTATTTGGATCATTTTAATCTTAGTTATTTTTTAAAACTTTTTTTTCTTTTTAAAACGTTTAAAAAAAATGGCTTGAAAAATACGCAATAACGTACGTACTACCTAAGTAATATCAAACTTATATTTAAACCAAATTTTTACGTATGTGTACAGATTAATTATTTTTACACATTTTTGTATCTAAAAATAATTTTTACACTTTTTTGTGGTAGTTTTTGTTTTCAGTCAGATTAGTGTATTACTCTGAAGAAGCAGAACCTGCGTTCGTTCGTAAAATATTAATTTCACATAAGAAAACAACATTGATTGTTGAAGCTGATTGTTTTGTTAAGTGACCTCATGTATCATGTGAAAAGTCGAGGCTACTCTCTTAATACTTATAACTTAAGTTAGGAATCTGTACATTACTGTATTGCTCTACCATTCGTAATAAATGATTTTAATTATAAATATTGAAAACATTTCGCATTTATCTATTTTTAACAATTACGCTTTTGAAGTTTTAATGTCATATGTTAAAATTGCAATAAATACGAGGGCTGTTTTTTTACAACCTCCGATGAGCCAAGAGACGGGTCAAAATACAAAAAAGATTTTTTTTACCAAAAGTAATGTATAATACTGCTTGCTTCTCCACATAATTATCTTGACGATTAAAGCATTTGTCATATCTGGAAACAAGCTTTGAAATACCCTCTTCTTAAAATGTAGCTTTTAATGATTTGAAGGGAGATGTGACCGTTTATTTGAGCTCCACATCAAGTTGGAAGCGCTACAATGTAAGCCACTATGTTAGAAGATAATTCACTGATGGTAAACCTTCGAGTTTCCCTAAACACTTGGTCAGCTCACGGAACAATGGCGTCTGTAGCGACAGACTTACTTCCTTAGCATCATGAACATCAGTTCGGCCACCTTTAAACTTTCAGCAGCATTCACGAACAAAGCCATCACTAATAAAGGTTTCTCCATAACTCTATTCATTCCTCGATGAATTTCTGTTGCATTGTTCCCTTCTGCCTGCGAGAAACGAATAACAGCTCTCAATTCTCACATTTTATGAAGAGGGTATTTCAAAGCTTGTTTCCAGATACGACAAATACTTGAAGGTGATTAGATGTAAAAATAAGCAGTATTCTACATTACTTTTGGTTAAAAAAATATTTTATGTATTTTGATTATTTTGTTACAGCCCATTGGAGGTTGAAAAAAAAAACAGTCCTCGTATATAAACTAACGTTATAATATTCAATCTTAGACTAAAAAAGATTTTAAAAATTGTCCTCCAACTAGTATATTCAAATTTGTTAACCGTAAATGCAATATTAAAAATTTTACTAAATTCTGAACCGTGCATTTAGATAGAGATAAGAACTCTACTTGAAAACACCGCATAAACTCAGTCTACAGACACTAGCATCCTTAATAGTCTCGATTCAAGAAAGGTGTGCAATTGAGCCCAGACTAAACACTTTGGCATAAAGGTACACTTATATCGAAATGGGACATAACACGCGATACAGCTATTTGAATCACTGTTAGAAAAGCCGAAAATGTGTCGTAACTTTCATCAATAATTTAAAATGTTTGTAGTTCTATGCAAGAAAAATCTTTCAAATATTAAATCGCTCGCATCTAAAAGAAATAGGTACTTGACTCTTGCTTGAGTATTTTCACGTGTATAAAAGACTTTCAAAACCGGAACGATGAAGGAATTGATGAGAAATTAGAGAACAGTCTAAAGCCACGCACTGTACTTTATATTTTTATAAACATCGAATTGAATGTGGAATATTGTTTAAGAAATGTTGTTAGAATTCTTTTTATTTTCAGTTTACACAAATTTCTTTTAATATTTGATGTTAATCACATTAGTTTTTAATAAAAAATATAAATTAATATAAATTTATTATTTATGTATAACATCTGTTTTTCCAAGAAACTGTGATCGATTGGTATGTGTATTCGTTTCGAATTCTAACTTTTATTCGAATAAAAAAAATTATAATTTTTACAATGTCTATCTATACCCTTGGACCTTACCATTACCATACCTTTTTAAACTTAAGAAAAGTAATTAAAATCCGGAAGAATTGTTTAAATGCTTATTAATATGATAATTTTCAATTAATAACCATTTTGTCAGCAGTGATGTTTCCAAATTCTAATAAACACTTATTTAATGTTTATCTTACTATTTTTTTTTATGTTTTTCTTATTAAAATATTTTATAACCGTACTTAGCAAACCTATATTTAAATATTAAACCTCAGTCAAGTTCATTTTTAAACAAAAAACTAAATAATTTTTAACAAAGTAAAAATACGTGAGTAATTTTCAAAATTTTTGTCAAAAATTGCTTTAAAAAAAACTAATGATATACAAACATCGAGTTCGCCACACATTTCGAAGAAATATGAACACGAAACAAAATAACACTTTATAAAAAGTATAATTTAAATAAGAGAAGCTGCTTTTACAGCGAAGTATAGTAAGAAAAAACACATTCTTTACAAAAGATGTACACATAGATGTTACCATAACTCAAAATCAGCTACAACTACACTGAAGAGCCAAAATAACTGGTATAAGCATACAACTGCGAATAAAGGTGTAGAAAACCAATCAAAGTTCGTCGCTATGTTCAGCAGCGTCTATGTGCTGCTGTATATCATGACAGGTTATGAAAATTGAAGGGATTTTGAACTTATCGGGAGTTAAGAAATGGAATTCCATATCCATGCATCTCCGAGGTGGAGATGAATTTTGGATTTCCACTTACGATAATTTCATGAGTGTACCATGTATATCGATAATCCACTAAAACATTAAAACTACGACACAGCTGCGGCCTAAAAAAGATCATGCAAAATCGGATCATCGATGACGAACGAAAACAATTGAACATGATATATTGCGAATACGTGATATATACGGCTCCAGAAGCTCATATCGGTGAATATTCATTAAATGGTTAACAAGTAGACACTTGTACGACATAGAATCGACAAGGACGTGTATTACATTTAATTATCAGTTGTCAATGGACCCGGCTTTGCATGATGTTTTTTAAGGTCAAAGCTATGTCGTATATTTAATTTTTTTCGGATTCTGATTATTCATGGTACGCTCGTGAAATTGTCGTAAGTGAAAATCCCAAATTCATCTCCACCTCGGAGATGCAAGGATATGGAATTCCATTTCTCTACCCCCAATACTTTTAAAATCCCTTCATTTTCATAACCTCTGATTATACCAGCACATAGACGCTACTGAACGTAGCGACGAACTTCGATTGGTTTTATACACCTTTATTCGCAGATGTATGCCAATACCAGTTATTTTGGCTCTTCAGTGTACAATTAACCATTGAGAGCTAGTTTTAACTGATGCTATTAGTTAAAACTAGTTTCCACTACCTAAAACCAGTTATCCCCAGCTAATACTAACGTTAGTTAGCGTTTTAGTTACAAGAAAACAATATAAAGAACGGTATCGTGCGTTTTTTAAGGACTCCATTGTCGTATACAAATACGAAATTTCTCCTTTTGAATATTTAATGATAGATTCTTGTTTAATTAATATAGTAAAGTAAAGAGTTTGATTAAAGTAAAGTTTGCAGTAAAACAAACACTACAACAATGACACTTTGCCGCAAAAAACAAATATTTCTAAGTTTACGCTTAAGTTACTTCTTTTTAAAGTAAAAGGAGGTCCAGTTTTATCTAGAGAAAAATGTTTTTCCCCAATGGCATCGTTTAAAACTAGTTCTCACTAGTTAATTCTAATTTTATCTGATTTGGGGTTTTAACTTAAACATAGATACAACGAGGCGCACTCCACAGGCCAGAACAGAATAAAAAACAAAGTCAAATATACAACACACACACTAAAATATTTTGCATGAAGACACTTTTATTCGTCTAAAACGAACCGAATAATTTACTTTACTAAAAACTTCTCTAAAGGAAATTCAATCGAGCGGTCCCAACATCAACAGACAGTCAGTCGAAATAATGATTTCCGTTGAATACTTATCCAAATTCTTTTAACTAGTAAGCAATGAATACGAGCGAAAACTTTGGTATTCGTCATGAAGCGAAATCAATAGATTTTTGCGTGACTGCTTCGTTACTATGCGTGAACAAACCGGAGACGAACTAGAACACTTCACAAAGCATTGCCGTAACATTCTACAAGAATATAAAGATTTTTCGAAGTTATTTAAAAAATACCACGTATTGTGCAATTTGGGTGTGATTTTGTAACTTGGATTTATTATTATTATTATTATTATTTTTAATTAAGTAATAATACATGCCTTAAAAAGCACGGTCTCGCATTTTAAGTTCGGTTAGGTTGTATGGTTTCCGGCTGTCTATTCTTAGACTCCTTGGAGCTTTAAAACGCAGCCAATGAAGCCTCGTGATTTATATTTGTGGTCAAGTGACGAGGTCGACACCTGAGCGAGCACCGAAAGCAAACCAGTAGCGACATATCGTGCACATGTTCGGGATATTTGACTTGATTAACAACGAGTGAACAACTTGACCAACCAATTTAACAAGCACGCATGTCTCAGTGCACTCGGAACAAACATGCAACATTAATATTCAGGGCCATATGGCGGGATCCGAACCGGGGACCTTGTGACTGCTACCTGACCCTTCTGTCCACCACGGGCGTGTAACTAGTAATGTTACACAGTACATTAATTTTTTAATCTTAAGTTTGAAAAAATATTTTTTTTATTGCATTCAATCAAAATAAAAAATAAAATTGCTCGTTTAAGATGTTATCTATGATGCGAAAAATTTAGCTAAGACCCTTCAGTGATTTATCCATAATAATTTACTATTTTATATTGCAAAAGGGTTCATATTTTGTCGTTGCTAATAAATACAGCCCAGCTATCCCAGTGACTGTCAAAATAAAATATAGATATCACTTTCAGGGGGCAAAAAACACATACATAGAAATGAGATCCGCAGAACAAAATCGTAGATGACGGTGGAACAATCTAAGTCTAAATATATAATATACTACTCAGATAAGATGACAAATAAATAATGGTGATGTCAACAAACCAAAACATTGATTTACTTTCCATCGTCGTTCTATTTTATTCTTTTTTGTTGTTGCTTCAAAAAGCACCTCGAATCAAATGGAAGGAAATAAATTATCCCCACATTTCAACTCTTTCACAGATAATGCCATTGGAGTTTTGTATCAATTTTAGAAATTTGCATACCTTCTTTACTTTAAAAACCTCATAAAGTAGCAATAAAACAGAAGAAAAAGTGTCGCCGATGAAAAAATAATTCGTTTTTTATTTCTTGTTTTAGATGCTTTGTTTTACTATTTTTGAGGATTTTCCATATTGTCTTCTAGCGTTTGAATTTAAATGCATATTGCACTCTTGAGTTTACATAAAGGCGCAGTAAGAAGTCTATTTCTGACTTTTAAGTAGGTGGATACTATTTCACAATCAAGTTGGAAAATGGACATTGAGGCATTAAGTATATTTTCGTAAGTTCTAAGAATGAGCTATATTGAGACGTACTTATTTTCAAAGTGCGCAGTCGACATTAGGAAAGTAAAGAAGATTTTTAAGGAAGACCTAATTATAACTTTATAGAGACATATTTCTAGTTGCACTTTGCATATTTAATCCGATTAACTACAAGTTTGGATGTTGCGCCACAAATGAAAGAGATCTTTCAATTAACTTTATTTTAATATTACTTGTGTGGAAACCGTAAACATTCTAAAATTGGAGTCCGGAAGTTTTACCAACCATACCCATTATCAGATTACTACGGATAATGCCAATTCGAAAAGTATTTGTAGATACTTCAGTACTCTTTCAACATCTTAAATAGGATATTCAAAGTCGCCATTAGGTTTTTGAAATCAAAGGCTTAAAACTTAGTGCTAGCCATATAATTTCCTATTGGTTATTGTGGATATTTAAAGTTGGGAAACATGATCTTACAAGGTTGAGCTAAGAATAGATTTCTAGGATGCATTTCACAACGCAATGAAATGCTCAACTCCTCTAAATGTGTAAATGGATGAAATATATCGAACAAAATCATTGAGTATTGCTAAATATACATGCACAACATTTCTCAAAATGATAATTCTCAAATTAAGCAACAGCAATGTTGAAATACTCGTGCTAAGTCAATGAAAGCTTTAAACGCACCATTACTGATAAGTGCAATTATATTGTTGAATTTGTGGACAAAATATTTCATTAACTTCCGGGTCGAGGAAGTAAATCGGCTACATATATATAGACAGATTTTATAGTTTTACAACAAAATACAGTGGTGGCCAAAAGTGTGGACACTTTTTGAAAGTTTCATGTGTTTCAACTGTTAATTGTGTTCTTGCATCTATTAAATTTCGCTTAAATACAAACATTTAAATATTAAATTGAAGGTAATTTAATGTAGAATTTCACTAAAGAAGCAGAATTAAAGTATCTGTATTACAAATAAAGTTATGCTCATTTTAGTTGAACAAGCAAGCACAATCAATGGATTCTCTTATGCAGAAAGTGCAATACAAGTTGGTGGTTCAATGACGTGCAAAACTAAGACAGATCATACTATTAGTTGCATAACTTATTCGTAATACATACATTGTAAGACTGTATTTATTTTTAATTCTACATGAAATTACTTTGATGATGATGATGTTGTGTCCATGGATATAGATTATATGGGACCAAAGGTCTCATAGATGGCTTCAGCGATCTGCACACAGTGTTCCTCATAAAGATTAAATTACTTTTAATGTGATATACAATTGTTTCATTTGATATACAATTAATATATTCTGTAATCACACAAAGTTGAAAAATATGAAACTTTCAAAATGTGTCCACACTTTTGGCCACCACTGTATATGGTTATTAAAAATCACAAAATATAACTTTTGCAAAAAAAAAAGTCAATCTATGTAAAAGTGTTTAAATAGTATCAACTATGGGTTAAGAGCAGTTTAAAAAAAAGGTACATAAAAAGCCTAATTAACCATATCCTTCAATGGAGATTTAAACCAACCAAAGAAGCCTTAAAACTTGCCAATTTTATACCATTTTCGGAAATGGAGGTTTGGAGAACTATCTTAGATTTAATATTTAGAATGATTTTGAGGTGGTACTCGTAAATCAAAATTGAGAAACTCAATAAGTAAACTTGGTGCATAAAGGGCTGATGTAAGCTTAAGTCAATCGGGTCTCACAAATCTCATAACTGTACAAAACATTGTTTAATATCTACCTCAGATATCAATATCATCTTTTAGCCGACATTTAAAAAGTAGAGTAAATTGGGCGCGTAAAAGGCTATAAATATGCAACTAGGTACGGTCAGACACAAACATATAAACGCTTCCGGCAAGCTTGTTAGCGTTTTTCTCTAGATAATGTACTGTATACGGCTTCAAATCAGACATAAATGAAGTAGCCCGACTTTGTTATAGTTAAAAGACAGATTGGGAAGGGGACAAGGATGAATATCTTAATTGGCGAAAAAGGCTGCTACTTTTGGCGACATATCGCTGCCACTTGAGGAAACACGGAAATTAATTTTAGTCAAAATTTTTGAGGTAGTTTCTCCTTGTTGTAGGTGTTCAATGCATATCTTTATTGACACACTATTTTCCCCCAATTTTTTCTAAAAGCTGTTTTAGAATGTCGAAGCCCAGTGGCTTAGTGGTGCTTCGCATTGCCATGCCACAGGTCCGGGAATCAAGTCCCGGATTCAAGTCCCGGATCATCTTTTTATCTATTCAATCTTGAAAGCCCCACGGGAAAATCCACTTTACTGCTATCATGTGAAAGCTCTCAAGAGCTGCAACTGTAACTGTTTTTATCCTCATTTTATTTAAGTTTTATTATTCAACTTTCAATAAACGTTTTCTTTTTTCCGTGAAGTTTTTTGCCACACTTTCTTGTGTTTATGCAGTTCATTTCTTCTAACCCGAACCAGCCTCACCTTTTTGTTTATTTTCACAGAAGTGGATGATAAAATGATTACCAGGCATGCTTGGGAACTAAACGCTGGGAGTTTGGCACCCTAGAGTCTTTTGCCACGTAAGCTGAAATAGTCATGATAGGCCTTAGACAACTAACGGGCTGTTGATTCGAGAAGTTTTATTTTTATTAGTTATAATACCTCAAAAGAAAAACGTATTGTTTTGAATGACATAAATATTTTCTTATCTGAATATGCACAGGCATTGAACCCACGTGACTGGGTGGGTTAGTTAGTCCTCTTTCAGCTTGCGCATTCGCTATTTCCATCTCTGCCCCGGGCAATGTGATGGGTCCAAACAATCAACTAATTGGCTGGACCAACAAGTGCATTTGATATGCAGGACTTTGAACCGAAACAATTGGCGCGTCGATCGATCCCTGTCAACGGAATAGATTTGTGAGTCCACCAGCATGACATCCCGGCCATCGCTCATTCGCTAATCAATCGATATTCTAATGAATGCGCACACACGAACTTTTGTGCCAGCAATAGAAACAATGGGTTACGCGTGGCATTGTTCTTGTTCTGTTTACGATTGTTTGTGGGAAGTTTGTTTTAACTTGGTTAAAAGTAAACTTTTCTTAGCTTCGACTCTCAATCGTTGAGTGAATGCTGCAACTTGATGCAATTTAGATGTAAAACTCAGATGCTTTTCCACTACAGACTTTATGCATTTAAAATAGTAAACAGTGCGCGTGAACCGCGTAAAACAGTTACTTAGTTGTAGGTAAAAGTCGTGCACCTAAAGTAATGGAATTGTTCTTTGCTACTAAAAACTAATCACTAATTGCATTTAAAATAGCCAATCTGTAGTTAAATAGTTGTAAAATAAAACCGAATACAAAAATAAGAGGTTTAAATATAACTTTAAAGTGGTAATTGGTCTGGTGAGAATAAATGGTTTGTAGGTACAAAAAAATAGACAATTTTTCTGTTATAAATCCTTAAAATCATAATATCACTAACCTTTATCTTTCTAATTTCACTATCAGTATAATATTCAGCAGAACTAAAATGGTATCATTCTGCTCCATCCATTCAATCATCCGTACGCTTAACATGTAAAAGTGTTGACTTTTTAAGCTTTAAATGTGTTCTCCTTTAATAAATATTTTGTCTCATTTTAAAAATACCTACAAAAAAAATTTAAAATGTAACCTTATTTTGAATACAATCCGATTGTCCGAATTTTGATTTTGCCAATCTGAACTGATTCGGTCCCGCATTATTTGGATAATTGGAATTCGATTATTTTTTTTATAAAATGTAAGAGAAGCTTGTTATTTTAAAGGATAAAAACTAAACTTAAATAAATATTACTTACGTACATGTGGACCCAATACCTATCCGACATCGCCCGACGTCCCAAGTGCGTCAGACATAGTCTTCTGTCCCACAAAAAAAAAACACATTCCGCTTAGTTGGAATCGTCCATTATATCGAATCGTCCGGGGGGGGGTGCCCTAGTACACTGGGACAAATGAATTAAATTTTTCTTAAGTCCACGAACCATAGTTCTCGAGAAATAAAAAAAAATCTGTTTTAACAATAATCTTACATCGAAATCACTGAACAAAAAACTGAAAAACTGAGCAACCATCTTTTGTGAGGGATGCATCATTAAAAAACGAAAGAATTTAAAAAAAACATTTAATCTTTAAAATTAATTTTAAAGTTGTTGGTTTTATGGAAATCTTGCAAAAAAAGTTGTGTTTCAAGTACAAAAAAATAATGCTAATTCGTATTTTGTTTATACATCTCCAAACAATTTTAGGCCAAAAGAAAGTCAAAAGTGAATCAGCTGTGTAAACCACTGGATTAACATGATTTCTTCACAGAATATGTGTTTCAATAGGATGAATTGATTAACATCAGAAACTGTGACATATGGGGTTTCTGAAAAATTTGATTCAGATGTGCTCGTTAAATCTGTGGACTTCAAAGTCACGACGACGATCGAAATTTTGTTAAGTGCCATCTCAGGTTCAACGGTTCAAAATTACGAGGCGTGCGTGTCTATGATAAATCTTCCGTTGGAGGCAAGAAATAGTCAGACGGAGACTTTCCAACAAATACAAAATAAATTTTACCGGGTAAATTATGTGTATAAATGAGAATTCTTTCTCCAAAGCATTATTTTACAGTATCAAATTTCAGAATATAAACTTTTTTTCTCTGTTTGTGTTTAGTTCCGAAATGGAGAATTCTAATAAAAATAATTCGAACACCGTATAAATTTTCTACTTTTCCGACGAATTTCGACTTTAAAGTAAATACGATCCGATTGTAATGCTCTCAATTATGGTGTTTTTGAAGCTCTGTATAATGGCAAAGGAGAAAGCTTTTTTCCATTAAAATAGGAAAATAATGATTTGGAAATAAGTCCAATTTTTAAAAGTAATCCTACTCAACATGAGTGAAACTGTAAGAAATAAATGGTATTAAAATTGTATGACATTATTCTTTTATATTCCAGTGAATTCCACAACTAAATAATTTTTAATTTTCTTTTCAGTTCCGATAAAATAAACATCACTGACATTCTAAACAGCTTCTTTGATAAAGGTTATGATAAAAGAGTTCGGCCAAATTATGGAGGTAAGTGGATTTTTTTTCTCTCTTTGACTTGTTTACAATAATATTTTCCCTCTTGTTATTTGTGTCTCCCGTTATATAACACATAAACGTTAGCTCAAAAACACTTAAAAATTAAACAACTGTTGGTCTATATTGGATTATATTTTTCTATTTTTTAATAAGTGAGTTCAAACGTTTATGGGTTTAATCAAAAGAATCTCAGAAGTTTTAACATACGTGGTGATTTAAATCAAATGAAATTTTTAGTAAAACTTTTGCTTTTTGTCTATATTTAAAAAATGGAAATAATAAAATGATAATATATTAGCTCAATTACTATGTATTTTAAGAGGAACAATATTTTTTTGACTTAAAATGAAACGAAAAAATAATTATGTGTACTTGTGTTTAATCCATGCTATAGTTAAAAAAGCTATTATTGGTACAAATATATATTTGAAAAGGTGCGAGTCTTTCATTTAAAGGGTAATCATAAACTTCGTAAACACAAATAATCCAAAAACATGGGGGGAAAACAAATAAAAAAATCTAAAAATTTCATCAAAGTGTAAGCTATTTTTTATGCTTAAAAATCGAAGTAAAAAAAAAGAATCGACGAAAAAAAAAGTTAAGTCATCAATAGTTTTCCGAAACTGTATTTAATTATGCACCATAAAGATTCAAAAAATTCTAGATCTAGTTTTTTGCCCAATTTTTCCATTTTTTTCTTCTTAATTCTAATACGTCTACTTATCGTTGCAGTCGATGGGTTTTAGATATAAACCGGAAAATCTCTCAAACCTCAAAACTCGGGCTTAAAAATATATATTAAACTTGTTCGGTCAATAAGCGTTTCATATGTTATATTTACCGTCAAAAACTACTGGAGTGTACTTTCAGGGAACCCAATCAAAAGTTCGCGATATCCAAGTCGGAAAAAACTTTTTATTTGCTGAAGTTTAGCTAGGATATAGAAACTGGACCATAAAAATTTGTGAGGTCGCGATATTCTAAGTTCACTAAAGTGAATTTTGATTATTTATACATTAGAACAAATTATTTTTTAAATAAAATTCATTGATTAATATTTAAAATAAAAGCATTCTTACTTATTTGCTGATAAAGTTTTTATATTCATTCTTTTTGACAATAAATAAATAAAAAAAAAAACGTGTTTTAGAAGCATTGCATACTTGCTCCAGAGTTTTAATATGAAGCATTTTATTAAATTGATTCGCGGGTTCATTTATAAGACCTATCACACAGCTGCAGAAAATATCGTATTTGGTCTTTCTTTAAAAATATTTTAAACATTTTAAAGCAGATATTTTATTTCGTTATTTTTAAAAAAATATATTTAAAGGGATAAAGCAAATTTTTTTACTTACATTAAGTTTCACACAAGAAGCTTTTCTTAGGCATTGAAGCGTTCTTTTCAATTTCTCGAATTGTATGAAGAGTGTTTTCTGAGGTTTATAAATCGTTGAGGGAACACTTGATATAGAGCTTTCAATTCCATAAATTCTCTTTTAGTGTTAGGTAGTTCCTCTGAAATATATGTAGTACGTTTTATTCAGATGACAATACACTCTTTAACGTTATCAAACTTTCAAACTAACATGGTCATACAACAATTATTAAATTATTTTCAATAAATGTCTCGTTATGCTTAAATTATTATTCTTCAATGTCTATCCTGAGCATTGGTAGAAAAAATGCTCTGTATATTAATAGGTGTTTTTTTTTAAATGAAACTGATTTTAGCTATTATATAGAAAAAGTTTATTCCCTTTTTAAAAATGAAAGAAAATGACATTTTAAGTTTTTCTGCCTCTGCAAAAAAAAAATTCAGTTTCATTGGAAAACATGGTATTATATCAATTAAAGCATATTTTCAGTAATTGATGAATATGTACCTTAGAAACTCAATTGGAAGTTCAAATATATAACAAATTCTTAACTACAATTTACCATTACATTATTTACTTGATCTGAAAAACAATAGCAATATTTGCGAGGTACGGTGCTGTCCGAGGTTCATCCCATGACCTTGTATCATCTTCATTACAGAGGCACATAAACACATGCTTGAAACTTAGTAGAATTGCCTTCACAACTGACTGTTCAAGTTGTTCTTAATACTACCGTGTATATTATAAACGAGAATGTATTTTTTTTTTAATTAACGATACGAAAGCAGCTGAGGGAAAATTATAAGTCGTTAATGTGCATTAAACAAGACGAAGTACTAGGATATCGGATGTTTTTTGTTTTGCAATGGTAAATTTTTAAGAAATTTTGCTTAAAACATTTTGGAATATTATATTATTTATTAAAACTGACAGATCTTGTTTGTTCATTCATAGCACACAAAAAACGGGTATTTTACGACTCCAAACCTGAAATTCTACTAAATTGACATGCATTTCAACAAATGCTAATTTCAAAATTATTAAACACACTTTTTAATATAAAATTGTTTGGGAAAATATGCTTATATTAACAATACCTGCGCAGGAATTTACTCAGAAGAGGATACATAAAATGAAACCCCTGATGTTCGCCCTCACTTTTTACGGTTTTCCCATTTCTTAAATTTTTTTTCCAAAACACATTTTTTGCAGACCAATAACGGGTTTCTTTCCAGTTCATAAATTTTCAATTCGCTAATTCCCGCATCGGCTCGTTTTTACGCATACCAGCTTTTAGCACTAATTTACGCTTAGCAAATACACGTTAATTTATTTTGAGTTTCTAATTAAATTATCTTATAAAAGTATCAGAAAATATTCTATTTTTAGTGTGAACCTTTTTAAAAGGTTTCTTATGTTTTTTAGATGCTAAATTATGTTACCGGCGTATTTTGTAAATAATATCATTCAATCAAATGCTAGTTGATGCTTAAGATTTTTTGAATGAAAACTATTAATATATTTTTTTTTGTGCACACTTTTATCATTTTTTGAAGTGAGCATGTTTTTTCTAAAGTGCCTGAAGTCAACAGAAAACTTTTATGAATGTATCACTATTTGTAATATTTTGCGATATTTTGATTCACAAGTTTATTTTAAGATATTTCTCTTCGAATTAAATATGAGTGTTTATTAATGCCAAAACAAACTTATTTGATAAAAGTTTTTTTTTACCCTTTTACTATTTTTCTATCCTAAAGCAACTCTTTGATATACATAGCGCTCTTTATTGCATACACATTTATATATTTGCGTTTCAGATATTCAAAATTCAATTAAATTAAATTATTATTTTGACAAATCAGTTAAGTAAATAAATGAAAGGTTTAAGAATAAGCACTTGCATTTATGAAAGAATAAATAATTGATTTTCATGGCAATCTCTTATATAAATTTTTTTCTACAGAATTTTAGAAAACCTTACTCAGAAAAACTTTTTACAGTTTTATTGAATGCTTTTTTAAACTTTCACATGTTATTGCACCAACTAAAAGGTAACTTTGGTCCATATACTCTTCAAGCACAAACTTCTCATTGAAAACGCTTTTTAAAAATTTGTTGGCCTTTTTCAAACAATGGCAACTCAGTGCCTTTACCTAAGAGGAAAAAAAATCAATAACAAAACATTTACTAGAATTTAATGCTTGAGCTAAAGTCTCGCATTCGACGTATCAACATTATTAATCCTGCTTTAAGAAGATTTTAATTATATGTGTTTTCACAAACATTTGTAAACATTTGCTTTCCAAAATGCAGCAATTCGAAAACCACACTGAGACCAAGTGTCGCTAAACCGAAAAAAGATTTTAATTGATTTCTATTGAATCAAATTATCGAGTCCAATGAATAATTGTCAGAACAAAGCAGTCATGAAATGGACAATTGTCATGTAATCGGATTAGTGGCATAATCTGTGTCGGAAAGGCGGGAAATCTTTGAGGCCACCTGTAGAATGGAGGCATCGATTTTTGTGGCAGTTTACGCGTGGATCTAAAAATAGCTCCGCCATCTCCTCGCTATTCATAGTGCTACACTGTTGCACTCTCGCTTCCGCGTGTATTGGCACGCCACGAAAGAGATTTCAGGGGTTTTTCCGAGCATTATTTACTTAAGATGCATCAGAAAAACATGCACGATAGGCATGCAGAGAATGTACAAATGGCTTTTGGTAATAGTTAGAAATTTAAGTAGTCTTCAGATTGCATTGTGTTAAGTAAAATGCGTTACTTGAAGAACCCCGATTAAAAAAATAACCAATTGCAAAAAGCTATATGTGAGTACTTGAAAATGGCTTTTGCTAAGAATTAGAATTTTAAATAGTCTTTAAATTGCATTGTTTAAGGTAAAATACATTACTTGAAGTACCCCGAATTTTTGAAAAATAAACAATTTAATTGCAAAAAATGTTACACTACAAGTGCTACATACTTCGATGCACTCGTTTTTCGCTTGTATGGACCGTTATCGAAAGACTAGAGTTTCGAGATTTTAGGTTCGGTTTTTTATTAAAATGCTTACAAAAAACACATTAGGAAAGCTTGCATGCGTTAACAGATATGCATACAATGACTTTACAAATGTTTTTGTTAAATATTCTATAAAAATTTAAATTTCAAATGTAACGATATTTTATTATTGAGTAAAATATATTACTTGAAGCACCCGGATTTTAGAACAATCGTCATAAAAGCATTTAAGGTAGTGTGAGCAGCTGTGTTATGTAGGAGCCAGTCCCGATTGGGATTTGGTGATTTATGTTTTCAAGCAGCGAAAATACTCGAATTCGGTAAATAATCCTGTATAACTTGAATATAGCTTGGCAGCAACTCAAGTCGCTAATGAACGGAATAAACCACAGCTGTTCCTAACTTGATTTTAACACTATTTTTGGCAAAACAAGTTTTTATAACCTAATATTATTCGCTCTAAGTCGTAATTCTAAAATTAAACAATTTGTTTTATGAAGTTGTAGTTCGTTCGATATGTATATTTTTTTGTATTTAAGAAAATAAAAGTGTCTAAACATTCTTTAATTCTTATGTAAAAGAGGGAAAATATGCCAATTTCATCATCTTTAAGTCAGAAATTATATCTAATGATGATCCAAACAAAACGGTGTTGAAACTGTTAATAAAACTAAACATTTATGAGGGATGATTGTAACAAATATATACATGGTACAAATATCGATAAATTTTACATAAACAAGAACAGCAATGGAGTTTAGTTTCACATAAGACCATCAGGTCATAAAAGAACTTTCAAACCAAAAAGTATATTATTTAATGCGTTTATGCATATTGTATAAATTATATAAATAACATATTAAAGACACTTCATTTTTCGAATCATCAGAAAATTATTTAACGAAAAAAATCAAAATAAAGTGATAAATTTGAGTCGAACAAAATTGCGGACCCAATTATTCGCCAAGGACTTTAACCGGCTTCCAATCATTCCTTGATCAAAGCAATTTCATCTTCAAACTAAGATTTTGATCCTAGAACCTAAAACTCCTTATTTTAGTTCCCCAAAATCCCATTACTCTTCTAACTTGATCTCAGCTAATTTGGTCTATGAAAGAGCGATCACAGATAAGTCGATACCGTTAACTGGATGTTGAGCGAGATCTCAAACAAGTTATTTTATTTTTTTCCAGTGACCTTCCCAAACCTTCGAAGTTTAAAGAAAACTTAAAGAGTAAATACAATGTTATATTTGCTGAAAGATATTTTTTGGTTGTTACAGCCAAAAAATTTATCCTAGCCAGGTAATTCTGTAGCAAAATCTTTCCTAATTAAGAACTTATAATCCTCTTCTGCATCGTTCTCAACCAAATCTCGGTTATTTTTAGTTTATAAAAGTATCAATAATCCAATCTGTATGAGTCATGATTTAGTTCTACTTCTGAAAGTCATGCTGAAATGGATTTCAATTTAATGTACTCAAATTTATTCCATGCAGTTAAACACATTAACTTTGGCACAAATACATGCATTCATTTGATCCCTTTTGAAGTTAACCATGAAGATAGTCCTGGGTTCGAATCCCGACATGGGCATGGATATTTGTGTTGTGTGTTTGAATTTTTTCAGAGTACACTGTGACATACTTGTTCGCTAAATCTGTGGAGTCAAAAGTCTCGAACATTATTAACGATGACGGAACGTTATTCACGATTCAAAGCACGATGACGTAATTGGTTTGCTTTGGGTGCCCGCACAGGTGTTGACTTATTTAATAAATTACGAGATCAACCATGGCCTAATCAACTACTAAGGCCGAATAAGCTGTCCCAAACAAGCTCGGAGACGGAAATTTTGACGTCATAGTTCCGAGTGACGTTGTTCCGAAGATGAAGAGAACCTGTCTCGAAACCTGTTTGAGCCACTCGTTCACGGCTGACCACATTTTTAGGGTTCCTAATGCGTCCGAACTAGTTTCTCGATCATCGGCACTGGCAACAGTGACGTCAAAATTCCCGTCCACGCTCAAGTTTGGATGAGCTTCTCTGGCCTTGTTATTGAAATTGGCCGTGAAAACTTGGTCCACCTTCGCGAAATCTAAATTGCGGTAAAAGTTGACGATGCTTTGAGGGTTGGGTTTAATTAATGTGCGCCCACGTGATATGTCCTTTAGTTGCCGCGTTAATGAATCACACTACATCGTTCCGCCACAAATGATAAGGTAGCTTGAAGAGTTGCTCCAACAACATCTATAGTTCCTTTTGAACGAATGTTGTGGTAAGGATTTCTACATTCAAATTTTACTTCATTTTCGCAAAGATGCAGCCGAACGGGTGAAAATAAAATAAATAGTGTTTGATCTCCTAGCTTATCTACACTGCTCAAAAGAATTAGGAAATGCATGGTTTAAACCCTTTCACTTCCAATGATTCCATTTGGAATAACCAGCTTGTTTTTCCTCACTAAGTTGAGCTCGCATTTATTTATCGTAAGATGGAAGAATCACGTTTTAAAGAATTAAATAATGTTTTTTCTATGAAAAGCATGGCAAAATAAATTTCACCAGTACAGTTTAGTTTTTTATTCTCTAGCTGTAAAAAATATGCAAAAAGTCCCCTTTTTATTTTTTTGTATAGTTTTTCAAACTAAAACAATGTAAATTAAACATGAATTATAAAAATTTAATGCTGATTTTATCGTCGAAAAGTAAATCACTGAAACAAATCTGGCCAGGCTAAGTGTAAAATCCACCGCCTTCGCAAAATCCTTCGATGCTGTAACACTTTTTTTTTATTAGAAACACATTGCTCAATACGGAATCAAAAACAATTTTCTAGCAAGTACATTTTGATAAAAGCAGCATATTCTCTGTAAATAAATCTTTAAGACTAAATTTTAATCGAATTTCTCTTGAAATCCAATTACCATTCCACATCGTAGAGAGAAACCAATTTTCTACTCTTGAAGTTATTTCTGAAAATTGGATTTAGGAAAATGAAGTAGTACTGGGGGAATAATATGTGTGAGCGGCAAGAATGAAAAGTATCATATGTTGATTTTCAACTTTCTGTGAGTCAAGAAGTCTGCTTAGAATTTTTCTTCGCATCGAGCTTTAGTCTACTACGTATATCCTAGTGTGCTGCATTACCTCGAAAATAAAGCTTTGAATGAGGTGGTCTAACGTACACTCTTAAAACAAGCGAGCAATTTTAACTCAGTCCGAGTTAATTTTCGCTCCTTTCGGTGTCGAAAATGCACTTTTCCTATAAGAATGGATTTTACTCTTTTGTTTTGGTAAACGTTCAACAATCTTAACAACAAACGAGCGATTTTAAGGCGATTAGGAGCGATTTAAGACGATTACGAGCGATTTAGGAGTTAATTTTCACTCCTTTTCAGTGTCGAAAATGCACTTCTCCTATAGAGTGGTTTTCACTCTTTTGTTTTAAGAGTGTAGTGGCTTAACTTTTCGCTCAAAATACTAGTTTGCTTTAAATGACTTATTGATACCTTTCAACAAAATTTCAATTAATAGCTAAATTTCATATTTGACACGTATATTTCATAAATAGTCGGTATTCAATTACTATTCAAGATATAGTTGAAATACTATAGCATTTATCTAGGCATTATTTTAGTTAACGAGTTATCTAGATTGTTTATTTAATATGCCAGTTACACAAGTATTCAAATACTACTCCAGATTGCTATTCCGCAATCATTGCGAGTGGCAAATTAATCAAAATTGTTACGGACAAACTTTGACTGGCATATGGCCTATGCTAGTCGTCATTGTTTTGTATTAAGCATAAATGCTATATAATATTTATCTGGTACTGAAACGAAATTATTTGTTATTAAGCTATAAAGAGTGTTTTAATTTTATATTGATGATTAAATTCTATGTGAGCAAGAAAATAATACCAAAAGTGTTTTCACACATTTTTTTATGTGGACTAAGATTAAATAAAACAATGTTACCATAAAAACAAGAAGGACCTTTTTCAATAAAAATAGACGACATTTGGCATGAAACAAACGTTAGTTAAAGTAACTTTAATTAAATTCAAAGCAAATTATCATTTAATGACAATGAAAAACGTTTATAAAGAGTAGTAAAAAATGTCGCAATATTTACTGACTTGCATAGTGTTGTGGTGTGATAAAGTACACGGTTTACAAGAAGAAATAAATTGACAATATATATTATAACAATGCTCCATATTTTCTTAAAGGCTTAAAATATTTTCTTTTTACCTCTAAATACAGAGTATTTTATAAGTACTCTAGTAAAAACCAAGGGGCCTTTTCAGTCATTTTCTCCATCTGGTTTGGTCAGTTGTTATGGTATGTCATTGATCTACTTTCATCGTCTTTAAAAGTTCCTCAATACAATCACAAGGGGTTTTCTTTTTGCTTAGATTTCTTTCTTATGGGCCAGTTTTCTATTTGTGACCCATTATAGATGTGGTTCCGGTTATATAATTGGTTACGGTATAAGCACTTAAAATATTTGCTGTAAATGATTATAATGTATCTAGTTTGTAAAAATTGCCACAAAAAACAAAACAGCCAATAGAATAGCAGCTCAGATCACGTAAGCTTTTTAAACCAATGAGCTGTTTCCACACTTTTTCATAGGAACCGAAACAACCAATGAAATCACAGTTTAGAGAGCGTGACGTCATAAGAAATATTCTCATTCCTAAAACCATGTCCTTGCTTGTTTTCATATTTTTTTTTTAATAAAAGCATAGCGGTATTTTGGCAAATAACATGAGCTGGAAAATTAAGCGTATTTAAACTTAATTAAATTTAAATTAAAAATGCTACCTCAAAAGTGCACTTTAATTTACTTTAAAGCAATTAACTTTGTAGCCCCATACGCAGAATAAACTCTTAATTTAAATATTGCAACATTGTCTTAAAGAGAAAATTCAATAAAACAGATACTATCTATTTTATATAAGAACTTATAAACTTTGTCACTTTTAAGCCTTCCTAAATAAATAAATTAAAAATAACGGCTTAAAAAAAGCCGCTAGAGCTTCTTGAATCATGTATTTTTAAGGCTTCCCACGAAGAAGTTACATTATATCATTTATGGCTTTCTAAATTAAAGCACTTCAAAATTAATAATTTTAAAAAATATTATATTCAGCTCCCATCTTCCCTTTTTGTTAGGTCCAGAAAAAATTTAAAGAAGTGTTTCAAAAAATATAAAAAACGAGTTTCTCATTTATTAGGGGGTATTTTTACACGTATTCAAACTTTTTAAGCGTGCCATAAATTCAATAAAAATTGCTAAATATAAAACAAGTTCTTCGGCGAGATTTAAAAATAAATTTGTTTTTAGAAACACTATTTTTAAAACAGTTATTTTATAAGTGAAGCACAGTTTGCTAGCAAGTTGTCAATTCTTAAGGTTTCCAAAGAGTTATCAATACTTAATTCTGAAACAAAATTTACCAGCATAAGTAGTCGATTCTTAAGGCTTCAAAAGGGTAATTAATACTTAATTAAAAGTTGGTTCAAATGTTGATTGGGACTTAAAAATAGACATGTGAAAAGGACCATCAACTTGCTGGGTCTTTGGCACGTTGTTGGCCGCCTTTTTATGAGTGTGTTAAGTTGAATTATCGTCACACTAGAGAGCTACATGATGCTTCGCAATAAGTCTAGTGACGAACCAACAGCTGAGTAGCATCGTCACAACATCGTCGGGACTTTGAAGCATATACTTGAATTATTTTTCATACTTTTTGGTCCATTTATTGGTCGACAGTTACTTTTGCAATGTCCAGGTGCGAACCTAGAACCTTCCGCATTTTTGGCCTTACCGACTGGGCTCCCTAGCTCTTTGTTTCTGACTGAAGTGATACACAGATTCACTTTACTTCATATTCAATTATTTTCATTACATTTCTGATGGTGTAACCTTCATTGTGGGAGACCTTAAATGTTATTTTCTTACATTCGATAAAACTGAATGCGATCATTTTTACAGGTAAATGCGTTTTTTGGAAATTCAAAAAACCCGTTGTTTGTTAGCAAGTTTTGCAAAATCATGCAACCTCCCCATTAAAATGTGCACGTTTTTCGAAATAAAGTGTTAATATACTTTTAGAATAGAATATTATTTCTTCTGCTCCAGGGGAAGGAATGAAAAGTGTAATGTTCTCTTTGCCACTTATCTTTAGTGAAAACAATTTGTTTTAATGTACTGAAAAACTCGCATTTCGGGAAAATAAAAATGCTTAGCATTAAAGTATTTTTTGGGGCAAAAATGGTACCATTATTCTTATTGATCGGTATTATATATTTCACCGCTTTGGAATTATTTTGTTTAAATGTGTATTCCACACATAAACAGGGGCTATTAAAGAGGGAAATTTATCATCAATGCTTATATTTATAACTAGAGGTATTCCTGTTGGTATTCTTTTTACCTTGATTTATTTGAAAATTCTGACAGTATTTTCATAGTTAACGTTTTTATTATGCTGTGGTAATAGATAATGGAAAATTTTACTTTCAAGCCATCTTTTTTTTAATAAATATTTATTTCCTAGAAGCACAATCTAACTGACGACAAGGACGAAAAGGTAGCTTTAAGATACAATTAATACACACGATTACATTAGGATTTAATGAAATAGGTTGTAATGCTTTTTTCAAACGTCAAAACGATACATATTTTTTTTTACCGATGTAAAAATTTGTAATCTGTTCTGTAGCATATTATATTTTATACGCCAAATTAAATAATTCGCCAGTGCTGTATATTTGCCATTTGGAAATAACTGTTTTCGAAAACATTGTTTATGGATTATGAAAAAAATGTATTTGGATGAAAACTTTATGCAGAAATTTGGAGAGATGGAACATTGTAAAAAGAACAAAGGGAAAAAAAGTCATTTTTTTTATTGAAAAATATGAAACAGAGTGCAGATAATCTAAGCATATTTTTTTGCTTTAGTTAAAAGAAGCTGACTTGTAAGTTTAATAATTCTCTATTGCATTTGTGATATAGATAAAAAAACGTTTCTAAAAATATTCAATACATCCGGAGAAATGCGGATTTGAAAGTAATATTTTTCCATTGAATTAACACAGTGGCCCTTTGGTTTTGATACCCGCTGTTATTCGTTCTCATTCTCCCTTAACTTACATTTTCCTATAAATTGTACTTACAAAGGCCAGTAAAGCCCTAACCAGTTTTAAGTTATGATTAAGATTTAATTAAAAAAATATAGACTTTAACAGTATGAGTCAATCAGTACACGAGTGTTCACATTATTTTTAACATTGTGTACAATTTAATTTGCAATTATCAATCGCACTTGAATCTAAATAACACAGCAATAAAATCTATGAACAAAAAACTTTTTTTTTTCAAGAACTTTAATCATATAAAAATAAGTTGATGAAAATTAATTAAAATGAAATATTTAGGACTTGAAATATGCTAGCAATTTAAATTAAATTATTATTTTCTAGCCAATGGTAGACTCCTAAAGCAACCCCAAAAGATGCGAATTCTTGTAGAATAAATAAAGAGGAAGTCATTTTAAATTCGTTTGAATTTGCTTTATATATATCTGATAATATTTTCTAGAAACGTTATTTTTGTCATGTAAAAACGAAATAGAATTTTTCAGTTCGTTCATTATTTAGTTATTTTTATTACTTATTACAAAGTGCCAGACATTTTATAGTTAATGTAAAAATTTATATTCAAATAAATTATTTTATTATTTAAATAAGTAGGTTGAATGACTTTTAAAGCAATAAATATTTTTTGTATTGCTCCTCTGTTATTAAAAAAAATATGGTAGGAAATATCGTCTAAAGAAATAAATGTTCTCTGTTTTACAGTAACTGGATACTTCTATTCAGAAAACAACTTTTAGAGGATTAGTAACCTTGTACGTTCGATTAAGAGCTTACAAGAGAGACATTTTAGAGCAACAAAGAAAATATTATCACCGTTCAAAAAAAAAAAAAAAAGATCACGAAGAGCTTAAAAATCCGTAAGCTTTTTTGTGCTTTCATATTTTTGCGAAATTCTAAATTAGTCTGATACAAAGAGTTTTTACTTTATTTATTAAGAATTATAAAGACTTAAAAGATTAGAAATTTGTTTTTTATAATGATAAACTCTATTATTTTAATTGATGACAAATTTGAGACAACGTAAATTGAATGTTAAAAAAATGAATAGTTTTGATTTAAAGGCTGAAAACTAATGACCACTTTAATAAAATGTTTGAAATACGACCTGTTGTGATTTAAGGGCGTAAAACTGAATCTTCACATTTACGGATTATGTTTTCTATTAGGCGTGACGGTGGTTATTTTATCTTGGTTTATTTTTATTTAAAATTTTTGCAACGAGAACAAAAATGAGCACATTAAAGAAATGGGAACTAATTTTATTCGCTCCAAAATACGTAGAATCAAAAACAGGCCGACCCTTTTTGTTATGCACTGGTTTGTATGGTTACGCAGTTATGGTTTAGTATTTTATAAATAACCTAAACGTTATTTAAAAAAAAACTTGTATAATGATGCAATAGTAAACGAATTAACTACGCAAGTAAATACTGCGAAAACGGAATGTGTTTATTTGATTCTTAATAATAACATTGCATAATTTTAAATGTTAATTCTGAAAGAAAATTTTAGTTGTCTAATTTTCAAATCATGGATTTAAAAACTACTTATCGTTTACAAGCAAAGTACATGCATAACGCTAATAATTTTCGGTTTTTTTTTAACATTAATTATAATCTTGCAAAAAAGAAATGCGTGTTTTCTATCTGGACTTTTCAACTAGGTTATTACTGTAACCTTAAATGTGATATTTGGAGTTATACCATTTAAACCAACTTGAAGAAGCTTTATATCACCCTGAGATTCCAGCAAATTCCCAGACACCAATTCTTCCTATAAACATATCTTTAAATTTTGAAAGAGTTATTGAAAATGTTAAGTTTAATAGTATTTACTTAGAGGCGGGTCGATTTTATGAAATTTGTGGTTTTAAACTGTAAAATTGAACATTTTTTTAAGCTACCAAGTAAAAAGGTGGCGCCTCATAATGTATGGCACCTCATAATATATTTTAATTACTTATCGATTTCAACATCAAAATATTCCCATTTTCCTTTGAAGATAAATTATTCATGTAATGCATATTATTTGAGATGGAATTTATTATTATAAACTATGTGAATACATTAAATTCAGACCTGTCAATATTAATATAGATAATAGGATATACACCTCCTTTGAATTTATCGCTGAAATCTCCCTTTGCACTATCTTTTGACCCCCAGCGCAGTGGAGGTATGCAATTCATAGAAGTGTTTTGTAGCGATAAGAAACTAAAAATAACTCCAATACCATTACACAGCGTTCAGATATTGGATGGTGGGGGACTGCCAGTTATCGCCAATATAATCTTTTCACTGCAATGTCTCATTTCGTTTCGAACCTACTTTTGGGACACAAACATTACGTAACAGGTTGTGTAAAGTAGTCGAAAACACTATGCAAGGATTATTCAGAATTAAAATTACGAATATTTCACAATAACTCATAAATGAATCAGTTTTTGGAAGAACCCAACTTTGGCCATCTTTAAAACAGGCATTTGTAAGATCATTTTAACCCTTTCAGTCCTAAAAATTAACTACACTACAGAAACATCTGATATTCACAAAATAAGCTTATTTTAGGTCAAATATAAGATTTTCAAAAGAAAAATAATTAATTTTCATTTTTTATATGGTTTTTGAAATAATGCCAAAATTTTTTGACTGTGAAAAACAACAAAATAAAAATATATATATTACCTAAAAACCCTTCGAGTTATGTATTTTAAGGTATCTGACCACATTTATTAAAAAAAAATTATTATTTTAACCGAAATAGTTTAAATTGTGTTTTAAATATAAGGAACTGAAGTGAACTTTTCAAAAATCAGGTGAAACGCTTGTTAGCTATTTTCGGAATAAAAAAAAATTGTAGTTCTGATTTCTATTGAGATTAATGTAAAATATAGTCCAATAGAACAGAGTGTGTAGAATCGAATGATGTGTGTTGGATGTCATAACGGGGCATAAACATTTAGAAAAAAATATTGATTAAGTGATGATGCCAAGTGGCATCACTGGGACTGAAAGGGTTAAAAGTAGGGCATATATAGCCAAAGTCATTCGCTGTGCTATAACTAAAAATTAACTTCCCCTAATACAACATAACGTCGCCTTTAGGTGTGTGGCAATGCTATTCCAACATTCCGATATTGAGCAGATAGTTACTACAAATTCCAAAAAAAAGACAAAACTTCGATGTTAAATCTGTTTTATCAGATTCGAAGTAAGTGCTTTGTATCGTTGTGGAATTATTAAAATGTTTGTGCTACAGTCTCATATTGAAAAATGTTTCAAATAGCATGGTTAACAAAGTTGACACAGACGGGAATTTTCATACTTGAAAGGAGAGGGCAAACTAAAAATAAAGATGATGCTGCGAAGAAGTTTCCTATATCTTAATGGAAAAACAGAAGCACTTTCAGTATTTTAATAAATAAATAAAAAAAAAATCCAAAAAAGCATCTGATGTTGGACGCAGCCTTTTTATGTTTTTTGAAATATCTTTCTCATAATTAGTTTTGAGTAGATACTCAATTTCATTGACATCTAAAAATAGAAACATTTAAATTATGCGTTTTAAACATTGCGTTATTTTCTAACCAACTTTTATTATAAGCTAACGAACATATCAAATATTATATTAAGCGAACATGTTTACGAGGTTACCCTAGTTTTAGGGCTTTTAGAATTTCTGAATATGCATTAAAAGGAGCACTTGTTGTCAATACATAATTGAGAATTTTAATCAGAGAATCGATAAACATTTTAGTACTTGAATTAATGAACGTTTGAATTCTTGAATGAGTAGGCGAGTTTGATTCTTGAATGAGTTTTGTGCATTTTATTATAAATGGACAAAAATAATCGAAAACAATAGTTTTACGAAATTTGCAAGTATTCCAATGGCATTAGTAATAAAATGCTATACAAGTTCAATAGATTGCCTACTGAAGAGATTGACTCAATTTGGAACATAATTAATAAAGAGATCCATGACACAAAATTCTCAAATCTTTAGTTTTAAAGGAATTTTCCGTATATTTTATGAAAGTAATTAACATAATTTGTACTGACAAGAAAACGTTTTTTAATTACTTTTAGAAATTTAAAAGCAAAACATTAAACAAGTTTGAAAATCATTTTGTTCATAATCGTAATTAAAATTACTTCGTTACATTTTTCAAATGCGCCGCCCATTTTTCACTACCTTTTCGCTTTACTATTAGGTTTACAGCCTAAACATTGTTCAATTAGATTAACTTGGCTCTAGTAGACTTTAGAGGTTTTTATTTTTATAGTTGAAATCACCGTGGCATCGCAAAAAGGCAGATGTGATCCAAATTTTCGTATTATAAGTTTTTTTTAAAGCACCTTAAGTGGTCAATATTACCTTATATAGATAAATAATTTTAAATATACTTGTCCCACTAATTCTTTAAATGTTCTGTAGATGTCGACACGAGTCTAAAAATTAATTTAATTTTACAAAATGATAATTAAAGATCCGAAAGATATTTTATTAAAAAAGAACGCTTATTTTGTTGTTATAACGATTTTCTTACCCAGTTAAAGATAATTACGAACTTAAAGTAGTATACTATGGTAGAACTTGTGATTTCAAAATTATTGCCTGAGGTATATGGGTTATAAGACCGACCGACCTTTCTCTTTGTTAAGCTTTAACCTTTTTTTTTTACAAGAATAATTTCTACAGAAAATTAATTTGGCTTTGGAACCTTAATTTTCACATGATTATTTTCTTGATTACTTCTGAGATGAAAGACAGTGGTATAAAACATAATTGGAAAAAGTGAAAATTGGAAGAGGTTAATTTAAAAACGCAAAAAAGGAGTCTCTTGTTGAATTGCGATCGATTACAGGCGGCATAATTTGATAAATAATTTTTAATATTATTTCTTGCAAGCGTATTGAAGAAAATGTATTGCACACGCGTTTACTCAAATTTAATTGAGTTTGATGCCTAAATAATGCATAATATATCACCGAGTTTTAAAGAAGTTTAATTGCCATTTTCATTTTGAGAGATTGGGGTTTAAATAATTTAGATTAAAGCACAAAAAAACATTATATGAAATTAATTTTTTTAAACATTTTAAATATAGTTCATTCTAATTATTGTATTTAAGTGGATATAAGTGTAGAAGAACATGGAAGTAACACATTTAAAAAAATATTTTGTAAAGTCAGATATAAAAATACCAATGTTAGTGTGATTTTAAAGCTCACTTCTTCAATTGACTAATGACTTTCTTGGTGGGGGCAAGATCGCCAAGCACTGCGACTTTAAGTCTATTGTACTAAGCCCCAGAAATGACACAAGCACAAGAGACACACAAAGAAAGAGGCGACACAAACACATAGACAAATAACAACATTTATTGACAGTCACAAATATCCATGCCTGACCGGGATTCGAACCCGACCCCAGCAGCTCCAAAGGCTAGAATCCTAACGAGTGTGCCACCGGGGCGGCCACTTCTTCAATTAAACAAGAAATGTTTTTATTATCAATTCTGCTTTTGAAAAAGAAATATATACAATATAAAAACAATTGGTAAACTTTTTACACTTAATTTCTTAACCCCTTACCACAGACTTTATTAAATGAAATACGTTGAGAAATACCTGTTGATCTATTTATTGTTTACGGGTGTTTTTCGATATAATATTAAACATAAGATCATTTTGATTTTAAACTACAAAAATTAAAAGTTTTACGACAAATTAAGCTTTTAACAAAAAAGTTCATTATTTTCCAAAAATTGCGAAAATGCAGGGTGTTTAGTGGCTAAATAAACAGTTTCATATCTCATTTGAAAAATAAATAACAGTAATATCTAACTTAAATCCACTAATCGGCAAAATCGGCATTAAAAACTTACCTTTGGCCATTTTCAATGAGTACAAAATCTCTGTTGGGCAGTGACCGATGAGAGAAGTGATTGAGAACGCCAAATCGAAGAGTTGGTTTAATACAATTGCAATGAGGTTGATTCATATGACGTACGTTTTTAGT
Source organism: Hylyphantes graminicola (assembly GCA_023701765.1). Lineage (NCBI taxonomy): Eukaryota > Metazoa > Arthropoda > Arachnida > Araneae > Linyphiidae > Hylyphantes > Hylyphantes graminicola. Next base: position 2,244,851 of record CM043122.1, read on the forward strand.
TTTCATTCCTGCTTTTCTGCTATTTTAATGGTTGTTTTGGTTTCACTCTGAATACACGGGGAAAACCACTGATTTTTAGTATTTAGGATATTTTACATTGCTTTTTTTAGTATTCAGAAAAATTGTTTTACATATTACGGTACAGTAAATGACGCAAAGTAAAAAGAACACTGAGAGAAAAAAAATGCTACGAAACTAATAATAAGAGAAAATAAAATCAAACGGAATCGCTATGACCACATACGCTGTCCAAAATTATTTTAAAATGCCAATCTTTTTTTATATTAAATTGAAAAAGAAATAGATCAAATTATCACTATAAAACAAATAATTTTAGAAGGACACCAATGAAAACCGCTGGAACTGTTGCCTAAGATTGACGAATTTAAACTTTAGGTTTCCTAAACCTTATTGAATGTAATAATAAAAGAAAAAAAATTAAAAACCAATCAAACAAAAGAAATATAACCTAAGAAGTTTCCACTGTAGTTCATAAACGGTAAAAAAAATAACATGACAATGTGTGGTGCATTTTACATCACATTGTCGTAATATTAGATTTACAGCAAATTTGTGCTTTAATTATCTAGAGGAACCTGGTGGATTTCTCAATTTACAGCAAAATAAATTTTAAATCATATGATAGCTTTGATAGCAGGTAATGGCAGCAATTTTAATATTAACCTGTGTTGTTAAATTACAGATTTTGACTGTAGTACTTTAAATTTTTGTATTATTTTTATAACAGTGTTGCTCAAAATCAAATATTAGTTACTATTTTGGCAAACCAATAATTCAAAATTTAGTCTCCAGGCAATGGAAGATGTCATTTGGCTAATGGGTCCAAAAAAATAATGTCGACTACGTGACCAGACGGCTGATGATCGCTTCTGTGGGAAAATACTTTGGTCATCCCTGATCATTTCATTGTTGCCCTAAAATATCACCTCGTGGCTCACCAATAGTGGACAAAAAATTACATTACTTCCAACAAATGGAATTCAGCACTGATTCTTTAGAGTGCAAAAAAAACTTTTTTTTGTAGAAAAAACTCCCCTGAGATTTCTCTCTCTCCATATGAACCCAAAAAAAGACGTTTTAGTCCTCTGAATTTATATGAAGGCCTCTATCGAAATTAATGATAAACATTTAAAATTTTATGTGGATAATTTTTTTATCTTACGGTGCCTCTTAATATATTGTTGAGAAATCAACCGAAATATATGGAGAAAATCTGTTTTTCTAGAAGTGATTCGTTGTAACATTAATCTTATTTAAACGCTGTTGAATTTTAATGTTTCATATGATTTTCTGAGTCATGAAAACATAAAATTGCTGTAAGTCTAACATTCTTATTGAAATTAAAAAATATGGATTTTTAGTCATTTCGAGTAAACCATATTGTCATATTAAGTTTTGTATATGAACTATACAGAAAAAACTTGGTTTGTTACCTTTTAATAAAAAAAAAACATTTGATTCATGAAAAAATTATTAGTTCATATTTTTATTTAGATAAAGCCGATAAAAAAAGTTTTTGACCGCTAAGACAGCATTAAAAACTAGCAATATGACCTTAAAAATTTAAACAAATAAAAGGTATTTGTAGCACCTTATTGCTAATCACCTAAAAATTAAAACTTTAATCACACCATAAAAATATCCCGTAGCACATTTTAATACCATGCAATAAATAAATTCCGTAAAAACTAGAAGTAAATATACAAATTATCGTATTGAAAAAGGCTATAAACGTAACTAATTCGGTCTTAACAAACACTACATATAGCCCTTTTTAACTATACACATAAGCAGATTGTAGTTTTACGGTTCACCATAAAATTAAGCGTGGAATTACTTACTTGAAGTTTTTATATTAAAATTTCTGTTTTGTGACTCGTTGCGTGTAATTACTATTTTAAACTTTCGTTCCCTGTGTTTCATACTTTTATTATTTAAACTAAATGCCGTAACTAAATTAATTACTCTATTCTACTTTGCAACTATCTATTATCAAAAATATATGTTCCCTTTCTCATGCTGACAATTTTATTCTAGATGTTATTTCAGAAAATTTTAACAATATATGTTAACCTAATACTTTTCATACTTGTATCATAGCTTTTTGCTAACTAATCGGACATTTAATTGTTTTAGTTGTTTCTGGCAAACTTGTTAATAGCACGTTCTTCCACTAAGCTCTTGTTTCTCTATCAAGCGTAGTTCATTTTAAATACAAAAACCTTAGTATTAAGTGCCAATAATAAGTGCTGAAAATTTGCTCAATATGAGAAATATATTTATTTTCATAGATTTAAATTTTTCATGTTATTTATGACAACACATGTATTAACGTGATAAAATGAATATACATGTTAGATCTTACTAAAAATTCGTATTTCTGAATTTCTGAACCAGTTACTCCTTTAACAATCCGAACAGTCCCAACCCATGTAGGGTGGGGATAAAACCGAAACAGCGACGCTCATGCCGGTTTCGAAGAAAACCACTCGCGGGGATGGGGGAGGAAAATGTTTTCGAGGCTCGCATTCTAGTTAGACCTACTATGCATACAATTAAGTACAGTGCATGTTACTAAGTAGACCTTCTCGAGAGTTACAAATTATAGAATTACAGCTCACAAATCTTATACCTATCAAGCTTTTTTTTTTTTTAATTCAGAAGTGCCTTTCTAAATCTTTATATATTGTTGTAACTGAAAATAAAATTTTACTGTTACGGAGTTTGTGCAAGTTTGTGCTTCTCTTGAAACAAAGTATCCAAACATTTCGTCAGAAAATTCTTAAAACCTTGTATAGTATTTACAGATTCAAAGATTGTTACAGATTCAAATATATTTAGGAAATAATGGAAATCCGCGCATTAAATATAAATATACCCTATGCATACTTTAAAGATATCATAATAAGATATATGTTACAAATAAAAATAATTTTTTGGAAGTGCTTTGTGTTTTTCAATATATTTGTTTAATTTTTTATACTTTTAATAGTCTTTGTTATTATTTACGCACACAATAATTTTTTAAAGGTAAATACGGGTTTTTAGCCGTCCTCAAGTACCCATACATTTCTGTTTTGCCCGTTGCTCACAAAATTATATTATAGCCCATAAACCATTTATACATTATTTTACGACCAGTGACTGTAAATTATTATTGTAAGTAGGGGTTTTTTCATCAACACAAATTCATTTAACGGATATGGCTGGGTTAGAGCACGGAACGTTCTGATTAGAGACGAATGTTCTAGCAACTCGGTCATTAAAACTTAATTTTTATACATTTATCTTTGTCCTTTTCCTTGTTTTCGGCGGTTGATCGACGAGAATGAATCTTGTGCCACATATCAGATATACTAAATTGCTGAATTTCTTCTTTTTTTAAAATGTACCCATAATATTATTGACTTTGCTAAGAAATATAGTAAATGGGAAAAAATACTGTTTGTCTTTACTGTTAAACGGACGAGGGCAACAATTTAAGGTTTTTTTTTTTTACAGTATGAAATAAGTTTTTTTATTCCATAACAAAAATGCTGTTTAGTGTAAAAATTACTAACTTCAAATACATCCTACTACTAAACTACCTACATACTAAATTGTACACTGTAAAGCCATAATTTAAAATCACTCAAAGTTTTTATCACTGCGCTAACATTTTCGCCAATAATCTTAAGACTGTTTTTGCTGTTCTTAGTATATATTATCTGGTAACCTTTAAAATATTTTTATCTGCTAGGTGATCGTCAAAAATAATAAATAATTCATACCTTCATAACTTCGATTTAACCGATTCCTTTGGGAAACTAAATAAATACACTTGGAGAGCCAAAAGCTCCTTTGACAATTTCCGCGCTCTTTCTTGGAAATCGATTTGTCGGCCAACGTTACTTTTGAAGTGAACATTTTAGGAAAAGTATTTCAGCGTGATTTTTTTTGCAAACAAAAATCGCAAAATAGATTGTCTTCAGGGAACTTTCTTGACAAATTAGAATAATTGGGAATTTTAAAATCAAAGTTGTATTTAATAATTATTGGGGATAAAAAAAAAGATGAATATGTTAAATAAACTCGAAATAAATACAGCTTTGCTTATTTAATAATTTGAATAATGATAAGCTGGAAAGAACTAAGCTACTTTTTTTACTATATTTTGAGTTACGGGTATTGTGGATCTATTTAATGCTTTGTTGATAATTAAGATATGTTTATTTATTATTTCGTTATTTCTTATGCAGTCCCAATTTTAATACAAATTCAAAATATGATTTCTCAAAACAAAACTTCGTGTTAGTTCATTTCGAATTCATTCGAAAAAGCTACCGTATTGCATAAATAAAACAAAATGAATGTCTGCGAAATAGGTTTTATATAACTAGAAAAAAATAAGTTTCACTTTGTAAGTTTAAATTTTTATAATATATGCTTACGAAAGCTGATTTTTAGCCGAATTTGATAAAGTATAAAATATTTGTCTACAATACATTTCTATTCTTCTAGGTCCTCCTGTTAACGTTGGTGTCACAATGTACATCCTTAGTATTAGTTCCGTCAATGAAGTTCAGATGGTAAGTAACTATTCAATTTTCGTTATAACTTGTTATTATAGCATAATTTAAAGCAATATACTAAGTGTTTTGTGAAAAAGTGATGGTACATTACACAAAATACTTGGTAACCATTTAAAACAAAATCAGAAATTGAAAAAACAATTTGCTTAAAGATTGATAAATTTAAATTAATTGTAGCTGAATTATAAACGGAAAATTTTTAACTATATTAGAATACTTTTAATGTTTAAAACTTCATCATTCCCTTTATTTCAAACGTCGTTTAATTCTGACAAACTTTTTTTTTATCGAAATTAGACAATATAATTCCTATTATTTAAAAAAACTTTGAGTGCTAAAATAAATTGTTCATCTCAGCCGATAGCTTTGCATGTAATTCAGGTACACAAAAAAAAACCCCGATAAAATTGTCATAATAAATTTAAAGTTTAATTGTAAACATAAAAACATTGCTGTGAATGAAGAAATTCGGCAAAAAAAAATATTATCTACACTGAAAATTCATTTTAAGCCATCGATCTCGAAAAAATACTCCTACCTCCAAAAACTATTTTCATTACTATTTTAAATACCACCTCATTGGTCAAACCAGTTTTTCAGTGAAAAGAAAGTTAGCATATATCATTCGTATATTTCAATCGCAAAACGTGAAAAGTTACAGTTTAAGTTAGGTTTTTAGTGTCAGAGAATGATGAAGAGATGGAGCCTAAAAAGATAGGGTCGAAGGGCAAAATCCTATGTGTATCACTCTTTTTTTAATTACAATTCACGTGGTAAAATACATTTGACAAATTTTATGTTTAGTTTTAAACGAAGAAAATACTTAATCAATGTTCTAAGCGGTGCAACTAATGAATAGTTTTTTCTACTTATAGAAAAAAGGTAAAGCAGTTTAAAAAACAAAATTTTTAATTCAAAAGAAAATATTTTAAAGAAATATCTTATTACTTTTATGCGTTATAAGTTGCCTACCACCTCAATTTGCATAAAAGAACTGCATCAAAAATATTTTTCTATACGCCTACTCCATATTTACATTTCCAACCCGTGATTTTTTTTTTTACTGTACACTAAGTGATTGTGCATTTTCCCAATTATTTTTAAAACGGGTGCCTACAAACATACTTTTCGTAATTTTTCACTTAAATAGTAACATATATTTCATAACTTTTTAATATATACCGTAGTATTTTGCTCAGTAAATTAATAACAGATTCTTTTAAAGTAAAACTATTTCGATATAAAATTCGCTCTAAATTATTTTATGTTCTCAATTTGTTTGTAATTTGTAAGCTAATTTGCCTGTATCTACATACAAATTTACATTATGAAACATTCATTTTTGTTGAAACAACTTCGCTTTACATATAATAACCGAGTAAAAGCTAAAACTCAGTCAAATTATTTAATTCAACAATATGCAATAAGATACAAGAAATTTAAATGACGTATAGATTTGTTTGTCAGTAATTTACCATGATAAACAAGCGAGAGTTTACTTTTAAAATTCAAAAATTAAGAATTAGTATCATACTTTACTTTGATTTGATCTGTAATGTTTGAAAGTTCCAAATAAAACTATCCTGTTTTATAAATAAACAACTAGTATATTTTCAGTCATTATTGTTCGAAAAATGAAATCGCTAATCTTTTTTAAGGTCAAAGCAGTTAAAGAGTTTTATTGTGTAAATCTGCCTAACTTACAAAAATTTTGATTTTTTTTAATGCCCAAAAATAGAGTTTTGAATAAAGGTTTTTCCAGATAAAAAATAAAATATTTATTAATAATATTAAAAAGTATTTTTAAGTATGAAGAAGTGTTTTTTTTATTTGCATTAGGAATTACAGTCAGTTTAAATTAATGTTTAATTTTAATATTTAAAAAAATCCAGTAATGGATATAACTGTAGGTTTTATTTATCTGTGCACTTCTATGTTTTTCTTACCCTCAAACCATCGAAGAAAGATGAAATCTTGAATAAAAAATTTCTTAAAATAACAACGGACAATGCCCTTTCATAAATATTGTATTTAAGAATTTTTTTTTATTAAAATAGCACCTTTTTTCACTATTTTTTAAAGCTAAATAAAAGTATACTCTTTTTTCCCATTACATTAGTGACATTTTGAATCGGATTTATTTTTGGCAAGATTATTTTATTAAATAAACGAATCTACTTTTACTGATAGTTTAATTTTGCATTTATAATAATAATTTTTTTTATTATTATATTTTGAAACAAATGTATCTGACACATATTTGCATATTTTTCTGCGTTAATTATATTCAACATTCCGATTTGCTAATAAGTGCTACAATAATGCTTCAAAATATTTTGTAACTGGAATTATTAAGGTTTTTGATTTCATTTTTTAAATGGACAATTTTTGAACAGTAAAAAATGTGGCATAGCGAGTAAACTAAACGTACTTGTTCAATCCTTTTAAGGCTATGCATAAAATGCAAAAATAAGGAGATAAGTTTCAGTTTTAGTTTGAATTATCTTCACATTAGAGCTACACGACTGTTATTGACGACGGGCGTCGTATTTTGGAACCACAGTCAAGTGACGAGCCGACACCTGAGTTGGCACCCAACTCAAACGTTAAGGGCGACATCGTAAGCAGCGTTAGGACTTTGAAGTGCTCTCATTCCACACGGGGAATTATGTGTCAGACATTTTTGGCTGTACAAGCCATTTATAGGTCGGCAGTTATTTTGGCGATTCCCGGACCTGAACCTGGGACCTTCCGCATTCTAGGCGAATGTCTAACCGACTGGGCTCCCCAGCCCTTAATCAAGAAGATAAAAAAATATGCTCATTTTAAAAATTTATAAGATTTTTTTTGAACAATTTACATACGATCTGAAAAATATTTACTCAACTTTTTAGAGAAAATGTGACTTTTAAATTTTTAAACACTATTATTTTCATCTAAATGTTAACCTATGAACATCTCAAGAAACGCCACAGCATAACTCTTTTTATAAGTGTGTGGCCGTGATTGATTTTTTTTTGTAGCAATTCTCTTGAAACGATGTTGAAAGGAAAGGATCTGGTTTATCCATCAGCTAAATGAAACAAGTGACCAAAGGAAAAAAAGTCCCAAACACGACGTCATCCATCACCGAAAATAATTTCAAATAAACCCGAGAGAATCCACGGAAACATCACATTTGCCAATTAGTAACTGCACTTATTGTTTTCATTCAGCACTCACATAGATTTTCGATTTGTCTCGCGAACTAAATACAGATGGAGAAAGATACAGAGTGACTAAATACAGAAGTCATTGATTAGTTAGAGTTATTTGAATGCATTGACATTTATTCTTCCTTACATATCCATTGATACGATAGGGTTCATCAATATTTAAAAGTTAGCAGCTTAGTGGCCGAGAGGCTAAATGTGTCCGCCTTATAAGTCCAAGATCGCGGGTTCGAGTCCCGGCTAAGTCGTCGTATTTTCTGGATGGTTAAATCTTGAACACGCATGTCTTATGATTATGTGGCAAGTTAAAAGATCCCTTGAGTGCAAATTTGGCTCGGGTTCTCTTGGCAAAATTAAATCTCGGCATACTTTAACATCCACAGGGAGCTCCTATTCTTCGTAATCTGAGCGTCAAAATTGTAGCGAGAGCCACCTAGAGGGTGCCACATAAAAATGGCTCTCAGTTCTGGGGAATATGCCGAGTCTGCAAAGGACATCAATATTGCAGACCCATTTCGAAAGTTAATTTGTAAATACTAAAAGTCGGGCTGCTGAAAAAGCTTTTATAAATAATCGGTACTAACTTTTATGAAATCACAACTTCTCCTTATACTGCTTCGGTTTTATTGGGTTTATCCGCTTGCAAGACTTTGCTTCTGGCAGTTATTTGATTTTAAAAATTGTATTCTTTTAATATACTACTTTTGACGTATTTAATTGTTGAAAATTCTGAAATCTTCTGTATTAAAAGGTAATCAAAACACAGCCATTTTTAGTTTTGACACTTTGCCGAATTTACTAACATCCTTAGAAAAATATTTGCAATGATTGAATATACCTTTTCTTAAACAATCTTGCATTGACAATATGTGCTCACTGTATACGAACTAAGTCATGGATAAACTTGGGAATTTCGTTACTTTTTGATGAAATAAAGTTGTATTTTAATTAGGCAATATTTTTGTTGTATATCTTTTTGTGTATTTTTTCGGATGGTATGGCATATCTTGAAATTGTCATCGGCTTGATGTATGCACATTTTGAGGAAAAGGACATTGTTTAAAAATTCGATAGTCTAATTCTCTAAAAATTTGACTAAATATTTTTAAGATGTGCAAATTGCTAAAAAATAATAAAAATGTGCCGATTTTAAAATGGTCTATTTAAGTTAAAATGGTCTCATCATCTCAGATCATAAATCATTTTACTCATACTTAAAACTGCCCCAGTTTTTTTAAAAAATTAAAAGTAAGCAATAGATTATTGAATTCTATTCAAACATGTCTGCAAATAATGAATAAGCTATTGGATTTTTTTTAATTGAAGAGATTAGTAGAAGAACTTGCTAAGTGACAAAACGGGGGAAAAGCGAAAATCGGATTTAAAGATTTTCGTTTGCACTTAGATATGTTAAAAATAGCACTTACAAAGTGCAAAAAAATGTACGTAACTTTAAGTTTATGAAAAGGGTCTTTCAATCTTTAAACAACAGAATAACATGTTCATTCACACACAAATCTTAAGTTTTTCAAAATTGTCACTTAGCACGTTTTTTCACTAATCTCTTCAATTCCAAATTGGATATTTTAGAAGATACAAGGTTTCCAAAAACAAACACTAATTACTTTTTCACTCTGAAGTTTTTTCTAATGTGTCAAGAATCTCAGACAAGGATTAAAAACAACATCTTTTAAAACCCAAAAATAAAAATAATAAGATTTATGAGCATTAGAAGTATTAAGTCTGCACGCATGACATTGAAATGCGTGACAGAAATCATTTATTTTTTTATGTTCTATAACTAATATTTTCTTTAAACTCATGTTAAAATTAGTTTTCAATGTAATACATTTTAGGTATCATTTAAAACTTAATTAAATTAAAAAATATATATACTGATAAAAGAGTATTTGAATTCAGTTGGTATTACAGAAACAGCTTCAACGACATCTTTTCAAAATGTTATTACGAAATTTAATAAACAAATTTGAATTTCAAATGCAAAGAGTGATATCTTATTTAAAAATTATTAAAATGAATGCAAACTTGACTCTAAGTTATAGATATAGTTCGAAAATTTTTTTTAGTAAAACTGTTACATCTGCCCCACAAACCTAAGTATTTTCTATTTTTCTTTTTTGTTTTGGCAAATCCAAATTTATTAGAAGGTATTATTACTGCGCAATGTAAGTACAACAATGCCCAACAAATTCGAAGGGAAAATATCATCTGGATATTTAATCAATAATTTACAAAATTAAAATAGTACGGTTTTAATAATTAGGTCATTTCAAGTCTTCAAAAACTAATAATCAAGTAATCAGATGAAGTTTTCTTTCTTATATGTTACCTTATTCAGAAGTTGGATGTTTCCATAAAAGTAATATACGTTCGAATGCATAACCTAAATTGTCAATAAAGTATTTGCCAATACATGACAAATTAAATTTTTAATTAGCATTTATCTTTAAAAATGACACAATAACTAGTTTATAATGCACGATAACTCAATTTATCACCAAAAAAAAACCCTTAAAAATTTCGGAAATGCAACTATCGAAACAACAATAGCGCGAAATTTCAAGGTGAAATTAATACAATGCATTCATGAATATTAATGCATAAACGAATATGAATAAACATTTAAGTAAATATAAATCCAATGATGTCTTTAAAAAACAAACATCCCTCGAATCCAAAGTTAATAAGTATGTAAATCGCCAAGAAAATGCTATTTAAATGAGGTCTTATTCAAGGCGGATGAGATAGGCAGCTGCCTTGGGTCCCGAGAGGTAGCGTTAATGAATCGGTTTATTTAATGAGATCGTAGAGGAATGTCAGCTACATTAGCATTTGGCAAACGAACTGATAAGAGGGGGAATTCGACACTACACTTCCAAGGGGGATAGCATTAGGGCTCCGATGACCTTTGTTCGCTGTTGCGGATTTACATTACAGATGGGAGAGGGAGATTTATGGAATAGGTTTGGTTCAAAATGTGGAACAAAACACAAATGAAGACAATACTTTATTTCAAAGAGTAATTAAAACCCTTAAGACTATTTAAAGACGATGGACAAGAAAATTTGCTATCGATATTATTTGCTATTTGTCGAATATAAGCTTTCGACTTAAGTTTATCTCAATAAATATGAGACAAATGAGTACCATAGTTTTGAAAATGGTACGGATGATAAATGATTTTACATTAAAAACAATTTTAAAACTTCAAAGTTAACATTTTACTTTTGTAAGAAAGGTTTCAATATTAATCGTTAATGGTTTGTTAATGGCTTGTAAAAAATCAACTATTTTTCATATGATTTGCTATTTTCGAAAAAAAAAACCAATTCTTTCAAAATTTGTAAAGATATTAAACTTTTTTTTAACTTTCCTCCATTTGAAATTATACTTGGAATTATTTTTCATTATATGCTAAACAAATAACCAAATACGACTACATTGTTCTCACATTTGTTTGTGGTATTATTTTGTCTTTTGAATGCAAGTTCAGATTTTTTTGGCAAACGCAAGCCCTAAAAAAAACTCAAATCACTTTAACAAGAATTCTGTTGTATTTTTCGTCTAGCCCTTCCACGGTTTAATCCCATCACTAGGTGTCTATCGAACACAGATAATTGCAGTTGGTTCGAGTAGGTGTGGCTTTCGGTAGTTTAAAATGACAAAGCACCTCTGGCTGGAGCACAAATTGACTGATATTTCCTATTACTATAAGATTTACTGGATAACATATCTTGATGACTTTCCAAAAATTTCTGAGATTTATTTGTGTTCAGTTTATCAAAAATTGCACATGTTTGTACAGGGTACCGCAGTACTTTTACCATAATTTTATCTTTCATATTCCTGGAGCTTAAATTTTGATAAAATAATTATTTTAAATTTCCTTTTCAGACAAAAAATGCTCCCTTACCTAAGTATACTGCAATATTTATAGATTAAAATATTGCAAAAAAATAATTTAAGACACAATATGTAAAAGGAAATTCCTTACCGTCCATTGCCTCTAACGTCAAATTTTTAATTTGGAGCCCAAAAACATTGATTTATTTGCAAACAATTAGATCAATTTGAATTTGAAATTAAAGGTTATGGCAGACGGGTCCACACACAGCCATTGATTACTTGGAATTAATCATATTAAAATTAAATTAGAAGAATTTGTCGAAATAAATGCATTCTACTTTCAGATAAACATCATGTGTTATACAAGATATTTCATAATATCATTGTATAACACATATATCTCAAAATATTCTGAATAGTTTATAGTTCAATAATTTCCCTTTCCAATATTTCAATTCCAATAATTTCTATACAATGTTTATCTCATTCAGATTGATGTAATAGTATGTAGGAAAATATTATATAAGTAGAGAATTGAAAAGTTTTTGAAAGGAGTTCCATATGAACATATTTACTTTTAATTTCATTATAAAACCGTAGTTTTTGTCAGATTGGTATAGAAGAGAAAAGCGAAGACTTAATCCAGTGACTGAAAATAAATTAGGAAAAATTCATTTATATATTTCCAGGCACATTTTTTGGATAAAATGCATAAAAAATAATTTGGATTTATAAATTATTTATACATATTTCAAATTAAACACACAAGAGCTTCCCTGTTATTTACATAATTTAACAGATAATGATAAGGTGATTAATAATAATATTCATTAATCTAAAATGCATAAGGGTTTTGATGAAAAAATATCCATTAAATGAACACAAAAAGTTCTCCATAAATTCATTAGTATTTCTAAGTGTACCCAAACACAAGCAATTTTATCATTATTTAGATAAGGAATCTGTTGCGTGCGCCCATAAATGCATTTCATGACGGAAAACCCACCTGATAAGTTTTAGATGCGACTTACAAGCTTTAAGTGACTTACAAGCCAAAATCGTAAAAACCGAGTGAAGCAGCAAGGTGATTCGAAGTAAAAAGAAAAACGAGAGAAAAAATGTTAGAAAAACTTTTCTTCCTTTTCTGTGGAACTCGGTTTATTTCACGCTGGCGGTTGGGCTCACATAAACTCTATTCCTTTTCAAAATAGTAGCTGGGATTGAGAGTCGTATAAAAATCTAAAAGAAATAATAGAAATCATGAGAAATGGTAAGATGAGAACAATTTGAATAGGTTGTTCTTTCGACACACGTGTTCAAAAAATCACTTTTTGAAACCCAAGAAGGAGTAGGAAGAGAGTTGGAGATAAAAAAAAAATGATATTTTTCCGCACGTATTCAAATTGCAACTGGCATTTCGTTTAGAGAAAGAGTTGTAGAGAATATATTTGTATAAAGAACAGCCTAGAAAAGTGATGCTTTTGATTTATTTCTTGAAAAGGAAGAAAACTTGCATGTCAAAAATATGAATATTTTTTAGGGTGTAGAGTCTAATTGAAAATTTAATATGCAGCAAATTGTCTGCGTAAATATATACACATTTTCCGTGAAAATAATTAATATTATTGCCGACAGAGTCAAACTGATACAATTAAATTGAGGTTTTCATCAGGTTAAAATTATAAAATTAGTTTAATTAAATTCCGTACCATAATGCGTATGATGCAACACAATAACAAAATAATAACATTGTTTATTGACTGGAAAAAAGACAAATGTTATGCAAAAATCTTTTCAGTTGTCGTTAAGCCTGTTTTAAAATTTAAAACTAACTTACAATGCAGTTTATCAGATTTAAATATTTTGAATACAACACGAAAAAAGAAGAGAATATTAAAGGCTAAATATTCTTAAAATACAAAATATGCATCAAACTTTCTAAATATTAAAACACGAAAGAAGATTTTGCGATGAAAATATGTTTTATGAAAACTACTTTGAGTGTAATAATAGTACCAAAGAAAAGAAACCACCTGAGTAAAAAAATAGGCTGTCAGAATTTATTCAGCAAATTGCATTCTGACATAAATTTAAGTAAGAATGAAATGCTTATTCTCTCATTAGTTTTTCTGATGACAATTGTCAATGACAATATTAAAAAAATGGTCCAAGAATGGAAATATTTCTCTCAACAAATGTAAAACAAATGAACAAGAGACTAGTTTTTTCTTAATGAATCGTTAAATGTAAAAAGAAGACATGTCACATTGTCTTAAGTTGAACGGATGTAAAAAAAATACTTTCCTTTTCTTTCTTTAAAGTTTTATTTCTTTAAATGTAGTGTTTTTGAAAGTCTTTAATGGAATGCTTCAGGTTATATTTAACATTTAATATCTTTATTAAGAAAGAATAAACTGCTGAATTTTCACGTTCAAATATTAATGTCTTAGAGTGTCCAATTAGGCAACAAACATGAACATAACACATCTTTTTCAACGTGTATTTTTTTAAAATTGCTTAAAAAGAGTGGTTGAAAAAATATGGGTAAATATTTGAAAAAAATAGTAGTACCCTACTACTTAAATACTCTAAAATAAAATTTTTAAGGTTGTAAACTTCAGAATAAATAAATTTGAATACATTGTCAAAAGACTCTTACAAAGCTATCTAAATATAAAAAAAGTCTTTCTTAAAATGGAAAGATTACGAGAAAAATGGTGCAAGGCATAACTTACTATTCGATGCATAATATAAAATAAAATACAGAGTAGGATCATTTTTCCAGAAATGTGATATAATATAAAATAACATTCTAAGTTAATGTCGAGCTGTGTCTGCCAACATAATGGCGATAGCGAAAAATAGAATGTTTCATATATAAATCGAGTGTTCTAACTTTTATACATTAAAACTCTAGTTCCATTGCGTTAAACTAGTTGAAACTTTTTTAGTTTTATGTTTAAAATTTTCTATTAAAGGATTATTTTGGTTCTTTATTTAATATATTTTGTAAGTTAAGTCTTATGTTCGAATTTCACTTTTTTTTTATCAATTTTAAAACGTTTGTTGCTTACTATATTGTTACTTTATTTTAATGCTATTAGAGTTCCATTTGTACTCTTGCATTCTATTTTAAAACAAGTAGTGTTTTGTTTTAAAACACGCATAGTTCTCTACTGTAAACCATTTTTATGTTTGATATTGTATTTATTGTTGTGTAATGCGATTTCTATCTTTCTACAACATTTTGATCTATTTGTTAAATTGTGTTATTTTATTTTCGTATAGGAATTTATCCACGATTTCTTTGCACACTATATTGTATGATTTGTTAAATTGTGCTATTTTATTTTTGTAAACTAAGATCCGTAGCTGTATCTAGGGGACTTTACCCTGGATTTCTTTGCACATTAGTTTGTGTTTTTTGTTAAATTGTGACATTTTGTCTTTCCCTAGGACTTTACCCTCGACTTCTACTTCCGGCAGTCGTGGAAGGACGACCGGCTGGCCTTCAAAGCTCGTCCCGGGCTGGATAGCCTCACGGTAGGGGCTGAAGTAGCAGACCTTATCTGGGTGCCTGACACTTTCTTTGCTAATGAAAAAACGGCCTATTTTCATCAAGCCACCACGCCAAATACTTTCTTAAGGATAAACGCGGAAGGAGAGGTGTTTAGAAGCATGAGGTGAGCAGAACTTAGAATTCCATTTCATTAACTTCAATCTATTATAATAAAAGAAAGAGTCTGTCTGTGTGTATGTCTGTGGATCGCAAAAGACCTACTTAGACTGCTCTAAAAAATTCGAAATTTTCAATATAGATTCCTTTTAATGCCTACGTGTGCACCTGAGGCTTAGTTTTTTCATATTTGATCGCGTTTTTTAATTAATATAATTAGTTTTTTTTTTTAAAAAACGTCATCCACGTGGGATTGCGGGACCATAACAGGGCTTGAAAATACATGGACCGGGCCGAAACGGGGGCTTGACGCAAACCTCTATTAGTTTGATTGATTGAGTTTGGTTGAGATATGCGCTCGCCCTAAGGCTGCTTCATCTCCATTAGTGTTTGCTTTTTTAAGTGCACATGCGCCAACACGAATTTTGTTTTGATTTTGAGTGTATTTTCACAAGTAAGCATGCCTCTAACAGGAAGCAATGCGAAGTTAGCGGGTTCCCAGTAAGGCGGGACCATACTGCTAGTTAAGAAATATACAAGCCCTAGGAATTGACACTTGTAAGAATAACATCAATTGACTTGTAAGAACATCATCATTAATTGACACAAAGAAAAATATCATATTAACCATCATCTTTAAATAATAGTAAGTAGGTGAGTCAATTGATAGTGGTATTCTTAGAACATTATTTGCACATACGACAGTAAACAAAGTCATTTGTCACCAAAGCGTACTGTGTGTTTAACAACACGGTTAACCCTTATAGCCCCAGTGATGCTATTTGGCATCATCATGTTTTTGATCATAATTTTTTAAAAATTATAGGGCTGACATCTTTTGGGATTAATAAAAAATATTTTTCAATGGGAAAAAAAGTTTGGAGAATCAAATGATGTGCTTTTTGATATCATAAAAGGCTAGATGATCAGAAAAAAGATTCTAAAATGATAATGCCGAATTGTCATTGGGACTGAGAGGGTTAAGCGTACATGTAGCAAAGTCTTTCATTTCGTTAAAATACAAAATAAACCATTAAAAAATAAATAACAGATGAACAATGCAATTTCAATCACATCCCGTGGTTTATAAGATGCATGAAAGAAAAACATTTTACAGAGCATATAAAAAGGGAAACATTCACTAGCTACACATAAATAAACTTTCTCTTTTTGTTGGTTTGCTTACGAATCGCATGGAGGGACTATACCACGGTTCAATACATATCAATATTTCGATACCACAAAAAAATCCCGCTCTCTCCATAGTTGGTAATCAACTCCGCCCTTTCATTTCGCCTCATTAATAACCATCCATCGAGGTTGACAATCCAAATTATTTGTTGTGACAGTTACCAACTGCAATCTTTGTCGACAAACTAGTGTTGATCGATGACCTATTGTACTTGACCCCAAAAGCCACCAGTTCAACGCATCCCATTGTTCTTTTTCGACAGGTACTAGAATCAAACCCCCAAGAGGCCTGCCACAGTAATTGTTCGTGTTATTCTTATTGCATTATTTGTACTTCAGTCAGTAAACAAAGTCATTAGTCACCACAATGCAATAGAGTATTTGCAATAGTTTGTCATTGATTGACTTGCTATTTTTGCTAGTACATATTTTCTTCTTATGTGACATAGTTATTCATTAAAATATATCATAGTACACATAGTTTATGAAAATAAGTTATTTGAGAAAACTTATAGGCTATCTGTTATCACCAAAATAAAAACATAGAATATAGCATGGTAAATATATAAGAACTGACCCTGAATAACAGATTTACGAGCGGTAAAGTAAACCAATTTTAGTTATGTATAGTTTTGTCTTTTAGAAATGTAAAACCATTGTTGACTTCATATATCAGATTACCAAGGCCTATTTTACGATGACTTACTGGTTTTATATCATACATTTGACCTTTTATCATCATATGTACGTTCTTCCCGAAGAAAGTACATTTCGGGGCTTTATGCATTTCAAATGTAGGAATGTGAAGTTGGAATGGTTGACACAAAAAGCCAAACTTGACCCAAAGTCTTTTTCTCATATTAAAAATAGTTTTTAAATTCGGAAGGTGCATTGCTCCTTTTCTATCAGTAAGCATACATAGTAAAAATAAATACATTACATACGTTTTTAAACTAGTAGACAAAATCCTTTTTCATGAACCAGAAGTAAAATAAATTTTCGTCTGTAAGCTGACGATATAATTTTTTTTATTAAAGTTAATGCTTTTTTTAATTAATTATTTGTTTTGTAAACGTTTTCAGCTACAAGATCATGTATAATACACTATGAAAGTCTTAAAAACTGTCAGCTGATGTGTCGTAGAAATATTTTAAAATAACGAAAATAAAAAAAAGTTTGAATTCGTATACGCGCACCCAAACGGAGTCTAGACAGCAGTTTAAGGCTCAGACGTACCACCATTTATGTACATTAGTAGCAAACGGACTATATTCTAATGTTATAAAATTTACATATGCTGTTTACGGATTTTACATTTGCAAAATTGCATTCCCTGCAAATTAGCATCAGATGTTCACTTGAAATTAACTAAATTCTTTCAAAGTTTACCAATAAAATCTCTCTTCTCCTTAAATGTGGTTTTCGCAATTTTGTTACAATATACTTTTTTATTTATTTGTAGAAATTATAAGCATATCCCGTAGAATAGCTATTAACTTCAATGAGTTTAATTACAATAAGGTTAAGTTTTGCTTCTCTAAAACTCTTTTCGATTTCTTTCCAAAGTTGAAACCCGACACAGATAATTAGGGGAGAGTGGGGGCTATTGGGACGCAGGTCTAATGGGACAAGGGCCCTAAAGCTAGGAATTATATACTTTTTTACAAATTTGTCTGCACTAGAGAATTGTAACAGTTACACTTCACATTTTAGCAACCAAAGATTAGCAAATAAATGCATGTGCTGGTGAGGAGAGAAGAATTGCTGTTTTGGAGAATTTAAAGTTAATAAAAAGTGTACCTTGTTTTTCAATTTTGAAGTATTAAATAACTTTCTATGAATTAAAATGCAGTTTTAGATAGATGAAATATCCTAGATTAAGATAGTATATGTCAAATACTGTGGTGAAGTACAAGTTCTTCTGTGTTGGGTCATTTATAAAAAACAACACAGTGGGGTCTAATGGGACAGAAACAGTGGGGTCTAATGGGACACGAATAAACCTAGCTTTGCATGCTTCTCTCAAACAATCTATTTAAATCTCTTATATCTTATTCAGTCAAGTTGCCTAAAACTTTTTTAAACCTTAATTTTAAACTTTTTGAACTTTTTTCACCGTATAATAAGTGAAAGTTCAAGTAGCTTTATTGGTGACATATTTCCACCTGGAATTTCAATAATTACATCTGAACAGAGCTTGGTGAAGATAAATATATTGTTATTGGTAAATTTTGCTAGTAAGCAAGCTATTTTTTATTTGTTGGATTGCTTTCTGAAAAAGAAGGCGATGAACTGAAAATGTTCGTAGGGTAGGGTAGTTGCATGTATATTCCGGCTTGTGTACTTGATCGAAGACCCGTTTATAAGCCTTCGTCAAGTAAGACAGACACAGAAAGAGTTTTTACTGTCACAGAGAAAGGAAGTACACCCAGGGCAAAGGAGGGGAATCGAACCCGCACCAGTTACAGGGAAAATGTTCGTTAGAATGATCTGAAACAGGTGAACGATGGTAAGCTATTTGAAGATAAGATGGTCTTTTAAATCCTTGTACCGTGAAAAAGAGGACAAGTTTGGGATAAATTTTAGAAGATTTAGTTGTAAAACTAAAGATTTAGTTACAAAACTAAAGATTTAGCTATAAAACTGAAGATTTAGTTATAAAAACTAAAGATTTAGCTTTCAAAAACTAAAGATTTAGTTATAAAACTATCCTTTCCAGTTATTCAAAAAAAAATTATGGGAGCATCTTCGATTTTAAGTTTTAACTATGATATTTTATCTCTTTCAGTGTTGAATAATTGTTTTTAAAAAAAATTTGTTATGTACACATTATTTAAATGGTATTTGCTTTAAAGTTTTATTTTCTTGTCCTTTTTTGATTCATTTTCCCTTTTTTTAATATTTTATTAAGGCAACATTTAGCATGTCCCATTAGCCCTGCACCCTGTCCCATTAGCCCCCACATATGGGGGCTAATGGGACATTTACATGTTTGTTTAAAATGCTCAGTATCCAAAATATGGTAATGTTTTAACATTTGTCGAATGTCTTTTTAAGTAAATGAATGTTCAGTTTATGAGCTTGTGAAAAAAGAAATTAAAATTAATTTATTTTTGCTGAAATACAGAGGTTGAAAAAAAATTGTCCCAATAGCCCCCACCCTCCCCTATATAAAGAGATTAAAAGTTCACACGATTCTTATTTTAATTAATGTTTTAAGGCAATAACTGCATTTTATCCACCAAATATTAATTTAATTAATTTACTTGAAAACTACGTACTCTAATAACAACACAAAAGAAATTTTAAATTACTCAGTTTAAAGTTTCAGAATCTATTATCTTTCAGATAAAAAGGTATGTCAGCATATCCTTCTAATTAATGAAATACCAAGAAGTAAACTTGTTTCTAAATAAAGTTTGAAACGTTAAGGAAGAAAGCATACTTTTACAAAATGCAAACAATGGCATCATAATATCCCATTAGATAAATTTGGTTCCGTTAAGCTTAACAAAAATTAATCAAGGTAATATATAAACGATATGAATCAGAATTACATTATTAACTTAATAAACTGATTTTGAACGGGAGATATTTGAGCTTTGAATCCAAACAGGTTGCTCTAATTAAAGTGACTTTCTTTACAAAAGGATAACCCTATCCAAAAGGGCGAACACATAATATTTATTCTCTTAATTACCCGAATGGGTTTGAAAATTCCATGTATTGTTAATCAAATAGTTAACCTATATTTTAAGATTTTAGAATATGAAGCAAGGTTCCATAAGTGAGGAATTGTTAAGATTGGGGTTGAATAACGTTGAACTAGAGCTACATGGGGGCTATTAAGGATGTTTTAGACTTATAGATAATTCAAGCTTAGAAGGGTATTAAAACATTGTATATATTTCGAGATTACTTGATATTTATATGTAGACAACTTAGACAGTAATCAGCAAGGGGCCTGTCAAGATGTATTTCCTATAAAAGAAATAGCGTCGAAGGGATATTCATAGATTGACATATTATTTGGTAATAAAGTTTTTTTCATATTGGGAGAAAAATAATATTTTTAAACGTATATACCTTATTCATACCTTATTTTTGTAGTTTGGTTCGAATTATCGTCGCACTAGAGCTACACGAGGGCTATTGGCGACGGGCGTCGTATTTTAGAACCACAGTCAGGTGACGAGCCAACACCTGAATAGGCACCCAACGCAACCGTTAAGGGCGACATCGTACGCAGCGTTAGGACTTTGAAGGGTATTTAACGTGCACTCCCTCACACGGGGTATTATTCGTCGGACATTTTTGGCTGCACGGGCCGTTTATAGGTCGGCAGCTATTTTGGCGATGCCCGGACCCGAACATGGGACCTTCCGCATGCTAAGCGAGTGCTTAACCAACTGGGCTCCCCAGCCCCACGCATACCTTATAATTGGTATATAAGATCTATGTAATATTCGTTTATGTACTTACTAGTTAAAGATGTAACTTATTACAATTTATATAGTGTAACTGTAAATAGTATAAAGATGCTAAACTTAGTAATGCCACTTATAATACTAAAATAACTAAGCGGCGTGACAAAACAGAAAGGGCCAAGACGTACTGTGCCTATTTCAGCTTACGAGACCCCGGGTGCCATATTGTAGATGTATACTATCAAAAATATCGTAACCTTACTTTTTTATACCTCAAACGTTCCTGGCTTTTTGAAGCTTTTGTTAATTCTTTGGGTTTTAAGTTTTAACTCAGAAACACAAGTCCAATCATTTAACATAATTTTTTTAGGAAAATTTAATATAATGCATCGTTGTCAACAAGCAATCATGCCACGACGCGTTGCGCTAAAGTTATGAAGTGGTTTAAATTTAAGGGATGGGCCTTAAGTTTGGTGGATCAAAACCGACATTTACCACTCCAACCAGCACGTAGTTGAGAAAGAAGCAAAAAGAATAGTGGCACACTCCTAGATTTGTATGCAAATGTACATTTTTCGAAATTTTCAGGAAAGTTATTGGCTTTATGCAAGATTATTTCTACATTTTTTTTTTTTTGGAAAAGTTACTGATGCATTCGAAGAACATTACTGGTACAAATAACGCAGCTCATCTGCTCAAAATTTCTCAGTAACGTTCCTGAGTTTCTATCTTCCAGTAATTATATTTAATAATGCACTAATTATGCATAATATATAACCTTAGTCGGATGCAGTAGGCTTACAGATTTCTTCCGGTTCTGAAATCAATCATTTTTTCGGAAAATTCTTATTCAGAGCTAAACACGTGCCCCCATTTTTTATTCCCTCGTGTTGAGGAAATGCCAGTTCATCCACTCAAATTTCGATATTTTTCTTGGAATCCGAACTGCGACGAAAGATGCTTAAGCGTCATTTTTCTCGTGCCTCCCCACGAAATGGGTGTGTGGTTTGCGAACGCATGCTTCTTGTCGCTTGAAAGTAAAAAAAAAAACACGGAAAGAATATGTTAGGATTGTTTGACGTTTTTCTTAAGAGAAACCCGGATTTTTAGAAAGAATTTCATGTTTTAGCATCAATGCTAAGTACGATTAAAGTAGCGTTTTTGTAATTCTTAAGAAGCAATATGTATTGTTTCTTTTAGTTTTACTTGAAATAATGCATTCTTGTATATTTCCCAGAATACCTTTTAGAATGGATTCAAATTTCAGCTAATCATTCTTTTTATTTTTAAACTTCACGTACTTACTTACGTAAACTTCACGTACTATAGTGTTAACATTCTTTTTAGAACATAGATGTTTAAAATTTCTAAAATATATCTTATTTCATAAAAATAAGGATAGTTGATTCGAATTATATGATCTTTTTTGTATTTTATTTCTTTGGTAAGTATGAATTCCCTAATAATCGATTTTTTACGCTAACTTTGTAAGACTTCTGCACGAAGCAACTCGAAAACCAAAAACTTTCCTTAGACATATGACAATATTTTTACAAAAATTTCTTAAAAAACAAACAAAAATAGAAACTTTTTCGTACACTCTTAAATTCAAGTGAAAATTAATCAGACTGAGTTAAAATCACTAGTTCGTTTTAAGAGTGTAACTAACAAAATCTAACTAACATAATCGACGCTATACAAAATCAATGCAATCAATCAAAACTTACTCAAAATAATCCCAGTTGCCCATTTAAAGCCATTTTTTTTAAATATTAAATCAAATACTTTATCCCAGCTTATAATTTATTTGGATAATTATTAATACAAAATTAATATAAATTTTACGCAAAGTTTGGTAGACTTTTGTGTGAAGCAACTCAAAAACCAAAACTTTCATATGACAGTTACACACATACTTTAACATTTCTCATTTAAAAACAGAAGCGCAAACAAATCCTAAACTACAACTTGCACTGACTTCAATTTCCCTTTAAAACCTCATTACAAAAAACAATGATAAATCACGGCGAACCAAACCCTTCACTTAAACCAAACTCAAAAGCAAATTACTCTTAAACTACCAAACTTAAATTAAAAGATGAAATGGAATTTTAAAGCTTCCCTTTGAGACACAGAAAAAAAAATTGGAGTGATTAGTTGACACAAGGAAGAAAAGCAAAGAAATAGTTGTGCGTGACCCCCACGTCGCCATGGAGATGGATAGGGTGGGGTTCACGGCCCCGAATCAATACAGAAATTCACTTCTTGCCATTCACTGGGGCCTACAAGAGAACACAATTCCACACTCAAACGACATTTCGAAAAAAGAAAATAGAACGCTTTGCAAAGCAATGCAGATTTTTTTTACTTACGATTAAAATGTACCATACTTCCGGAATCTATTTTTTTTCTCGATTGAATTGGTCGAAAACCCGACAAGTCATAAACCCGACAGGCCTACTTAAACCCGACAAGGACAAATTGATTATGTAAAGTGTTAAATTTCAATTCAATGTTTTCTGACTGGTCATAATCCCAACCGGCTGTAATCCGTCGAAGATAATTTCAGACAGGGTCGAAAACCCGACACTAAGAATACATATTTTGTTTTGTTTATTTCACGACAGGGACATTGATTTTGTAAAGTGTTAAATTTCAGCTATCCAATATTTCCAGGTCATAAACCCGACAAGGATGAAATGCCGGCAGGGACGTAAACCCGACAGGTACGAAATCCCAGCAAATCAATACCGTTGTGCTTAATTAAGGGAATTTAAGGATTCATTTTTGTATCAATATTTCATTTGGGCTGAAGGATTTTTCATTTATTGTTATGTAAACATAAAATACTTTTGTTTCGAAACAGGTGCGTTACTTTCGAAATGCATTTTATGCGGAAATTACATACATAAATATTCAGAGTATTTTAAACAGTCTATTGTATATGTTAGTTTTTTTTCTCGTTTTATAATTTGGACTTGTTTATTATGTGGTCTGGTCTCGATGGACACAATTTTCTTCCTATAATAGGTAATGTAATAAATGGCGTTTTTCACGCCGAGTTTAAATATTTAATAGTACACAATTTTTAGCAACATCATAATTAAAACAAATATCTTAAATTTGAAAACTAAACAATAAATACTGCATTTCGAGTGTCGGCTTGTCTATTTTTATCGATCAATATTTTTTTTAAACCATCGACGATTTTCATTATTACATAAAACAATATTTGAGAGAGAGAGAAAACCGATCCACAATTTCATAATCTCGAGTTTAATCGCTTCTCTTATGTGAACATTTGTAACAGCATAAAATGTCAACCTTCTCATTCCACAGAACGGACATGACTTATGGGATTGTAGATAACTTATTAGAATTCCAACTTATTTCCTTAATGTGTTTTGATCGTGCGGACAGCGATTCGAACAGACTTTGCGGTCGAAACTGCAGAGACGATTGTTTCTGCAGTAATAACCATTTCCACGGAGAATTTTGAAACGAGCGTGAGGATACCCAAATGCATATTTACACGAGTACAAAAGAAACACGAGGTTTCCTTTACTTCCGCCATTTAAGGGGGGAGGAATGGGCTCGCAGGACCGGGGGTCTCCAAAGTAAAGTGCATCAGTGTTAATCCTATGGAGAAAAAAACTATTTTCTCTGCCACATTTCTCCGGCTGTATTGAATATTTTTACAAGCGGATTGTTAAATGTAGCTGACTTACAGGACTCGACCCTCCTACTTTCTGAAATTAGTTTGATTATTTTTTTAAAATTTTTTATAAATAATTTAACACAAAATATTCGAAGCAATTTCAAAAAGTTAGAAGTTTTCTTTCTTACCTGTAAGTTATCTACATTTATTATTTAAGAAAGGAACTTTGTAAAAATATTCAATACATCCGGAGAAATGTGACAGAGAAAAATTTTTTTTCAATAAAAAAAAATTTATAGTGGTATCTCGTATAGTTCCTGAGAAAAATGGTTCTAAAGTTAGGTAAATTAACATGGGCGAGATGGAACTATCCGACTCCCCTTTAAATAAGTCTTATCAATGTTTAAAATATATTAAAGTAGATATTATCAATGCAGTATTATTTTTTAGCAATATTTAGAATCTATTTTTTTAAAGAAAAACTTTATTTAAACAAATCATGAAAGTAAATATTATATATTTTTTTTACTAAATACGACTGTTTAAAGAATTAAAATTCAAGCGCATATAGAATTTTAAACATTATTTATTATACAACAAAAGGTACTCACAATTACAGAATATAAACCATGGGGGTAAAAAACTAACAATAAGTTCCTTTTTAATATATTAAAACTTTTAAAGCTATGATTATTAATTTTTTATTTTAAGTATTTTTCAAGCGATAGCATTGAATTTGAAATTGTTTATCTTTTGAAGCGTTAAATTTATTTATGTTTCATGTATCGAACGTAAGATTTTTAATTTAATGGTTAATGTTTAAAAATTCGCCCTTATTTACTCAAATGAAAAATATTTAGAAAAGTAATGCAGTTCTCTAAATAAATATTGAGATCCGCATTTGTACTTAGTGTTTGAGGGGGAAAAACACTAAAGATTATTTTATTTCTATCTTTCAAAATTTCATTTTTCGATATGGTTAAGCCGCTCCAAAACTAAATATTATCCAACATTGGAGAAAAGAGTACATATATAGATTTCTGGAGGCCATTTTATATCCTCTACAATAAAAATAATTTAGTAGCGATATTTTTAACAGTACATTTATTTGCTGTGTCCACACTGACGTAAGTTTTAGTGGTTAAGTAAGAAATTTTTGTGGGAGATTAAACACGTTTAAAAGCTTTAACTGTTGCAAAAAATATGGCATATTCTAGTATATATTGGTTGTTTGAACTGAATTTTTCATAGTTCTTTTGTATTTGAACTTGTTTCAAAATATACAAAATTAATTTTCTATTCATTACAATTTAAAAACATTTTCAAATTAAAGAGGGATAAATAAATACAACAATAATTCGATAAATAAATATACAACTCACACTTATTTATGTGTGAACTGTAAGCAAAATGCAGGGTGGCAACTTTAAATGTGGTCACAAACCAAATAAAGGATTGTCTATTCCTCTTAAATTGCTACCCTGTACAATGACACAAGTTAAAATAATAAATCTTAAACTAATATGGTTTTAACTCAAATAAAGTAATTTATTAAAAATCTATATTTAAAATATGGTACGAAAGCTAAATGAATAATTAATAATATGACTCTAAAGGTTTTATTACATCAAAGATAAATTAAAGGGGATTAGAAAAAAAATAAAGCATATTTTCTATTTCTTTTGAAGAAAAATCTTATTACTCTGAGAGATCTTTTAGATTTCCAGTTTCCTTCGTTATGAAACACTTAACCACATCTAAATAACATAGGTAATTCAAATCAACTTAAATTAATACTGCTAATTATAATTAAAATCTTTAAAAATGAATCGGAACAAATGACAATCAAATATAAAAAAACTAAATGAATTAAATTTTCAGATTAAATAGGTGTTCTTTTTGTATCTCTAAACGCTTTGGTTTCATAAATTATGCATTAACCAAAATTAACTTGTTATTAACATCATTCGGAAATCAAATCAAAAATGAGTAACCGAGAAAAAAGTTAAAAAATATATATATTACGATCTAATTAGTTAATAATATGATTTTGTCACAACATATAAATATTTTATCGTCTTTAAATTTATGGTAAAGCTGTTTTAAATAAGAACTTGAAATTTAATGTGTCAGCCAAATGGTTATTTACTAATTTAAAAAAAATGCCATTAGATAAACAAATAATTTAATGACATGAATTTGTTTTGTTACTTATACGTATTAAAGAACAATAACATTTTTCAATCAATAAGCAAAGCTTGAAAAATGTAAAAGTTGAGGAAAAAGGGATTATACAATTATTATAAAACATCTATGTATTATGCTTTGAACTATTGGGGCTTAAGATAAAGGAAGGGGGGGGGGGTAAATTCTCTAATTATCAATAGTAACGTTACGTAATTTATAACATAATTTAGCAATGACATACTTTGATTATAAATTTAATTTGTATTTTAAATTTTGAGTTTGATAGATTTTTATATAGATTCGATTTTAAATATAATTTTAAATAATTTTTTATGCGAGTCTGTTTTAAATAATAACTATTATTTTGAAACCATAAATTTCCTCTCACCTCATCTTACCTTTCATCTGACTCTCTTCTTAATTATCGATTACTTTTAAGTAATTCTTAAATTAATTTAATTCCAATTGTATTATTTTGCGTCTCTATCTTATTTACTTTCTAAGATTAACATTGAATTCAAACATTTAATCAAATGATTAGACTTATTTTGTTTTGAACAAAAAAATTGTTTATTTCATTAGCACTTCTACAAAAACGCGTCTGTAATAAGTAGTTTTGGGGTTATTTTAATTTTGGTGTTATTTAACTATTAAACTTAAACTATTGTAACATTGTTTGAATTATCTGTAATAAGATTAAATGCAAGTAGTAATTAGTTTTTAAACTCATTTCTTAAAGAATCTTTAAATCACCAAATTTTTGTGTATAGTTTGATGTGTATTTTTATTATTATGCGAAATAAAGTTTAGGATTCGAAGAAAAATAGCATCGGTATTAAAATTTGTTTTAAAAAAATTATCGCACAAATCATTTGACTATTTAAATGAATATAACATGTTATTATGAATTACGACTTAATAATCTTTCTAAAAATCTACAAAACCAAATTTTTGTGTATAGTTTGATGTGTATTTTTATTATTATATGAAATAAAGTTAAGGATTCGAAGAAGAATAGCATCGGTATTAAAATTTGTTTTTAAAAAATTATCGCACAAAGCATTTAAATGAATATAACATGTTATTATGAATTACGACTTAATAATCTTTCTAAAAATCTACAAAATAAGAATAAAAAAAAGAATGTGTAAAAAGATGTGGCATTACTTTGCAAATTGTTATTTTAAAAAAATACAGTATTTAACTTTGTTAATAGATAAAAAAAACCCTCACGATTGTGTACTGCAGTGTTCAATATCATAACAAATAACTGATGTACAGCTTCGGGAAGTTTATTTCATTCTTCGCTGGAAAAACAACCACGAAACTCTGTTAGGCAGGACAACTATCCCATTATTTGGTCAAGTTATTCGCTGTCATTTAGAAAGGTAACAGGAAATTATTTTGACAAAAGAAAGACTATCAGGATATTCGTTGAGTCGCACACTATTAGTATTTATGTCTTGGAGGAGAAGAATCTTATCGTGTTCACACTCTTAATCGAACAAACTCATTAGGGCTCTAGAAGAGCATTTGGGCTTACAAGATTCTGTGGAATTAAATTGGCAAGAAGCGGGAGTTTTCAGTAAACATAGCAATTATTTAAGAAGGAAAAAATAACATACTATTAAGCAAAAAAAAACCGTTTTGCCATTGCAAGTTAGAATAAGAACAGATTTGTGTTATACATATGGTGCTGCCAGTCTAAGAAATGAAAAGTTTAAACAAAAAATTACCAGATTGACTTCATTTTTCAGTACGGTTTACTTTTGTACTCAACTATCCATCCATAAAGATTGTGTAAAAAGTCTATTTTATTGTTTCAAATTTTTATTCGTAATAAAAAACGTTAAAAAAATGATTTATGAAAATTTCCTGATGATTTTCCTAGTCGAAAAGTTAATCACTGAAACAAATCTGGACGTGCACAATAAACATTACAAAGCTAACTTAAGCTAATGCTGATAATTGGAAGCCTAGCAGTAGATTTTACGGTCAGTTTGTCGGACTGATAAAAAAACTCTATTGGTTAGTTCGTTAGCTACATTGATTCTTATTTTATCTACGTATTAAAAATATGAAAGCCTCGAGCGAGTCTTTCAAAATAATTCGGATTAGAACCGTATATTTTTAAATGGGCCAAGGAAAGTAATTGAAAAAAAATAATAAAGTGAGAATGATGGGCTTAATTATAAGAAGTCCTTTTCATGAGAAAAATAAACTAAAACGTACAATCAAAATGACACTGCGAATAATAATACAATCAAAAAAATATTTTTTTGAAGCATCCGAGAAGTTTTTCCCTAAATAAAAAAAATTATCCCTTTTCTACAATTTTGAAGCCTATTATGATGCCTAAAAGGTTTTTCTCGCCCTGAAAAACGATAAGAAAGGAGGAACCTCGAAAGACTGAATAAAAAATATGAAAAGAAAAAAAAACCATCTCGTCGCCTGAACTCTCCAACAAAGTGACAAGTCGCATTTCTCCCCCGTTCATTTCCACTGGTAGGGGAAAGTTCTTTTAAAATAATGTTTCACCTCAAACTACGACCGTATGGAATGTTTTTTTTTCTCCTCACACCAAAAGTACTTAGAAAAGATTACCGAATCGCTCCGAGTTATACATAAACAAAATATTTCAAAAAAAGTCCCGCGCTGCTCTTCTGCCAATAGCCCAAGGGAGCAGCACAGCCAATTGCTGATTGTAGCCGGCCTTTGTTGCGGCGCCCATTAAAAGACACCCAAACGCCACGGGAGCAGGCTGCGCAGAGAAAAACAATGCAAAAACAGATGTGTCAAGTGAAGCAGAGATTCGTTCGGTTAAGCTCCCAATCATGCTACTTGGTTAGGTTAGGTTTTGAGTTATCGTCGCACTAAAGCTACAAGAGGGCTATTGGTGACGGGCGTCGTATTTTAGAACCACAGTCAAGTGACGAGCCGACACCTGGATAGGCACCCAACGCAACCGTTAAGGGCGACATCGTACGCAGCGTTAGGACTTTGAAGGATATTTAACGTGCACTCCCCTACACGGGGTATTATTCGTCGGACATTTTTGACGGGCCGTTTATAGGTTGGCAGTTATTTTGGCGATGCCCGGACCCGAACCTAGGACCTACCGCATGCTATGCGAGTGCTTAACCGACTGGGCTCCCCAGTCCCTCGTGCTCTACTTGGAGAACAATTTGGCGATATACTATTGAAGCGGAGGGCACAGTGGCTTAAGTAGCAGCACTGCCACTGCCACATCGCTGGTCCAGAGGTTGAATTAGCCATACACTGTAAAACTGAAGGTGACACTTCGCACCTCCAATGGCGAATGGCGTTGTCCCATAGACAAGACCGCTATAAAGGTGTTATTCTGGCACCCTTAGGCGATTCACAAGTCCAAGGTTCATTAAACCAAGGTGATTTCGAAGCATTGAGGTGCCAAATGGAACCGCCTTTTTCCGCCGGGGTGAAAAACGGCTTCAATGTGCCACTTTTAGTTTTAACAGTGTACTATATCGTTCATCTCTTTAGTGGATCTATTAAACAAGTAAGATTGCAATACACAAACCAACTAAGATTGGGAACTGAACAAAGATTGGAACACCTTCTTCACACACCTTTGGCATTACAGCTGAAATGAACACAGCAGACCTTGGCCAACTATTGGTTGTTTAGTTTATAGTTTAGTTTACATATTGCTCAATCGCCTCTCAGTTTAACTTGTACAAATGAGGAATGGCTGTTGCCACATTGAGAAATACATGAGTGCTTCGAAACCTGAATACAACTGCGCAGGTAGTCATTATTTGTGCAATAAAATCTGTGAAATTTTTTTTTAAATAATCTAATAATGAATCTAAATGATTAAAAAATAAATAAAAATTGAAATTTTGAAGGGTTCGTTTTAATACAAAATCCTACATCGCTCCATTTGTTTTGTTTGAAAGCATATCCTTGACTTGGCGACTGCTTCACTCCGCCAAGCATCGCCAAGATCTTCCTCCATAAAAGCACAAAAAATGCGACTTCGTACTGGTGACATTGTTTGCGAGAAACGGAAATAAAAAGGATAAAACAATATTAAATTAACTGATGGAACAATAAACCCGTGAACAATTTAAACAGGAAAAAATAGAATTTTATCAATTATTGAAATTGTTAATCTTGCGAAATTTGTTGTTAGCGAAGAAGGGGATTGTTTTAAATAATGAATCCGCGAGGGAAAAAATAGGAATCCGAGAAAGATAGATGTGGGAGAATACGCAGGGTGTTTTCGGAACAAAGAATCATTAAAGAAAATATGATTGTGTTTACTCTTCGCACTTGAGTAATTACGTACTAAATGATAAGATAACTGCTCGGGTGGATGGTTTTTGTTGGTCTTAATTAAAGTCGTAATCGGATGAAAGTCTCAATTTCGAATCTTTTTAATCTTTCAAACCTGAAATGATGCATCCATGAGAATGGACTGAATAAACTCATTAGATTTTTATTTAACAATTGGGCCGATAAACTTATCAAAAACAAATACAATTAATGGATGATTTTTAAAGAAAAGGTATTCAATCAAAGGTGAATATCATATGTATATTTGGGAAATGATTGCTGTTAGCATTGATAAATGGACATTTCATGAGACTTGGATTTTGATTATTCTTTTTTTAAACAACTATAAATACATTGTATTTCAATTAATTTTGTGATTCTTTGATGTTGATATTCTCCTAAATTAAGTTTCTTTGATTCTTTACCTAAATTGTTAAACGACGGTGGACACTTTAGCTAGAACATTTTAAAATTATTATATTTTAAAATTTATTTTAATAACTTGGGGGGACTTGAGGTAAATGGCTGCCATTTTAATAAACCTAAATTAATTTAAGATTAATGGAATTTGAGGTATTTGAACTAAATTAAATGGATTTCAAGTGCAATACCTGATCACGATGTTTTGAATAAAGTGATGGTGCTTGGTGGTACGAATTGCAACGCACAAGAGCTACATATGAGTAATGATTGGAACCAGTGCTTCATTATAAGTCAAATTGTGTTTTCTTGTTTAGTTTGATTTTAATTAACGTTGTACTGGAGCTGCACAAGGGCTAGGGGCTGCGTAGCTTGCATTTTTAAATAGGGTACTAAATACCTTCCAATATTACATTAATTATAGTTTGAACCCAAAAATAGCAAACATATATATTTTTTGAAGAAAAAAAAAGAAAAAATACGATTAATATTATTTTACATAAGAATGTTTTAAGCCAATACATTTTTTAATAAAATACCCTACCGTTACAAAGTTACTATTTTTTTAATAAAATCTTTTATTCAGTGCTTTATAAAAAAAATAGTAATTACGGAAATAGGCGAAGGACAACTTTTTTTTCTTTGCCTTCTTCTAGGAATTTTACACATGATACATAATAACAGAATATTTAAACAGCATATTGAAGAACAAAAGAGTTCAAGAAAAGTAAAAAGAAAATATTTTCATGTAGGAAATAAAAAGCGAATAGAGGTTTTTTTGTATGAATTTAAAGCACAACATTTCAAAATTTTAATAAAATAAAACAATTTTAGAAATGAGCAAAGAACAATGTTATTTGTACATGAATTCTATATAATTCCGATTAATTTTTTCTATGGTGTGTCTTTAATAAAAAACTGAACAATATGACATTAACTTTGTACCTGAATAAAAAACTGAATCCCAACAAAAACAATATAAAAAAGAGTTATTATTAACTCTTTTCATAGCCAATCCTCCTTTTTGTTAGAATATTGCTCTTTTTTTTACCGAGATGTATTTGTTGAGATTACTTTTTATAAGAAAAAATATATACAAATATTTAAAAAAAATAATAGAAGATAAGTTAGAATATTGCTCTTTTTTTTACCGAGATGTATTTGTTGAGATTACTTTTTATAAGAAAAAATATATACAAATATTTAAAAAAAATAATATTCATAAATTGAATTCGTCAAATATGTTCAAAACTATACTTTTTTTGTAAATAACATGTTATATTATAACAAAATAATGGTCAATTCTACAATTAATTTCAATTTCTAAGTACCAGTTTAGCCCTAATTTAATTTCTTTATCTACACTTTTTTTGTCAAATAATGAAGTAAAACGTCGAGCTGTTGAATTGCTTCTCAGATTTATAAATCGAATTTCTTTTCAGATTAACTGTAACCAATGGGTGCCCGATGGATTTGCGATACTTTCCGATGGATCGCCAAGAGTGCACAGTTGAAATCGAAAGTTGTAAGTAACTTTAATGTATTTTAAACCTTTGGGATACGGAAATGAGTGTCCTAAATTTCAATTATTTATCAACCAATTAAGCTGGAAATCAACTCAGAATTTTAAATGTAAATGCTTAAAGAGTGGGGGCTTTGAAATAATTTAAATGAAGTTTTATGTGATTACCAGCCGTATGCTTCAATTTAAAAAAAATGTGGCAACGTTGCCTACAGGTTTTAGTGTTAGTTATAATATTATGGATAGCAGTTATAAACTGTCAATGCTAAAACAAGGAACCGTATGGGGTAAAACTATATACGAAACTATAAAATATATTAAAAACCATTGTGTAGACAGATAGTAAACATACTGTGGACAAACCAAACTAATGTAAAAGAAGTTTTACAAAATCAAGGAGGAATACCTTGAAAATTTACGATAATTAGTAAAACAAAGCTTTTGATTGTCATATTTCGCTTTATTGCTGAAACAATTTAAAAGGTATGTTGTTTTCTTTCTATTAAAAGCAATTATTATTTTTCAGCTTACAGTCAATATCACAATATAAGTACTTAGAAATATTTTTCTTTAACTAATTTTCTTAAAACTTGTTTCATTTCTAATTAAATATTCAGTCTGTGAAAGAACAATTTTACTCAAACGAAAAGGTAAATAGTTTTTAAAAAAATATACTATCAGCTTGGAACTTGCTTTTAAATTACCCAGAAATGTGCTTCTTAGTTATTCTTTTTAGAAGTTATAAATCCTAACATACACGCATATTGAAATTTAATTGAAATTCGTAGAAATTTAAATGCTTAAAGCTGACATTTATGATTTTGTTAGAAAAATAGTTCAATAGATTCTACTTAAAATGTTTTACATATCCTTTTTTTACTTACTAGGATTTAAATTATTGTTTTATTATGGCTACATTTGCTAATTATTGAGAGAAAGCAAAATTGCTTCCCGATATTTTTAGTGGCAAGTTTTAATATAACTTTAAAATAAAAATAATTCATTATTGCTTCTAAGAAGCCAAACTTCGGTTTATCTTATACGGTTTCAAGGAAATTAAGAGTCGAAACAGTATTTGTTTAAACGAGCTACATCTAAACTTACAAATGAAAATCATTTGTTTGGAGTCAGACACAAATGACTTTAGTGGTGGTGTGTCAGTGGTTAAAAACAGTGTAATTTATCTGATTTTATATGATCTATAAGTGGATTCATCTCACTTTTATGAAATAGACTTTGATTTGTAAATATATTCCCTTCATATTTCTTTTAATTTTAATGGGTTTTTTTTCGTTATTATTCCCCTGTTCCCTGCCATTTCTAAAAAAGTTGTTGAAAAAAGTTGAAAACAAAACAAAACGAATTTTAACTGAAGCTGTCTTATTTATTTCAAAAGATTTTTATCGTTTCAGTTTTTTTATAACTTATTCAAGTTTGAAAGCAGCGAGCTGTTCATTTTTCAATTATAACTGTATTGTAAATTCAACCGTGATTTATACAAAATAAATAATTATAAAAAATAACTTACCGTCGTATTTTAAAATAAGTACAAAATAAAGAAATACACGGGTTCTTAACCATTAAATAGAATTTGCACATTATTTGACAATATATTCATCGCTTCCATTTCTTCCAAAAGCGACACTAAAAAGTAGTACAGCCTCTTAAATGACATTTCAACAGTTTAATAAACATTTTTATTGCTGGAGACTGCAAACAAACACACGTTCGTAACGGTCATGGGTTTAAAGTGCGCTCCGTTTGAAATAATAAAGTCATTCCAAATCAGAGTTTCAAAAGAAAACAATCCTCATTACGTAACCTTTTGAAAGCGTTCAATAGCTCCGTGACGTTCGGCTGCGTTCATTACAGCATTCTCTGCTCACAAAGAACTACAGTTGCCGCTTTTTGCGCCATTCAAAAAAGCCACTTTCGACTCGAAACTTGCATTTTTTTTATCGTTTTTTTTATTTATATTATCGAAGCGTTTGGGGAGCAAGAGAAGAAAAACTTAATGAGAAAATATGTGATCGATATTTTTTTTATATAGAAAACGATGGAAAGCAAGTTATCATAAAATTGCATGTTCATTACTGTTTAAGTATTCTGTTTTTATATTTAAAAAGGTAGTAGTAGAAGTAACGCAAGACCATGAAAAATGAAATCCCCGCTTGTATTTCGTTCAGTCAAAATATTTTGCTTAATTTTTTAATGAAATGTTATATTTTTATTATATTGGGGCACATGTTCACTATTTTGACTGACGGTTAAGACACCATAAGATTTGTCACCCCCCACCACACTTATATATATAAAAAAAGACTGATCTTGAATGTAGTTTTACAAACAACAATAAATAGTTTTAAACAAAAGAGTTTTACGAACAAAAAGAAAAAAAATACAGAATGTTCTTTT
Organism: Hylyphantes graminicola; assembly: GCA_023701765.1. Classification (NCBI taxonomy): domain Eukaryota; kingdom Metazoa; phylum Arthropoda; class Arachnida; order Araneae; family Linyphiidae; genus Hylyphantes; species Hylyphantes graminicola. Next base: position 2,280,335 of record CM043122.1, read on the forward strand.
CGTGTGGTTAAAGGACATAGCGTAGAAGACAGGAGTGGGTGCAGTTGCTTCCGTTAGCACAATGCTTTGAATACCCGTGAGGGTGGAAGTCTGACTTTTGCTCCGAGAGTGCGCCACCTCGGAAATGCAATGTGAGGGACAATCAAGATCTCAATTTATGCAATGGGAGGAACATTTTCTCCAGGAAACTTGCACCCCTTGTAGCTGTGCTATGACTAATTACAGGACTTTAGGACCTAGAGATTTAATGAGCTTGTTCTCCACACTAGGTACACATATCCTTGCCTTAAACGGAATTTCGAACCCAAGCCCACTCACTTGGCAAGCGATGGTTGAAAACACCATACCGTCTTAGCAGAATGTATGCCACATCTATACAATAAGAAATACAATATAATGTATTAATTTGTTTAACACCATTTCACACCGCCTACTTCCTTTCACAGTTATTGAATACTAATTGTAAATTCCTCGCAAAACAACAGAAGCATTCGCAACTTTTCCACGGAATTCCACGCGAACAAGAAGTGCGCTCAGAGAAGTGTGGCCTAATTAAAGTTTCATTTGCAAGGAAATGATGAAGTTAACACCTGCCTTTTTGAAAGCAGCTCGTTACTGGAATCGATAATCGGGGAGATTTATGAATCTCAACTTCAAATTGGGATCTCAATTGTAATTAGTTTTTTAGCCACGAATTCGTAGGTTTTTATTTTCAGAGAATCTGCCAAAGACTGCTCGGTAACCAGAAAATTTTCCAAGTTATCACAAGACTTCGCTTGAATACAAAGAATCGCTTTTAAATGAGTTTGTATACACTGTTCATTGTTTAAACAAAAATTAGCATTTTAATTGTTTTTATGCTTTACTTGTTTCGCCTAAGAGTAGTAAATGAACATTTAAGGATTGTAATTGTTTGTATTTTAATCAACTACGGAACATACCAATTAAAAATTAAAGTTTCAGTTTTAATACCTAATTGTATTTTGAGTTAAATGAGTTAAAAAAAACATTATTCGATAATACTATATTTTTTTAACATTTCAACCGTATAAATGAACTCATTTAAAGACCGAAATATTCTCTTTCCACTTTTACTAATTAGTAATAATTAAAAGTTTAAGGAACAAAATAAGTTATATTTTTTATAAAAATATTTCTACATCTTTCTTTTAATGTCTAATCATCTTTAAAGACTTCCTTCTTTTATATTTAACAGCTCGGTAATTAAAAAAATTAGTTTCTGATGCGTTTTCATCCTAAATTAATTCCATTATTTCCAGATTAATTCCTCTAATTGGCGCACAAGTTCGATCCGCAGAATAAAAAAATAAGAGAAAAATCTTTTGTTTCTAATCCATCCCCACGCGTTCATGCATGTCCTTTATCACGTTAGAGCATTATCAGTGAGCCTTTGTGGTAGTGATAAAAATCAGTCTTTACATAACCATTCAAATTTTTATCTTTGTATACTTTCAATTTACTTTACTCAAAAGATGCAATTCACCAGTAAGCGTCATTCACTTTATAAAAAAAAAGTCTTCTAAATTGTTTTCATTCTAAAGTGTATTTTTTTGACAATATAAAACGAGTAGAGGTCTTTGTACAACAAGCATAGCTATGTGACACGTTACCAATGTCGCTTTTGGAAACTTCCAAACCTTTCCTAGTAGGAAATAAATACAAGATTTTTTTTTACGATTAAAAAAAACGTCACTAAGGTAGAATATACGTATTATAAGGAGGTTATTTTTAAAAATAAAATTACAAATTAGGTCGGGATGAAACTTAACCAATTTCCTAATATCAACCCGTAAAACAAAATATTTAAGGTTTTCAAAACTAAATATTCATATTTGTACATAAAACTAGATACTAATATCTTTTTTTCCCCACATAATTGAAAACAAAGAATATTTAGCTAAATATCATGATATAGAACAAATATCTCCGATTTATTAAGGTTTCATCCGAAAATTGCTTCAAAATTATTTCAACGAAATCAGTAAACGGATATTTTTCAAACCTTCATAATTCGAAAAACGTTTAAATTTGCCCTAGCCGTCAAAGCAACAGCTTCGGAGTGACAATTAACGTGTACCCATCCTAACTAAATGTAAAATATATCCTTAAACTATCAGTCTTCTCCAAACTAATACTAATTTATTAGTGCTCGGTTACCGTTACGGAATATATTAGTCACCGAACTACGGATATGTGTTGCAACAAAGTATGGTTCGACAACGAAGTGTTATTTTGGCTTAGCCCCTTTTCGTAAGGTAAAGACATTTTATTGTGGATTTCTTGAGAAAGTTCGATTAAAAATCGGTCATCCTTTTGGTTAACATTATTTATACGTTCAGCTATTGTAAATTTGTGAACATTTAACTTACATTTGTTTCGAGAATTACATATTGTTTATTAGGAAAGTTTCTCAACGATATTGTATTCATGTAAACATTTATTGGTCTTTTATGACTTAACTATAGTTACTCATTTTTACCAAGTTACCTTGTTGTTTTTATTAAATAAGGTAACTCTTGTATGAGTTTAAACGAAAATATCGTACTTCTTCTGAGACACATTCTAAACTTTTTATATTCCTGTATTAGTTAAAAATAGTTAAATATGTACTTTTATTATTTACCTGTCCCAAAGAGTTAAAATGTAGCAAATCTACTATGCTACAGTACAACTAAAATTATCCGAACTATTTGGGAACTAACCCCATTCAGATTGTTGAAGTTAACCGGAACAAAAGTTATAATCAATCATCTTCTTTATATGACAGATGAGTATTCAATATACAAGCAGGTACAGTTAGTTTAAAGTTTATATGCTTATTATAAACTTTTATTCCCGGTTTATTTATTTCTGTTCGTCTCTGTTGGATGTTAAGTAAAAGAATATATTAGGGGCATCTAACTAAGACCTTCGGATAATCAGTAATGCTACGAATAATTGGAGTTCGGATAATTAAAGCTCTACTGTACCATTGAAAATTATTCCAAAAATTGTGATGTGTCACATAGTAATGCCATCCATTTTCTATTAACAACTCGACTCCAGACCAACAATCCTTTGTTTACTTTCATTGCCTAAACTAATTGTGTGCTCGTGTAATTCATTCAGCGTAAATATGTGCTGCAAACATTCGATGTCCCGCGGAAAGACTTGTTTTGTGAGAGAATCGTTGTCGGCCCAAATTAAACCTTACACGAGATACTGCCCCATAAAAGGCTTGGCTAAGGACGCCCGACACATTAACTGAATTCTCAAGCCTTGCAAAGGTCGGGGGGGAGACACGACAAATTTGGAAACTTTGGTTATTTTAGTTTGGAAATTAACTCCAGACACTTCTATGCACTAATTATGGAATTTCGGACAGGTTTATTCCAGGAACTAACAATAAAACATTTAACATTTTAGTGTAGCAGCATATTTTTTTTATTTGAAGTTAATAGCATATAATAACCTACAAATAAATATTTAGATTTAATAGCGAGAAATACATTTTTTAGCATTAACCACCAGTATTATATTATTGGGTTACCAGTATTATATTATTTGGTTACAAGAAAATCTACATTTCTATATAAAGGCGCTAGTGTTATTTCAAAATTATTCACTTTGAAATAATAATTTATAAGGCTAAAGGTGTATAATGTATATAAAGGGCAAAATATTAACGACAAACATTATGTAGATCCCCTATCTGAGAGTTCTGAGACGTATTTATTATTGTTAGTTTAGTCCAGACAGTTTATGACAGGTCTATTGTTACAGGTATAAACGAAACATGATGATTATCTGCAACGATGCTTCTTGTTTATCTCTTAAAATGACGTCATTGCACATAGCAAGTTTGTTTTGCAAAAATACTCATTCCTATGCATAAAACCAAACAGTTTTTTTTAAATAATCGGTTTTATATTTTAAAGAACATATTGCAAGGTAAACGTTAAACAAATAAAGAAACTTGTATAATGTTTATAAAGGGAAAATATATTAACTATTAAATAATATTGACTACCAAATAATAGTTAATAAACCCTATAAACAGGACCTATAATGGTGATATTTTTTAATTTATTGAAAGTGCTACGAAATAAACGTTTGCTTCGTATGTATTTTTTAATATGGGTGTACATATGCAATCTAATAATCCTCTTTCCCTAAATTTTAAAAGCATTAAGATTTAGGTCAAGTAAAAAATATTTTCTATTTATTTTATTTTAAGCAGCACAAGACAGCCGCTTATCCTCTGAAGCTGTTACAGATTGCTGACATTGACTATTTTAAGTAAAAGCCGAAGTCAAAAAAATACAGTGTCGTCCGCAGGGTCTACTTTGCAAAAGCTTAAGAAAGTCCCTGGCTTAAGATTATAAATTGACGCATCCAGATGATCAGATGTTGGAATGGCGGTTTCTATGGAAACTTTGCTGAGCATTTCAGCTTCATTTGGGCATTTCTTTCGCCTCGTTCGACACAAATTGCCTTGTTTTCAACAATACCATTGATTGATTGTTGGAATTCCGGCGGGAATCTAAAATAATGAAGAGCTTCCTTAGGGCCTGGAATGCAGTCGTTTGCTTTGCAAAACAGATTAACATCTCTTGCTTTTTTGCACCTGTTTTATTGGCTGCTGCTGGAGGATCGACTTACTTTTATTGGAGGCCTCTTTTCGTTATTTTCCCATTTAACACCCCGGGTAATTTACATACGAGACACTGGAACACGTAAAGCGTCGACTTTTATGGCAAATATTTGCTCCATTGCCATCGGATATTCTGCAATATGTTCCCAAGTAGACAATAACTCTTTAGGAGTTAGAAGATGGTGGGGGCGTTTGTTAAAACGTGGAAGAAGTTTTGAAATAGGGACTTGTAGATAAAATAAATGTCACGTCTTATTTTTGCATCGTTGTGCTATCGATGTTAATTTAGCCAGAAAGACGTAAACTAGATTTTTCAAAAGTTTAATAAGAGGCAATATTCTTAATTTTGTACACCTTCCCACAATCGTATCGTAACAAAAGATGTACAAAGTGTTACTTTCTATAAAAGATACTTTTTCCCTATTGTATAGCAGGAGTCTTAAAACTAGTAAAAAATCAGTAACTGTAAAGAGTTTGGTAGAGACGAAAAAAAGATAAAAGTGCATTAGTAACTTAATTCAAATCAGACAATTTTCAAAAGTGCATACTTTTAAAAAATAAAAAGAGATATATTAATTGAAAGATATGTTTCCAATAGCTGACTGAAAGACTGTGATAGCTTTCTTTAACTGAAAGAGATACCCTTAATAGTGGCTCCTTTGTGGTCAACAAAGTTAAAATAAAGCGCTTCTAGATCTACCTCTAATTGAACAGACTTAAAGGCAGTACTTACGTATGTCAAATTTCTTAAAGTTACTGTAGAGTTATCCCGGTGATTTCGAAGGCAATTCATTGATATTCTGCAAACAAAAATGACTTTTACTAACATGAAACTATGATTAACTCATTTTATTTTTCAAGGAAAGTTAAAACGCTACATAAGTAGTTTCTACCAATCCCAATGACACTTTGTGAAAGATAAAGGATAAATAAAAGAACCATTCTAAAGTTTGACCAAAAGTTTGATTAAACTGACACTTTAAGAAAATTTACTCATGCAGAATAACAAAAACTGACGTTGTTATCCATATTAAACAGTTTACTAACTTTTCAGTACATCAACTCAAAAAGCTTGTTTACCAAAGTGGCAAATGTCCAAGGACGAAAAGTTGCGATCCATTTTAATGGATGAAATATTATTGGAAGCGCAGAATTATAAAATGAGAAAGGTTATTCGAGATAAGCTCAAAGTCCAGGATGAATAATCGCAGCTGAAAATGGTTTAAAATGTGTTGGAACTCAGATAATCCAAAATATTTGTTTCTTAAGCGTTCCATTGAATTAAAATCGATACAGCAAGAAAATGAATTTCTATCAAATTTTTAAGTTTAGAAGAAAATGTCAATCTCCCCATATCAATATCTCACTTTATTATAATATAAACAATGATTATCATAAATACTTTATAATAACCTAATATTAAGTTAGTAAGAGGTTATGATATTCAATTAAGTAGCTTATTACGTTGTTCAAAAACTCATTAACTAATAATTGACAAATTACCAAACTAGAAGCATCCTTTAAATCTGATATTACACTATGTATACCTTATTAAACAATATTTTAAGCATTTTTGAAAGTTTACGTTTAATGTATACTAAGAACTTCAACAATCATTTAAAATATTATAATTTTTCATATGATACCCACTTTTAAATCATCCGAATACGATAGTGCTTTTTTTGAAACTGTGAATTTCCAAGGCTCGTATGTAAAAATGTTGGGAATAAAGTTTTCGCAGCTCAATTTGTTTAATGCAGCAGTTCCATTTCCAAGCTGTGGAATGGTTCTTTTTTTCCCCACCCGACGTGATAATGGACCCCAACTCGGCGAGAAAACACTTTGCATTTATGGGCATTTTTGTTTTAAGGACTCTGTGATTGGAGGCAACAGATCGATGCGCTACTTTGACAAAGTGGCGGGGGGTTCAGAGGGACCTGTCATTCCCATACACTCTAAAAAATGAATGCTCAAAAACGACGAAATTTTCCTTAATTTTGACGATTCCGTTACTGACAAATGCTCCGAGTTTTCATTTCCTCAAAGTGAGGAAATTTGAATCGTCATTTTTATGAGCATTTGAATGTCGTCTAATCTAAAGAAATATTTCGTCATTTTTGAGCATGCGAGTACAACAATGAGATTCAGTTTCCTCAAAATCAAGATTCAGAATCGTCAAATCACGATCGCAAAAGTGAGGATTCGCATTTACTCAAAAGTCACGTGATAGTTTGACGAAACGATCCTCAAAATTAACGAAATGAGGCTTGAGGATTCATGAATCGTCAAAAATGAAAGTGTTATTTCTTAGAGTGTAGGCATTAGTTTTGAAATCACAACTTCCGCAGAAGTATTGCTTTGCCATGTTAGCCCTTTTTCACCAGGTATGGGACTCATCATAACTTCAATTTAAAACAAAATTGAAAAGAAACTAACATCGGGTTATTCAATTATTAATTGATAAAGTTTTAAAACCGTGTCACTATTTGCTGAATAATTAAAACTGAAATATATAATTAAATAACTATATAGTCTTTTCGTTTCAAATTTGTTTCATTTCAATGTTATATTGATTCCCATACCTGGGGAAAAATTGCTAACACACATGGCAAAGCAATACTTCTGCGGAAGTTGCGATTCCAAAACTAATGCAATTAGCTCTATGGGACTGGCAACCCAATGCAACGCAAGATAACTTCACAAAAGTTCTGTCCTGGGCTTAAGTTTACCTTTTTCTAGCTGAATTTTTTTGTCGTATTACATTTGTCAATGCATTTGTAGCATGGTATATGAAAGTGGGTGAAGATAGACGGCCGGATATAGTCATTATTAAGGCTTCCACTTTATACGTTATGAGCGTAGCGAAAAGTTAGTATATATTGTTTGCTATTACTATTAAATTGATTTTAGATATCGTGTTGATATCAATACGAAAATTTTAAAACAGTAACGTCGTGTACAAGGCAATGGTGAAAGTTAAATGTTTCGTGGTAACAGGGCTAAATCGCCATAAAGCTGCGTTTAGTGCCAGCAGGTATCGGTCTTTTCTCTTAAATGTGTTTCAAAATTACGAACGTATTTAAGAACCACAGTCAAGTGACGAGCCGACACCCCTAAACTGAAGGAAAATTTTCATGCAGTTAGATAAATCGCTTCCATGGCGTCATAAATTTACTACTATTTTTCGAAAATTGTTGATCACCGAAAATTGCATGCAAAAAAATGAATTTTAATCTTTGTCCAATCTGTATGCAAAAATAAACAGAATCAAACTTAACTTCAGTAATAAGCATTCTACTATCTGTTTTTTATTTGTGTATTAAAAACTTCTAAGAATTTAAATAGAAAACCAGGAAAAAAATAACTTTATTACCTTTGACCCACTTAAAAATGTTTTGGTTGGAAAGAATATAATTTTTTATTCACATAAAATTCAAAATGTAGTTTTTATTTTCAAATCTTTCTTACTCAAAATTATATGAGTGTAAGTAACAGCGTTATCAAAATCCCACAGTGATCTTTAATTAGATCGCTTGGGACACGAAAACCTGTCCCACACGTTCTTAAAATCTCTATTTTATGCGAATCATTTGAAATATATATTTTTATTTGACATAAAACTCCGAATATCAAGAAATAAATCGCTTTTAAGGCTTTAAAAAGTGTGTTGTGACAACTTTTGTAACAAAAAATATTTCGATATGAATAAGTCATCATAATTTTATGCCGAATCATTTTTATTTATTTTAAATCACAATACACACACATACCAATAAATTGTACGAACTAATTGCAGCTTATAATTGTGTATAACACATTTCCATATAGTATTTTTTAGAACAAAATGAACAGTTAAATTTCTAAAGGTATTAAAATACCTTTACAAATTTAATTGTTCATTTTGTTTTACAAGGTTTGATTTTACATTACCTTTATTATCGTTTCGATCAATTGCTAGCAGTATGGTCCCGCCTTACTGGGAGCCCGTTAACTTCGCATTGCTTCCTTTTAGAGGCATGTTTACTTTTGAAAATACACTCAAAATTAAAACAAAATTATATTCGTGTTGGCGCATGCGCACTTAAAAGAAAGCAAACACAAATAGAGGATGAAGCAGCTTTCGGGCGAGCGCATATATCAACCAAACTCAGTCAAACTAATAGAGGATGGCGTCAATCCCCCGTTTCGGCCCGGTCCATGTATTTTCAAACCCTGTTATGGTCCCGCAATCCCACGAGGGTGATGTTTTTTTTAAACTAATTATATTAATTAAGAATCACAATCAAATATGAAAAGACTAAGCTTTAGGTGCACACGTAGGTATTAAAAGGAATCTATATTAAAAATTTCAAATTTTTTAGAGCAGTCTAAGTATGACTTTTGCGATCCACAGACATACACACAGACAGACAGACTCTTTCTTTTATTATTATAGATAGTCCGTTATTTTATTAAATAGCTTAATCTTTCTACAAATAAGTCTGTATGACTAGCATGTAAGTAGACACTATTTTAGTTCTCATTTTTAATTACTATTTCCATTTGTAGCTAATTGCTTCCCCTGTTGAAAATATCAACCTTCGAAATATGTAATTTCAAATTTAAATAAATAGTCTAAACGTATTGATATTGGAGGGGGTTTAAATTGCAAGTTACTTATAAATACGCTAATATTTGGGTTTGAGCTGTGAATCGTTTTAATATTAATTACTGCGGAAGTGCAATAAATAGTGGTTTAACATTTTGAAGAAGTCAGTTGTAAACACTTCCATAAATATTTATTTGTAACTTGTTTTAAGTCATTAGTTCCGTAAAACAAACTATTTTAAAATAAACTACTTTCTTTTATGTTAAGGCAGTGTCCACTTGTTTTGATAGTTAAAATTGTTTTCGTTGAAATCCTACAATTGAAGATGGTAATTGGTTTGAATCTATTGCAGTTAAACCTCACTACTTGAATATTCTTAAACGAATATCTCAAGACGTTTGGAAAGAATAAAAATTCTTTACCTAATCCGAAATTCAGCAATATAAAATGGAGCAATTTCAAAAAGTGTATATGATAAAAACAAATAAATTCGGAAACTATAGTATGTATAAACAACGTCAAAAAGGGTTTGTATTGCACACATTCGAAATTCTTGGAATCAAACATTCGGTTTCAGTAAATTTACACATTCACGCTTATTCTAAAGCCGTTTTCGAATAAAATGCGATTGTGAAGTTCGGATTTTCATTTTTGAAGTTCGCTGAAACAATATCAGACCAGGATTATGTGACAATCCAATTTCAAAAGATTGAAATTGGAAAAAAAAATTGGGATTATGCAAGATAAAGAAAATACAAAAAAAATCTAATGAGATTAAATCTAAGATGAGAATTTACAAATATCGAAACATTTTGCATAAAAATACTAATTGTCTGATTGAAATTTTCTGAACCAATAAATTGGGATATTAGATCGGTTAAGCGTATGGTTTAAAGTCTTTTTTAATAAACTGGTATCGAATTGCTTACTGATATACTTGATCATTAAAATAACCAAATTTAAAATTGAATAATTATCGTATTAACTTTTCGAACAAGTCCTTTTGAATTGATAAATAAAAATCCAACAATTTATAACAAGATGTAGGACCCATGGTGAAGTGAGTATTTTTTCTAAAATAAACCTGAAACAAATATTAAAAACTTTTTATGCTGTGCTATTTACTGAATGTAATGCAATTTGTACGAATCGATACTTTTTGTTTAATAAACAACATAAGTTAATCTATTTGCATAATCAGGAGGCTTTTCTTTATGAATCTGAAGAAGAGGAATTTTTGAATGGACCATCTTCAATTATCCATTTCCAATTTGCCAGCTTAGCGCATAAAATAAGATTACGACAAGAAAGAAAACATTTAATTATGAGTCAAATAACAAACCAATTTTATCCCAATCCTCATTTGAAGGAGAATTCTTTTTAAGCGGCAATTTTTGTGGAGTGTCCCAAATTATCTCTAATTCTTTGAGTCCCTCGAAATGAATGGAAAAACGAAATTGCGGGGAAATAAGTCCTTTTCCAATGAAGCAAACAAGCAGCCCCACATTGTTAGGGCGAGGCTTTCTTCTTAGGGTCGACAGATGGATCTCGTGGGCGAACAAACTTCTATCTCGCATTCTTCACAAAGAAGATTTTTACACCAACATAACTACACTCAGCAATGCAAGCGAGGCACATTGCTTTCGATGTCAATTTTGCACTGCCGCAGATGTTACGGTCAGTTAACGCGCAATTCCTATTAATTAGCTCCTAAGCTAGCTTAGTCCTCATTTTATAGACTCACTGAAATATTAGGGTTAATGTAAATTATCGTCACACTAGAACTACAAGAGGGCTATTGGCGGCGAAATTTAGAAGGTACTGTCGAGTGACGACCCGGCAACAGAGTAGGCACCCATAGCAACTTTTAAGGGAGAAATCTTAAGCCGTGTCGAGACTTAGGTGCATATTTAACTTGAACTCCCCTCTGCACAGGGTATTATTCGTCGGACTTTTTGTATGCCCATTTGGGGCTCATATTTTGGGGAAAAATTAAAATTTCGACATACTTTAACATCTACAGAGAGCTCAGATTCATTGTAATCTGTGCGTCACAATTGGTAGCGAGAGCCACCTAGATGGTGCCACCAAAAATGGCTCTCAGTTCTGTGGAATGTGCCGAGTCTGCAAAGGCTTGACCGCCAATATTGCAGCCCCATTAGAGGAAAAAACTTTTTGTGTGCACGGGCCGTTTATGAGTCTTCAGTTATTCTGGCAATACTCGGTCCCGAACCTCGGGGTTTTTGTTTGGCAAGGCAAACTCCTTACCGGGCTTCCCAGCCCCGGACCCACTGAAGGGATGAAAGGCTGAGTGTTCGAACCATGTGGTATGACAAGCAAAACTACTTAGACATAGGACCGCATTGTTCCCTTTCTCAATATTTAGTATGACACGGTTAACAACTAATCACGCTTAAAAAGTGACCAAAAAAGAGATTTTTTTTGTTTCTACTTATATCTAATCTAATTATAGATAGAACAAGACGTGAGCTACCGAGTATTTCTTATCTTTACACATCTTGATATCAATGAATGCTTTCAATCCCATCCAAAATAAAACTTGTTCCAATTGAACTTTTGTCAAACCGAATCCTAGTGATGTTTGAAGTATGTGAAGAGCTTGTTCAAGTAGCCCCCACTTCTTTCCTAAGTCGCGGAAAAGAAATAAGTTTGAAGCCGTGTGTTTCAATCAAAAGCAGATGTCATCTCAAATGTTTGGCCTGCATTTTAAAAGGGAACAAAGAAATGGGCTCACCATTAAAAACCATGGACTTTCTCGTCGAGAATTTTATTTCAGCTGATTTTGTTGCACGAAATAATTCGTTGAGATGCTTTAGATGGAAAATGGAATTCGTTATAAATATTTTGTGGCATAATATATTTGAAGAAAATCTGTCATGAAATTCTATATAAATATCAGGCAGTTTAGAATCATTATAATAAGGATGAAACTTTCGAAAGTTTTAAAGATCAGATATATTTTAAAACTTTTAAGTTTATTTCTTTTAAGAAAAATAATTTGAAGAACTTATTGTATATTATATTTACTATGTTTTTTATTTATCGTAGTATTAAATGGTTTTGAATATTTTTTTTTGTCGTAGAAGATATTTGAAGCATAGAAAGGTTAATATATTTTGCATAAAACTTAATTGGAATATTTATTTTTATTTTGGATGGGAGTGTAAAAGATTGTTTAAATAGTCTTGCGTCTGCAGTCTTAATGGTTAGTAACTGAACGTTTGTTATATAGTTGTGTTTTGAGTCCATCTACGTTTTTTTTTAAATAACAAATCTAAACGTATTTTCGTTAAACGTCTTTTCACGTATTTCTCTTTTGATATCAAAGTTTACTGCACTCCACAACTAGTTTAAGCAGAAATAGATAAGTGAGAGAAATTTTCAAGAGGACTGGTTAGTTTTCACAAGTATTGAAATTACATTAAAAATTTGTTTGCAAACGATCTTAAATGCCCTGGAATGATAGGTGTGTATTAAAAAAAATACTCCCTTAGAAAACCGGATAGATACACCAATATAAACTATTTAATAATATAGTTAAAATTTGAACAGAAAATAAATCCGTCTACAGTAAAGTATTTTCAGAGGAAAGGAGATATTTTGGTCTAAAAAATATTTGTATTTAGCTGATTAAAGCATTGCTTTTGAGTTTAAACTAAAGAAATTGAATTTAAAGTTTATAATTTAAACTATTTTTAACATCAAAAGTTTCCTTAAAAGCAAATAAGAGAGTGTATGGCACATAAACAGTCAGTCACAATTGAAGAACACAAGTCTTAACCAACTACATTTGTAACATTGGTAAATCTTTCTATTAGACACCAAGCAAAGTAAGTCCCTTGTTTCATTAACGTTGTTTCTCAAATATTTATGGCCAGTTCCATGTTATTTATTCCGGGAACAAAGAGCAACGACCTAGAACCTTCGAAGAAATCTCTCCTGGGAAGGCTTATTTACACCAATAGCCGCATCAAACCACGCTTAACATAGCCAACGGACGCCGATCATTAAAAAGCGAGGAACAGAAGGAGGGAACTGTTTTTGCGATACCGAATAAATTCTATGGAACAGATGAATAAATCTAGGGGAAAACAGGGATACTTGACCCGTAAGAATACTTGACCCAATGCCTTTTTCTCATAACTAAACAGTTTGGGACTCCGAGGTAGCATCACTTCTTTAATTTGAGTTAGATAACCGCACGATGAAAATAACAATCTAATCATTTCAAATGTATTCAAAATTTTAGATAAAACGTATTTTCATGCTCCAAAAGTAAATTTTTGTTCCGTAAACGCTGATTTTAAAAAATTATTTGTTTAAAGTTCAAACTTTCTTAATTGGTCTTTTGTTTGGTACACGATTTTAGCTGAAATATCATATATAACAGTGCCTAAACGTATTTTTAATTATTAATTTTTAGGATTGTGCATGTTAGGATGCTCGACTCAGCTTATTTTTTATGATAACTATTAAATTTGATTCATTTCTTTGGGTTTAATTTAGTTTTTTTTATGCTTTTTGGTTATTTCAGATACACTAAACATACTTTTTAAAAAACGAAAATGCTAAACCCAGAGTGGCATATGCTAACGATATTTTGAAAACAGCTATACTGGAAAAATTACAGAACACAAAGCGTATTTCGTTTAAAATAAGCAGTAATAATCTATTTACTTATTTTTACCGTGTTGACTAATGGTGGCTGGGGCACGTTAAATATGTCGCGGTCACAAAGTCCTCCATGTTCCCATACCAAATTAATACCTCTGGGGGTGCCAGATCACGGGGTTATCGGCCTTTGATCTGGATCAAAATTCCGATATGTGAGTGAAAATGGATGTGTGAAAGGGACCTTCCTGTAAAAACGGATGTGTCATGCTGACGGGCAAAAGTCGGACTTCCTCCCTTGTGGCGCTCAATAAAAATGGAAGCCGCCCCCTTCGCCTTAAATCGGGTAGTAATCCACTCCGGGCTCGGTTACCGAGCGGCATTAGAAACAACAACAACACTTATTTTGAACTTGAAATTCTGAAGAAGTATTTAGTTTTAAGGAGGATATCAGCTACTTTGACTCATTTTTTGTGGGTCACTCTTATGCAGGCGAGTGATCAAAATATTTTCAAAATTAGCATTAAAAATTACATAATAAAATGCTTTTGCACTTCAGTTCACTTCACACAGACAAAAAGTTGAAATGCCCTAGTAAGTTTAATAAAATTGAAAGCCAACACTGAAAATTGGATAAAGTATTTCTTGTATCTCCCTATGTATGAATAATGAAATGTAACTATGCAGGCGAATGTAAATAGAAGTATATTATTCAATATTTGTTAAAGATAGCCCTTTAAAGCCCCCTCCCCCTTGTTTACCAATATCATTTAATAAATATGTAAGTTCCGTATCACTTTTGTCCGTACAAACTTTCCGTATTTTCAGTCAAAATTTTCAATTTAAAATAAATATATATCTAAACATGTATTGCTTCCATACTATTATTAGTGATTCATATTATCAAAACGTTGCAGTACCATGGGATGTTTCAAAAGTACCAATTAAAGCCAGGAAATTATAATTTGAATGGCTTAGTTGATTGTTATAATTAGGAGGTTATAGTTATTTTTCAAATCCTATTATCATACAAAAATTTGTCGTTGAAAAATTAAATTAAGATAGTAAGACAATAAATTAAAAAAAACACATACAAGTTACCTTTACACAAAGTAATGACATACACAATGATACATGCACACATACATCTAAACATTCTTTTATAAAATTCGGGTCACGCTAAATACGTTCTGTAGTTGAAAAAAAACCCGAAACATTAAAAATAATATTGCCTAAAGTGAAGTTAGTGACAACATTCTGATTACAAATTCAAATAGCAGTCAAAGTAGTACTAGAAACATTAAATAATCCTTCAACTGAAATAAAGTTAAATAACGTTGAATAGTGCCATCAAAAGAATTTTTTACCTTAAAATATTAAAATTGCTCGAAAGCAGCCTGGAAAACAAATTCGCTATTCATTCGAAAACAAAACAAAAAAACGCTTCTTTAAAAATTCCTTCACCGATAAATCCTCCGAATTACATCAAACGATACACTGTTGAAACATTAAAATAGTTTTTGTGTTGTATTACTTTAACATCTGGAGTTGACATTTTATTCAATTGTTGGCTGCGAGTCGGAATGCAAATTGTTTTTTTTAATGTTTATTTTATGCTTTATTCACCGTAGAATTAATTCACTATCAAGCCTTGTTTAAAGTAGTTATTGATTTTTGAAGCGTATGCTTTAAATTATTAAAACTGAATGCATACATTAATAAAAGAACAACATTTTTTTCACTACTTAACAAGTTTTTACGCTACTCTAGAGACCTTACTTTTAAACTTGTATCAAATATATAAAATGTGTCATTCATTTCGTATCCTTTTATATATCATGCACGGAAAAATGAAGTATCGGGCTAATAAAGACTTTTCATAGTAAATTGATATTATTATCGAAAATTTAATACCTAACGATTAAAGAAAATCTTGAATTGATTGGTGGAATACTTGAGTTACTTGATTTTTTTTAATGAAATAAAATGTAAAAAATAAAGTTCAGGCGACTTTTCTGAAAAACAAGTTTTTTGACGATACGTCATCTTCCCCTTCAAAATGTGATATAGAGCTCTGCATTTGAATATATTTTGGTTCAAATTGGGGTTATTTATACAGTTTTTTAGTGTTTTTATTAAATAGAAGATATTGGAGTTTTACATCATTATTTTAGGTTTACATTACATTGAGCTATTTTTAGTGAATTTTAAAAAGTAAGAAGTTTTAATGGTACATTAAATTGCATTTTTAAAACCATAATATGCTTTGGAATCTATTCTACATAAAAAGTTTACTTAAATCCACCAATTAAGGGATTAAAATATTATGTTGGGCATATTAAAATATTACTGGAAGATACACAAATTCTAAGCACTTAGCTTTAATCGTATTGCGATTCATAAACAAGCCGACAAAATATGTAGCAATTTCTTCCATTAACTTTATTTCATCTTTTTAAAAGAACCCGTTAATACGATACACTCTTTCAAAAGTGCGCTTTTTTAACGCACACCGGGGAATTCATTGAAAATATTTACATCATCTTAACTTGATCGGTACCTTATGGATATACTTATTATGATAGTGTTTAATGACGAATCCCAAACAGTTACTATTTTTTCTGGATTCGTTTCCCTTTCAAATGTAACGAACAATAAGATCCGTGGCTAATCAGGATAGCAATTTGACATCTCCCTTAAAGAAGTGTTGTGCCATTAGCTCATAAGCATCACAATTCTAATGACTACTTAAGGGTGTTAAAAGAGTTATTTTAATCTCCCCCGATTAAAAGGTGTTTTTATTTTGTCGCCTGCCCCGTAATGAGCCAGAGGAATGCGAGACCAAACACAGGGTTGCCACACTTGGCTCATTAGGGCCCATTTGGCTCATTTTTGATCAGCACGGAAAAAAAAATACTCTAAGATTAATTGAGCACACTGGACTTTGGGTCTCCAAACTAAAGTGTCTCAATGTTAATCCAGTGATGAAAAATTATTATCTTAGCCACATTTCTCCGGCTGTGTTGAAATTTTTACAAACATGGTTTTTATGTGCTAAATGTAGCTGACTTACAGGTCCCGACAATCCCAATTTTTTTTTAATAGGTTAGACTATTTTTTTAGTTTTTAATCAATAATTTTACACAAAATATTTGAAGGATTTGCAAAAAGTGAGATTGTGGGAAATGTAATTTATATGCATTTATCATTTAAAAATAAATTTGAAAAAAATAATAATCTATACAGCCTGAGAAAAGTGGCTTAGAAAATAATTTTTTCTCATTGATTAACGCTGAGGCACTTTGGAGACCCACGGTCGATTGGACTCATTCGCCTTAAATCATTAACCCACTCGTGACGATTGGTAATAAAAATTACCACGCTTAAATTAGCCTTGTACTTAAATTTATCTTAAACAAAATGCAAGACGCCTATACTTCTGACCAATTTATGTTGTAAAAATAAGTTAGTATTTTTAAACATAAAGTTAACTTTTTTTTAAATTTAAAAGGAAAGAGTTAATGATATTCGCAAAATCGTCGTGAGTGAGTTAGCAAATACTGTTTTGGCTAACTTAGAAAAGCTTTGAAATGGTTTTTTTCCGTTTAAAGTTAAATGTTTTTTGGTGCTTTTTTATAATATGGATTTATTTGTATGTATAAGATAAAATGTCTGCATCTTTGGAATAGTTATGGTTAATCACTTGCATGCACTAATTTTTATAAAAGAAATTGTTTTTTGATTCAGAAGTTACTTTTGGCTCCTTTTGAGCAGCCACTTGGCTATTTTTTTAGAAATTCCATGTGGCAGCCCTGGCCATGCCCCAATCCAATGGTCTGTTTACTTGCGTCGATGTTTCCATGGTAACTTCCCCGGAAAACAAAACGGCATAAAAAGGCCATTACCTCCCCCCTCTCGAATCACCGCGCAAAAATTACACGCGGGACATTACATTTTTAAAGAGGATTGCGACAGTACAAGTACTTCCTTAGACGAGAAGTTGGAAAACTTCTTTATTCTTGACAATAGGGCCTTACGAAAATTTCACCACAAAAAACGGGCATCGTGATAATGCGTCCGGCAGAGTTTCGAAGTTTGATTCCGGCTTCCGGGTTAATGTTCGCCAATATACAAAGTAACCAAAAGGGCAGTACGTCGATAGTCCAGGATTTTTAACGAAGGCAAACGCGATTTGAAACAATTGAGTCATTCCAGCTCAAAATCTTCTTGTTTCAGATGCATGCACTGTAAAAAAATCCACAAAAAAGTCAGCCGGTGTTCCAGAATAATGGTTAAAAAATAATTTGTTTATTTTATACTAACAATTTGTAATTTTAAAGCAATGGCTGTTTTTTTGACTGACAAATTTTAGAGAACAACCTAAATATTACCTCTCCGGTCATGCCGGTGATAGTCAAGGATACTAACCAAATTATTACTGGGGAAAATAATATGCCCGTGGTTCGAACAACAGACATTTAGATCTCCAGTTAAACGCTCTCAACACACGTTTCAAAAATTCAGTTGAAACCACTTGTTTAGTGGCAGTGTATGATTCTTTTAACACAGTTTAAAAGCAAAATATATGTTTTTACTTAAAACAGTATATTTTTGCAGAAAAATTACTGTTAAAAGAAAATAACAGAAATTTTCTGTAAATAGTTTATTCTGTACAGAAATTAACATATTTCTTACAGTTTGCGTTACCAAATGAAATTTTATTGAAATGTTTCAAGACATTCGTAGCAAAATATGTGAGCCAGCAACAGAGGCTTTAAATTTGCACACTCAGCGCATATCAATTCTACAGAACAACACTGAAAACTATTTTCTGGACAATTTTCATATTTTTGATACATGCTTTTGCCCTCGATCCGAAACAAAGAGTTTTGAATATTTGAATAAAAAACACGAATATTTGCAAAATGTATAAGAATACAACTACAAATATATATAGGGATATTTAAAAATTGATAAATAATAATTTCTACTTTCCTATAAACAATGTAATATACTTTAAAAATATCAAATCATTCCGTATAAAAAATGCAAATCTAAATCCACTTTGCTTTTTATTTTTCATTGTTCAAATATTTTTAATTTTAGCCATCCTCGTATAACTTTTTATTTTGCCTTAGAAAAATATTTAGATAGGATGAAAAAAACGAATATTTTCACGGATTTATTTTATTTAATGAATAAGCCGAGATTCTTATTTTCTAAATTAAAATTTTTTCGTGAAAGATTATACAGTTGAAAAAAAGTATTATACTTTAAGATTTTTGCATCAAGTCTTACTGCTAACAGCTTAACTTAGTAGGAAAAGATTATGTCAAAAATATCTTTACTGATACTTATAATCACTGCCTTTTTATTTGAGAAGTAGTAAATTTAAGCGATATTTTATTAATATAATTTACTGAAACTTTTAAATTTGTTGTTAAAATTAAAAATATATTCATTGATTTTTATTTTTAAGAAATATTAATTTTTAAAACGATAAAAAAGCGATTATTTAATCGTTAAAGAAATACATCGTATTTTATTTAAGTTTAAATTCAATTCTTTAATCATTTTATATTCTGTTATAATAGTTGAACTAGTCTTTTTAGTACACTTTAAATGTAATTTAATTAGATTAATATAAAACTTTAAAGTTATTCCTAGTTACCAACTATTTTCTACTGCCGCAATTTGTTTACGAACATTTTATGTGTTTACTTTTTTTAAAATCAGCAGAACCAATGATTAAAATGTGTAAGTTATTTGTTTTGACCTTGTCTCCTCTACTCGAAATGACCCATCTCATTAAAGGATTGACAAGTCACCTTAATTAATAAAAAAAATGCGAAATACTTTTATGGGCCCTCGCAAGGAGCGCACACACACATGTTTCTTAATTAAAAACTCCCATTTACAAGAAAAGTGTCAAGCGAAGTTCGCACTCCTCTATGATACATGGCGCGGCCGCGACCATAAAAATGCGCTCCCAAAATTCCAGCTTTTTGACTGATTGTAACGTAAGTGCATTTTCTTAGATTACTTATTTACCTGCTTTTCCCAAGGGGTGAGAGCTCTAAAACTCGACCCAAATTCTCTCGCCTCACGTCCGTCATCTAGGAAAAATCCGCGAGTTAATCACAGGATTCATTATTTAAAGTACAGAGAGATCGAAGATACGTGCACTGCGGCCCGGCATATGGAACTCGCGGGGTATTAATTATGCACAGAGAGGGAAAAGGAGTTTTTCTGATAGAGATTAACTCCAGCCAGAATTGAACAAAAATGTATCTCAATTATTAGTGGAAGTAAATAGAAGTTTTCCACATACCTACTTTCGTTTCAGTATGCAATGGTTTAAAAAATATATCTATTTTTATGAGATTTTTTTTACCCTCTTCACTCTTATAACAAAAGAGTGAAATCCACTCCAGTGGGAGAAGTGCATTTTCGACACTGGACACTGGAAAGGAGTTAATATTAACTCAGACTGAGTTAAAATCACTCGTTTGGAGTGATCCTGTCGGAGGTTTAACGCGCTAAAGATCCACTTCTCCAGGAGAGGTGCATTTTCTAGACTGGAGGAGTGAAAATTAACTCAGACCGATTTAAAATCGCTCGTTTGTTTTAAGAGTGTTCATAAAGAAAAAAACGTATTTTTAAATATAATTTTTATATAGTATTTTTAGCTCAACATTAAACAAAAAGTCGTGTTCAGCATCCTTAACACTAAAAACGACAGAGATCTCTATAACTTAGAAGGAATATAACTTTTTCCGATAATAATTGGCTGGTTTAGTAAGGAAAGTGAATAATGAAAATTATTAATTTGGTCACAATATTCTTATGTCTGGCTCTTAAAGAAAAAAAAATAACGTTAAATTATAGACCCATTGATCCGAAGTGTTTATACTAACAGTTTTTAGTTGATCGAATAAAAAAAGCGTGACCTTTCCAACATTATTTGTTTTCGAAGACTAAACTGAGCCTTAAATGTTATATTACTTACCGTTAAACTTCAGACACTAGAATTATGTGTTACTTACAAAATAAAGTTAACCATTTAATTTTGTAGTGGTTTCTGATTTATTTCGGTGCTTTTGTAATTCACTTAATGGACGAGAGGAAAATTTGTATACATATTCCTAACCGGCGCGTCTTTATTTCGGGAAAAATCAGAGTTTCGTATGAGCAGCCGAAAAATCAATTTACTTTGCTTAGAAAAATATTTTACGCTATCTATGATGTTAATATGCGCATAGATTATAGAGAGAAAGTATTTTAATGAAATTTTTCAGATGATTTTATTATTTTTTGATGTTTAAACTTACGCTAGAAATTCTGATCATATTAAAATATTTTCATCCCTGTATAAAGAAGAAACCCATAATTGTTTAATTTTTATCATTTTCTTTTTGTAACATGTAAATTTTAACTTTTTGATTAACTTTGTTACACAAGTTTAACAGCAGTATAAAAACTTTATAAAATAGCAAATAAACTTTAAGATTTATTAAGCAGATAATTTTTTCCAAATTCAAAATATTGCAAATTTGTCTCAAATTTTGAGTTTATGAGGATCATTCAAAAAGTTAATGGTGTATAAGGTTTTGGCAAAAGTAGAAACCCATACAATGGTCTGGGGGCATTTTTAAACAATGAAAATTTATATTTTGTGATTATTTTGAACTATTACAAATATCACTTTTAAGGCCATTCTTTTACTTTTCGTTGTTCATTTGGAGAAAACGGAGGCGAGCGGAACGTTTTGATTGAATTCTACAGTTTTACACCCTTAAAATCTACAGAGGTAAAGTAATTTCTTCAGCAATTTTTAAGTTAGCTTCACCAAATTGTTATGTTCTAGCTGTACTTATAATTCCCATTCAAAAGACCGTTTATTTACGTTTCGTTGTTTAATTTAAAGGAAAATAGATATTAGTGAGGATTTTACTAAGGAAGTATTCAGTTGGAAAGCATTTAAGACTAAAATGGCAAAATCATAGTCATTCAACGAAATTTCATTGTTGATCAGTGTAATTTAGTTATAAATAGAAAGTAGGAAAAACAAAAATAAATTTACATTAAAGTGCATTTCTTATTCCAATTATATTTTACCGTAATATATTTTTATTAATTAAACAAATAGTTCTTACATCTTAATAAGTGCATAAAGTGTTAAGGGCAACTGAGGAACCCAAAAGTGATGATAATAGATTTTTTACATACTTAAATACTATTTAAATCCTTTAGTATGTTTTGCCAAAGTTTCAAAGCAATTGAAAAAATATTTTTCCCATACAAACTATTATTTCTATTTCTCACCAAATTTTCCCTTAATATTTAATTCCTAAAATTGATTTTACTAAGATTTAAATATTTTGAAACATGCTTAAAGTACTAAAACTCCAATAAATGTTAATGAAAAGCTAAACACTTTTTTTTATGTACATAAGAATATATAGAATTAGGTTTTAAAATATTTGATATTTTCTTTGTGTGTTATAGTTTGATTGTTTTCTTTTCTCGTAATGAAATAAAAAAGTCTACAATTTTTTTAATGAAATTCAGTTGTTTATATGTTTGTTCCTATAACTAAAATTTTCTGAAACAATGCTTCGCTTGAAACATTAAATGCCTAAAGCTATTAAAAATAAATCAATACTGCTTACAAAAAATTCTCGGAAAATATGAATATGATGTAGCAGAATTAGTATCAAATATACGTCAAAATAACAAACAAAAAGCAAATTTTTAAAGTGAATTTATGCATAAAATCTTTATTTTAGACAGTTATACACCAATATACTAAAAATATTTATGCCAATTTCAATTTAAAGGAAAAAGGGGGTACCAAATGTCCCCTTAATTGCATTTGCTACATTTTAGCCTAAGCATTGCAGCACGGAAAACTATGTACCATATATCATTTCAAACAAAATATTTGCAGTTAACTATTTCCCTCGACATTATTATTATGATATGTCAGAAAAAATCTGTTTCTAAAGTGTTTTTATCCAAGACGTTGGTAGTAAATATCGCGAGCAAATTACAGTGCATCTCTTTCCGTTGTTGAGTGGAATTCTCGGGTTGTTTATTTGAAGAAGGAGTCGGAATGTCGGAAGGAATGTTGACGAAAGGAGTTTTTCAACAAAGAATTCTTCCGGATTACAGGAGAAGCAATTCATTTGGACAAAAACGTGAACTTTTCACATCTTCCGTAGATGAAAGGAGGTGGTATCAAAAATGAATCAATCTTTTCAGAAACCCTGCAAGTCACAATTTTATCAGAATTCAATTTCTGATGTTAATCAATTCATCCGATGTAAACACATATTCTATGAAGAAGAAATCCTGTAATTCCATCAGGTTTTTTCTTTACGGAAACCCAATCAGTCCACTAATGTATTCGATTAGAAGGATTAATTGTGTTAATTTCTTTGGTCTAATATTATTTTGGGATGAATAAACAAAGTTTTATGTACAATATATGAGTTAGCATCATGAATCATAGGAAACTCCATAAAAACCCAATAAGTCCGAAAACTTTCAACTAAATTTTAAATAGTAAAAAAAAATAATATTTTTACAATTTAATAATGCATACTGCTCAAAGGATTGGTATTCAATGTTTTGTTCAGTAATTTAGATGTAAGGCTGTTGGTGATTTTTTAATTTCTCGAATGGTTTTTTTGATAAGTGGAATTATGGAGTTTCTGGGAAATAAAATTTGAAACTCGTCTTCGATGAAATATTTGTCATCTTCAATAATAAAAATAACCGAGATCTGCACAAATTTGTTGCCAGACAAATTTTTTCGATATTAGTTGGCTGGTTTGGTATGGAAAGTTCATTCATCAATTTGGTCAAAATTTTCGTATAGGAAAAAAACTGTTAAAAAACCGCACGAAATCGCTAGACAAAAGTCTCAATTTTAACAAGCAGCTCATCAAAATTTCCAAAAAATGGAAATTTTACGTTTAAGATTGAAGCAAATAAAATATCAAAAGTTCTAGTGCTTACATTAATTTAAAAAATAATAAATTCTTATAGAACTAAGATCAGAGTAGAAACGGAAAACACATTCAGTGGTCGCGTAAAAATCCACCCCCAAAAACAAATCACTTGACCGACATATTAGGTATGTTATACTTGGCAACTTAATACCTGCCGGCGAAAAAAATCTTTTTAAAAAAATAAGATTTGAATAATAAAACTATTTTTATTAGGTTTGTTCAGATAAAATTAAATTACTTAAAATAAAAAAAAAACTTGGGACAGAACAAAACAAAAACATGTCCTAGTTTCAGGCATTTCTCGACAATTCAATCGTCAAAGAGCCTTATAATAATGCGACCAATCGTGTTCATCTAATTCACACCTCTGTACTTATTGCTGAGGCAGATTGAATCGAAAAAGGTGCTGTTTATAAGCGAAGCTGTTTGAAGAGAAGTTATTTCTTAAAGTATAAAACGGGTTGATATTTACGATGTTCCTTGTAAGATGTTTTTATTATCGACTAAAGTATGTGATATAATGGCTTAAAATATAAACTATAAAGTTGCATTTTAGTTCAATTCAATTTTATTTTGTGACTTAAAAAAATATATTATCTGTATTTTTTTAAGTCACATAAGAAAATTAAGGAACTTAAGCCAATGTAATTATCAATGCCATGAAATTTAGATCTGTTAAACAAAACTAATTGCTTTCCCTGATTAAGGATGTCTGTTTTTACATATTATAAAACATTCAATTTGCATGATAAAAATGTTGCTAGAAAATAATGAATAAAAACTAATCAAATTAATAAAAATAAAATTAATTTTTTATTGGCCTTTTATGAACTTTTTCGTTTAAAACTTTTTGGGCTAGATACTTTAACTGGGTACTCATTTAATTTAGAGATTCTCTTACTATTTGGTAGCAATAAAGAGCAGAAATCATACTTCTAACCCTCATGGGTGCTCAAAGCATTGTGCCAATTTTAGCTACTGAACCCCGTCTACATTCTAGGCTGTAGGCCCTGAATGCACACGTCAACAAGAACAAAGACCATTAGCATATATATTATACAAAATAAGATATTTACAAAAATTACATATGAACAGATGTGCGCAATATCGTTCGCTTACGAACTTTCTAAAGTTAAACTAACAGCATAATCAAATTTTTCTAAATTAACTTTTGTATTTTATGTATTCAAATGGTAAACAAACTCTAATAAAGCAATTATTTTTATTTCATCCAAAGAATCACTTGTTTGATCAAATATACTTCAATAGATTTGAAGCAAAAACAAGTCGCGTTTAAAAGCAACAACACTTTGAAATTATTTCACAAAACTTTTCCCAAAAAGTACACTTAGAAACTTACAAGATAAAGTATTTGACCATATTAAGTAACTAAAAAAATGCATGGCAAAATGTGTTTTTCAGTTATATATTTATTTATCCCTCTCCTTTTATGGTTATTTAAAGTATGGTGTATTCTGAATAATGAAGAATATTCTTCAAGATTCTTGTTATTTCAATTCGAATAGTTAGGTCTATAAAAACTCCATTAAGCCCCTATTTTCCCTTTGTTAGCACTCCAATGCCATTTTGCAAATGGATCTTTTAGGAAATGAAACTAGTTTAAATGAAATTCTCACCCTCGGAAGTTTCATCAAAGATTAACCTAATTTCCATTTAGAAGGATGAAATGTCTTTTAAACAAAAATATTTCTGCTGATAGTCTATTTACATTCAGTTGGTAGAAGGCTTTGACTCATGCCGAACTTTAATAAAAGATTACTGGAAGGAAATTTTATCTGAAAGATATAAATTTAGGTAAATTCAGCCATTGTAAACTTATGAGTATCCTTCAAATTAGAAATACCTTAAAATATTCGATTATACGTAGATTTAAAATATATTGCTATTTCATCTAAGGATTTTAGGTATGAATGGAATTGCAATATGCTCTAAAAGTAAATTTAGCGTAGCATACGGTGGTTAAAATTACTGTTTAAGAAACAATTGGCACACTGTTTTGAAATTTATTAACTTTCAGGAGTCACGGCAAATCTGGTTTGGGTACGTATTGAATACTTAAGTTTGGTTCTTTTGGAAATAGACACTTATAAAAAAATATATATTTTTTTAAAATTCATTGAGCATCTTTATTATCTAAAACAACTTTGCAAAATATCTTGCTCTCAAAATGACAAAATTCTAAAAGCACAAATAATTATTTCTATGAAATATATTATATCAATCATTATATATGAAATTATTTATATCAAATATGTCAATTTCTTGTCATGTGTTTTGCACTTCAAGATATTTTTACATTCCTTTTACGTAGTTATGACATTTGGGATTTGAAATTGAGATTTATCAATAAATGCAAAAATTGTATGGTTTCAAAAGTCTATTAGTTTCCTCTTTGTTGGTGCACGAAATGTTTCTCCTATTTAGCGTGACCTAATGAAATTTAATATCCTGTAGAGATATGAAATCGATCTTTTCGTACTTTTTTTTCCGAAGGCAATGCTCAAGACACATTGCAATAAAACGTTTTACTAATTCATGGGCGCTCTATATTTTCTGGATCCGCCGTGATTAAATCTTTCTTCTGCGAATCGTATAACTCTAGCTGTAGAGCTGGGTGATATCCAAACACTTCATCACTTGTCATCGACCCTATTCATTAGAGTGGGTGTGGTTCTTACCAAAATCTTCGTTTGGAATCTTTTCTTCGAACCCAATTCGAGCTAAGAGACGACTCGGTAGACAAGTTGTAGAATAAAAGTCCTTTTGTCCGTGAATCAAATTCTAGCTAGCACCAGGGAGTTAATCGGGTAATTTCTTGGAAGAATCTTTCAAAAATAGGCAGATGTGGCTGGTGTTTGCTTAACCTGGTCACATAAAATGTTCTCCTTGGGTTTGGTTTGGTTTGAATTATCGTCGCACTAGAGCTACACGAGGGCTATTGGCGAAGGGCGTCGTATTTTAGAACCACAGTCAGGTGACGAGCCAACACCTGAATAGGCACCCAACGCAACCGTTAAGGGCGACATCGTACGCAGCGTTAGGACTTTGAAGGATATTTAACGTGCACTCCCTTACACGGGGTATTATTCGTCGGACATTTTTTGGCTGCACGGGCCGTTTATAGGTCGGCAGCTATTTTGGCGATGCCCGGACCCGAACCTGGGACCTTCCGCATGCTAAGCAAGTGCTTAACCGACTGGGCTCCCCAGCCCCTTGTTCTCCTTGGGAGGAATTAAGGGGGCAGTATACATTGGAACTTTTTTTTTTTAATTATCAAGCTAACCCAATAAAATTTTACACTCATTAGTAGCTCATAAAAACTAACATATTGGAAGTAAAAAAAAATTTAATTAAATAAAATTTAATTAATTAATTAATATTTAATTAAATTAATTGTGTTTCAGGCCACCGATGATAACTCAAATTCTAATTTAGGTAGAACATTAATTCTGGTTGGAAATTAAAGACAAGATTGCAATACATAAAACAAACTAGAATTATATTTGTAACTTATATACTTTAAAAGTTGTAGAATATGTTTTGAAAGTAAACTCAAATTACAAAAATTTGTATATGAAAATCAAGTTTGCAGTTCAACTACAAATTAAATATCTTACCCAAACACAAAATTCTAGTTCAGTTTTGTCCCTGTATTATACTCTTTAATTTAAAACCAAAATATTTGAAATCGGTTAATTTAAACTACAGCTATCACCGGCAACGTTAAGTCTCACATGGGAAAAAATCGGTTCTTCACAAATCCTGTTCAAAGTTTAAAATGACATTTTTGAAAACAAAGTGTTACTTACCAGCTACAAAAGTGTCTACATTTTTATTAGGCATTAAACCCATTGCCAGGTTCATAGGTAGGACCTTCAGCTTTGGTATTTTTGTCCTCTTGAGTTTTTTTCTGTCCCCTATGGTACTTTCGTTGAGTTTTGGCTGCAGGTGTTGATTTTCACGCACTACCTTCAATGAGCACTACCTTCAATGAGCACAACCTTCAATGACTGAGTATTGCTACGTAGGGCGATTCTGAAATAGTTCTGCTTTTTGTTGATAAGCCGATTGGTTAGTTGCCCTTGACCACCGATGCCTTTGTTTGCTTTCTTTAATTTGCGCAGGGCTGTGCCGAGTCTTTTCTGATAATGTCCGATGCACTCCTTCTTTATGATGTCGATATCAGGGTACGGATTTAGTTTTTTAACTGCTGCGTAGCTCTTGCTATCACCGTCACCATAGAACTCGGCATATATCAGGCCACGTTTTTTCTGAGACCTGAGGAAGATCCTCCCGGCACCGACTGCCTCCATAGCTGTTGAAGAACCGGTATAGTTAATGAAGCAATTGTGATTGGCAATCATGGAGGCTTTTTTTAGGTCTGCATTCTCAATGGTCCCCCATTTGCGGCAACCAACACATTCCTTGGAAAGTACCTCCACGTCCAATGCTTCTCCCGTGTCCATTGAAAGCGTTGTGACGACTCCATTCAATGGCGAATATCCTCGTCGCTGCCAAGTCCCATGCACAGAGACGCCACATTCTGAACTGTCGAGCTTCTTGTGGACCCTGAGAGCTGCTCCCATTATTATTTCTTCCCCTAATGGCTCAACAACTTGGAGAAGAGATTTGTTGTGGGCATTGTAGGCCGATTTATTAGGCGGCGGAGGCAAGTTCATGGCGGATAGGAAAGTAGACGCAGTCTCATAACTGCATCCAATTTGCCTCATAGCATAAACCAGGCGGCGATTTACTTCAAAAACTTTATCAATCCTCTTGGGTGTGTGTTGCCCTTCACTGGTGTATCCACATGCAGCACAGGTGACAGACGATTCTAGTGAACAGCCCATCCTTCTTGTTGGGTCACTGTTTACACTCAGGCTAGACATGCAGCATAATGGGCAGTGTAGATTCGAAATTAAGGCACTTCCACAATTTATGTCCATAATAAAACAAAATTCAGTAGCATCTGTTGGCTTGATGGTATTGGGAATATTATTTACTTTCACGAATGAAGCAGTATCACTTTTTCTGATGAAACTGAAAACTTCTACAGCAATATCTTCGTCGCCAACAGCAACCTTTTCTTCCACTGTAATTTCTCAATAGCAGATGCTTCATTCTTTGTGTATCGGTTTCCGTGGAATTGTCGTTTTTTATTTAACTCTGATCTTCAAACACGATCTTCAAACACGACCCTTTTTTGTAGTTGAAATACTAATATCTTGCAAAAAAAACTTGCGGAATAAATTTAGCACATGTGTTTTGAAAATTTAAAAGCTAAACAAAACAAATTCAGTCAGTGAAAGTCACAGTTATTCCTTGCTGCTGTTCAGTTGTATAATATAATTGGCAGTTAAAATATTATTAAACAATATAAAACTTAATAAGATTCTTATAAATACCTAACAAGTTTCAAAATGTTTTGAAACCAAAACTAATTTTTTTCGCCTCAACTCGTACAAAAACTGCTCTATCTTAAAAAGTATTGGGAATTTCATTAGAAAGTGGGTACCATTTTAAAGCTAATAAATTGAGGAATATTTTGAACTAATAAAAAAAAATTCGTATTTTTGAAGAAATTCTTGATTTCCAATGTGTACTGCTACCTTAAGGTTTCATCTCTTGTCATTTACCGAATTGCAATTACCATTTCTCCAATGCTAATTAAACACTGCCTTTGAAATAAATTATTATCCGAAACTAATATATATATAGACCCCAAACAGAACAGGGAATTAATACCGATATTTAAACTATTAAGTCCAAATTCCATAAACATAATACCATTTTACTCATTTCAACAACAGCCCTAACTATTTTCTGAATCCGAAAGACGTCATTGAATTTACCGACAAACAATCAAATATCTTTCACAACATCTTTTCAAACGCAGCTCTAAGGCTTCTCTTCACAATTAGACTTGATTTTCAAAGGTCAACACACATAAGCACCCAGACCATATTGTCATCAGGGTAACTAACACCTCGTCTCGCCTTTAACCTTGCCAAATCAATTGACAGGCTTCGTGCTCCTTTGTAGTTCAATACGACTTGACTGTTTTGAGAAGATCAGTTATGAAAACAATTTCTTATGACGTTATTAAGGAATACCTACACAAAAGGTAGGTTAGGAGGCTCGAAAACACATATGTATGCCTTCACCGCAATAGGTCAATAGGGAATAATCAAACAATTAGGACTATTCTTAGCCATACACTAGAAAGAGAACAACACCTTTAAGTTTCTATGGGAAGCTTTATATGTCAGTCGGTTTTATCATCTTAGGAAATATGTGTGACCTATATTATAAAATTCTCTGAAATCAATATTTAAATACGCAACACATTTTCGTAATTTTATTTGTATATGATAAAGAAATGTATAAATATCGCTAATTGAAAACTAAACTTCAAAATCTTGACTTGTTACTCCCTAGAGAAACACCTGTTTCTTAGAATTTCAAAAAATTTAAAAAATATCCATTTTGTAGGAAAATTATAATTTATCTTTTTGAAAAGTCAAAAACAATACAATATCCAATGGCATAACAACTTTATTTTATATAAATAAGTTAAGGTATTTATATAGAAAACAAAATATTTTGAACATTTGTTGAAAATTAGTTTCACATATCAAATTTCATAAAATTTTATATCCACACCGTTAAACAGCTTAAGTGTACCAATGTAAATCATGAACAAAAATATCGCACTCCTAGGCAAAAAAAAAAAAACATGACGTAGGTTGCCACGAGAGAAAAATAAAGTGAGTAGCAACTGGTTTCCCTGCACCAGTTTAGGCGATGACTCGCTATTGTTGCCAAAGAATCCTGATGCAGACACATTCCTATGTAATGATGTTCTTTCTCCCCTGTACTCTTCATATACAGGGTGGTTATAAAATAACGCTCGCTATTCGGAGTTGTCTGTAGCTTGACTGAATAACTCAAATGCATCAAAAATTGAGACACTTACTAATCAAGAAGGGAGGAAAAGAAAGGAATCATAAAAAAGAAACTCGTATCTTGACCAAGGTTCTAAATTACGAGGCATAGCCAATTATGGCTAATTACGGCCAACACATCCAATTACGCCTCGTAATTTAGAAACCTGGTCAAATGACGAGATTGTTTTTTATGATTCCATTCTTTTTTCCCCCCTTCTTGATTAGTAAATGACTCAAAGTTTTTTGCTTTTGGATTATTCATTAAAGCTACTGCCCACTCCGAATAGCGAGCGTTATTTTATAACCACCCTGTATTATTCATGAAAAAAAATCTTAGAGTGCATGAAGCAAAATTTGAAGTTGCGTTTCTCTTTCTGTTTAGTTGGGTACACCATGAAAGACATCCGCTACTGGTGGATGGAAGGTCCGAAGTCCGTGGGCATGTCGCCAGACGTCGAACTGCCACAGTTCAAAGTGATTGGCCACCGACAGCGCTCGAAAGAAGTGCCCCTCACAACAGGTAAGAACACACCTTGAGAACACGGCGCGAAGGAATTGTAAGGTACATTTTCCAATAACAAGGGAACATTCAAATGAACAATCAGATTTGGAGGTAAGAATTTTTTGAAGGGCGTACATAAATAAAGTCATTGTAATTGATAGCCTATGTATTCATGGAAATATACGAGTTGATTTACAAAATTTTATCAGGTATGGTTTAATATGATAAAATTTTTGAGAAGTCAATGCAAGACAAGCAATTTAAAACAGAAAAAAAGTTTATTGTATTGATGTAAAGAATGCTATGTATGTATATTGTATTAATAGATAAAATGTTAAGCATTAAATATTTATGTGTTACAAATGGCATGCAGTAACTGCAGTACTAGTTATCATCGGTATTTTGTAAACAAGTAGTATTGGTTTCATCAAGTAAGACTAAATAATTCAAAATATTTCTAAACATTCTTTTATACATATCTTTTTATATGCTGATTTTATTTTAACATGTCTTTACGCGATTAGACAAAATAACCCGTTAATGTAAGAAGAATCCCCATTATCTACTTACTAGCTTTGTTGATTTGGCAGGATACAAATTCGAATTTATGTATTTTTTAACAACACGTATAGGCATGTAACTGAAATAAAAAAAAATCTTTTTTTAATTTGAAAAATTTATCAAATTAAATATTGCACATTACATAACTCAGCCAATTATTAGCAGCTTTTCTCTCATTTATTTTTCATTTCGCGTTTAAAGATGTAGTGATAATCAGTTTTTACAGACGTGATTTGCACTATAGATATTAATTATGCACTATAGATAGAGTAATTTTGCATGTAAATATATAACCCCCATAATAAATCAATTTAAAATAAAAGTAGATGAACTCAAAAAGAAAATAATACCGCTTTTTCATCGAGGCTGTTTGTAAGAGTATCTTAGGTGTTTCAGGAATCCACATTTAAGATAAATTTACAAAAATGTTCATGTAAATTCATTTTATTTTATCCAAACAAGTTTGTTTTAGAAAATCTATCGAAAATGACAAATATTTCGAAGCAATTAACGGATCCTCGAGACTTCCTTATTAATGCGAGTGAAACATTGGACTTTTTTTCTGTATGACAGTGTAGTGAAATAAATAAACAATCAAAATAATATTAGTCATGCAATGAAATCCATTGATGACGTTCGCGTCTCAAAGTTATTCTCAATTTCGTAACGAAAGCACGTCAAATTGAATTAGAAATAGTCAGGCGCGCATTCATTAGTCCAAATGCGTAAAACATGGTAAAGAAAATAAAAGGGAATTTTCAAGGAATCATTTGAATGGACCAATTTTTCACAGTTAAAAAATAATTCACCGTATAAGAAGTGCCCTTTCGATAAATCACTGTCATTTACTCCAATTGCGAATTCTTGACAGAATGATTTAAATGTTTGGCTTAGTTTAGTTTGAATATCGTCGCACTATAGCTACACGAGGGCTATTGGTGACGCAACATTAGGACTTTGAAGCATTTTTAACGTGCACTCCTTCTACACGGGGTATTATTCGTCGGAAATTTTTGGCTTCACCGTTTAAAAGTCAGCAGTTATTTTGGTGATGCCCAGACCCGAACCATTGACCTTTCGCATGCTAGGCGAATGCCTAACCGACTGGGCTCCCCAGCCCCTTTCAATGCTTGGAAAGATAATGACACGACTAGTCAATATGAGCATTTTAAGATGAGCTCTCAAGATTCGCCGTTCACCAGACAGTATTCGCATGACTGGCAAATTAAATATCTATTTACCGCAACGTTCAGACTTGTTTGCGATTCTTGGCCAATTCTTTCCAACATCGCAACCTTAATTACAAGTGGTACAATCGCGCCATTTCTATTAATAGAAGTAATGGGAAAGTTCAGACAGTCATTTTGAAACATTCGTGTCAAGTTGTCGGTGGGAAATTTAAAGCAAATATTTGATATTTGTATGTATCCTTCACACAAAAAGATATTTCTGTATTAAGAAATGCGTTTTAATAATATGAACAAAATTTGCTACGAAAAAATACTAAACTGATAAATAAAAGTTTAAAATTCGTTTTAAATTGGGTTTTTCAACTTTCCTCGTGATTGCAACCATCTTTTGTATAAAACGAAAAAAAAAAATTGACATTTTTCTGGTATCTTACTCTCGTCTCCAAATAATATCTGCCACAATTTTACAATTTCTGCCAAAAACAATATCCTAAATGCACTAAACACTAATTTACAGAATACTTTGTCGACATTAAAATTTTCTTTTTAAAAATAACTACATTAAGCCAAGTACAGTATACGCCTCTATTTGAACCTATGGTGAACAATAAACTTATTCGAAAAACATGTTTATATTCTTACACTACTCCCCAAGTTAAAAATTGAGAAGTTCGTAAAAATGAGTTTCCCCGTCTTCTAAAGAATTAAAGTGAGTGAATATAATAGATATAAAGAACTCAGTGCATTATATTTTGGTTTTAATTAAACTAACGTTAAAATACGGGACTGTTGTATGTGGATATCAACATTATCTCTTAAAATTTAATATTCATACCCTACTTATTTGAAATTCGTCAATGTTGCTCAGATAGACGCAGATAATAGTCAGATAAACGCAGTTATTTATATTACGATCGAATAAGTTTGACGTTCTCTCTTACTAATAAATTTTTTCCCAGTTTAGAATTTTAGAATCAAAGTCGTACCACAATACTTTTGGCTGTGCACATCGTTAATTTAAACCACGATCACGACCACATTTATTTAACGTGCACATGTTCTGCATCCACGATTGAGCGTCGACATTATTTTTTGTACCCCATATTCCAGTACTTAATGGCTAATACGAGTACAGAACCTGAGAAGTTTTTCTGGCCTTTAACCGCCATACTTGAACCATACGTAAAAAAGAAAGATTTTCTAAAGAATTAATTATTGGTAGTAAAATATCGAGTGATAAACACAGAGAATAGTCTCGATGCATTACGAAAGTCAACAGATTCGCTAAACTTAGTAAATGAGAGCGGAAGTCCATTTCGGAATATGAAAACAGAAAAGAAAGATCAGTCCACTACCAACATGTAACTCAAGATGGCGGCATTAGTTCAATAAATAAAGATCACTTTTTATTTAGGTCAGGAATTTACTGAGAAAGAATTCTTTGTTCCATATCAAGGTTGCAGTAGACATCCACGATAACAAAATACTCGAGAATTTTTTATAAAATTGTAAAATGTATATCAATAATAGTAAAAAGAATGTCTGTATGTCCCGTCATCATAGCTTTTATTTTTATTATGCCATTATCTTCAGAAACTAAATTCGTATCTTTGGAAACTAATTTAAAATTGACGCCATCCGAATAAGGTAAAGTGTAAATGTTCTACGGAGAGGATACTTCCACGGATGTAAATAGCTCCATATTAAAACAAGCTAATTTATTGAAATATATCCCAGCAAACTTGAATTTTGTGTAGGATTTATTGAGTAAACGATAGTGTTTTAAAATTTATTGAATAAATATTTGTTAAAATATTCCATGTTGTCGATTTCGGCCTATAAATACCCTTCGATGTTTTTATCTGATACGGTTGATATAACACTTGCCGTAGGCGATTTGTTTTAATTTTAGAATCACTAACGCAGATTTTTTTCTTTGTTATTGATGCAGCTTATGGATCTGTTTTTAACTACGATTTGATGTTTCATAACGCAGCTTTTCTTAAATCGGGTGGAATCTCTTTGCTTCTAGATGGAAAAGAGATATTTTTATATAACCGGAATCTTGTGCCTCGAAACTTTATTACATAAAAAAGTGTCTAGCACTACAAAAAAAGTACAATGATCTTGTTTTTATACAGAACTGAGGTATATATTTGAGGACAAGTTTTACTTACAATTTTAACTATATTTTAGCTTTGGCTATTCGAATGTAATAAATACGAGGACTAACCCAAAACGTTTTTTATTTCTTTAAATTAATTTCGCATAAATGTTTTGTTTTATATAAAAGGTGTAAAATAGTCTAAAATAGAATTTTTATATGTAGAACATTTGAAACTAATTTTTTTTTAATTTTAAAAAACCTTTTTCCTATATTTTTTGCATATTTCAAAGCCTTTTTTTTATTTCATATTAAATTTATTTTTTCAGTGAATTTTTTATAAGCAGTATTGAAACATTCCTAATAACTTTAGAGGTTGAATTTTTGAAGCGAGGCATAGTTTCGGAGAAAAAAAGATGTTTTAGTGGGTAAACACCCGAATTTCATTAAAAAAAATACAAATTTTAATTATTTTTATTTTATAAAAAAAATCTATTAAATATTTTCAGCATTCCATCCCCAATTCCCTTCAATGGACTCTGTAATCTTCAAATAAACGAACTCTTTCCACAAACATTTATTAGAGTTTTAGCATTTTAAGAACGGGTATGTTTCTGAAAATTACTGAGTTATATAAATTTAAAGAATTATAAAATGGTCATGAAACATTCGATGAAAAGTCAAAATAAAGATAATATTTATGTGAAAAACATTTCTTTAATTGTTTTGAAAGTTTGCGAAAATTTATTAGAAAGTTTGAATAATATTTTAAGACAGCCAAAAATTTATATTTTCATCAATTTTAGACGACTGAGTCTCCTTAAAAAAATACATTATACACATATTTATAATACGGTGTTGCTGTTTCAAGTAATTTAGTGTTGATCAAAGAGCAACGTAAAACTTAAACCTTTTGCTTTTGATTAGTTTAAATTTCAATTTTAAACCACATAGGCTTCCTACATACTATGATTAGAATTAAACATTGGGTGGCAGGCCGGCCGTATTTTGATTAAGGCGGTATTTTCCCCCATGTTAACAGATAGAATTAAGCAATGAATATATTTTGCAAATTTTACTCATTAATGTTCTTTTTATAACAACCAACATAGTAAATGATTAATTTATTATCATTGACAGGAATTTTTAAGAATTTTAGACTTTAAAGATCGTAGATTGAAGAAATGAATAATAAAAAAAGTAGAAATAAACATATGAAATGTAACCAGCCAAGAACATCGATAACTGGGCCAAAATAAAAGAATGATTATAGATTATGTTTCTAATTTTGTCTATGCAGAGGAATCAAATAAGATTTATCGCGTTTTATATGTAGCATTTTTACTCCTCTCAATTGTGACAGATAAGCCTGAAGGCGACTATAGTGGATTATAAAATGATTGCAATGGTGGTGCGAGTTGACATTGACGACTATTTTTAAGAATAGAGTTGCATTGTAAAGGGTTTTCAATGAACAATTAAAAAAAGAAGTTGATTTTGAAATTTCAAGTCCATATACCTGAATTAACAATTGCAGAAGTGTTCTATGGTAGATTAACACTTTAAGACCCTTTCAGATGGCGCTGATTTAAGGTTATGAGACTTAAATGTTAAGAGTATTTACCGGAAAAGTTGCCTTAAACAGCATCAATACTATACTGTCTATACTCCTAAAAAAATTACTTGCTTTTCGTGTAATTTAATTTTTCACATTTAAATATACACACAAATAATATGTTCCACAAATGGAACGTTGGCGTATAAAAGGTTTGGTATAGATATATTTGAATGCAAAATATCTGTGTGTTTTAACTCGTGCAAAGAATGGGTATTTATTTTCTAGTACCAAATAAGTTTTTTGCTTTGAAACAAACGTTCGAAAAATCAATAAAAAAAATTTCAAATGAGAATAAACGAGTTTTTGAAAAATGCACACATATATACATTGGATACATTTTAAATAACAGTTTAAATAAATTCTAATTAAATAATTGCTCATTTGACTGTTTAAAAATTCAATATAATAAAAAATACGTTTTGTGTGTTAGATCTAAATTTTCACCCATTTTACAAATTAAATTGTATTTAAAATTCTATCGGAAACATGTTTTTAAAAAATCTAAGTGTGAGGAAGAAATAAGCAAGCTAAGGCAAGAATGTTATATAAACATTGGAAGTTCAGTTAAAGTTAATTAAAAATGCGACGAGTGGTTAATTCAATTTACACAGATTCTCAAACAATTAGTTGTATCAGATGCAATAATTAAACTCAGTTTTAAATTATCTTTTTAACAAAATTGTACTCATACCTTCTAATTGATCTCGTCGGTTAAGCACTCGCTTAGCATGCGGAAGGTCCCAGGTTCGGGTCCGGGCATCGCCAAAATAGCTGCCGACCTATAAACGGCCCGTGTAGCCAAAAATGTCCGACGAATAATACCCCGTGTAAGGGAGTGCACGTTAAATATCCTTCAAAGTCCCAACGCTGCGTACGATGTCGCCCTTAACGGTTGCGTTGGGTGCCTATTCAGGTGTGGCTCGTCACCTGACTGTGGTTCTAAAATACGACGCCCGTCGCCAATAGCCCTCGTGTAGCTCTAGTGCGACGATAATTCAAACCAAACCAAACCAAATCTAATTGATCTCACAAACAGTTTAAACAAAATATTTTGACGATGAAATATTTTTAGAAAACCTTTATTAAGCATTTTCTAAAAATAGCGCTCATAATTTGAACTTTTAAATGATCCTTACGAAAAAATGAAAACCTTAATAATTTTGAATCTTCATTTTTAAAGAACATCTGGAATACTTTTCGAAATGAGAAATCGAAGCATTGTTGAGCACAATCGAAAGTCTATATTTAGTAAGTGATAGTCTAATTATCATCTTCGTGGTGTAACGGAGCAGAGCAAAAAAGGAATCGAAAAAGCTGGACAAAATAAAATGATCTAGACCGTTTGTATAATGAGGCTTCCGTAACGGAGAAGCAATTAAATTTTAATCGCTTCCTGCTCATGATAGCTCGGATTGGAAAAGAAAGAAAGTCGAGGTATTCTAAAGAGAGTTTTTGAAAGAGGGCGCCAATAACGTGATAAGTTTTCGCTCAATTCCAGATGCCTCATTAATTCGATGTTGCACTTCGAAAGATTTTTATTCGAAACATACCTTTCTCATGTAGCACCGTGTTCAAGGGAAGTTTACAGTAAAAAATACACAAGATTATCCAAAAGCAAATGTAGACAGATAATAGAATCCTTATTTTAAAAAAAATTGCGATTCTCACTTTAAAAAATAAATGAAGTTCCGATTTAGGTTATTTATCACACTATTGCCTAACGTAATCTAATATCCTATAAAACTCAACAAAATCTGTAGATTTTGTTATCGTCACTGCCTGAATTGCGAAGTTTAAAAAGATAAGTTGAAATATATATACTGTTACCTGTGATTAGCGTTCTAAATAATTAATTACCAATACAAAAATTTGATTAATGAAATAATAAATAGATTTATGTCCACTTTTATTTTAGTTTAGTAAAGACTATAATATATCATTGTTGACGAAAAAGATCTAATATATCCTCAAAAATATTATAGCATCCCTATTATATACAACAATATCAATCATCGGTGACATAGTGGAAATTTAAGATTGCTTCTTAGAAGTTACTTAATTTTTTTTTCTTGACAATAAAAACTCGTATTCTCAGTTACAGTTCTGAAACGTAACTTAATTTTAAAATTCAAAGCTTAAACTTTCTAATAAAACAATCCTACATAGTAATATCAGGCAATTTTGATAATTAATTTCCACTTGTCACTATCAATACTTTATAAGTAAAGCATATATATTGAGTTTAGTTTCTCTGTTAAGAATATATATTTACAATTAAAATAAATCTTCTTGCATAAGGTCTGTATTGGAGAGAGAAACTGCTAATTGGATTGTAATGTGACTTTTGTTAATTTGGAATTTCATTCGAAGGATTATGTTAGTCAACTAAGTCCGTGTTTACAAAGCCTAAGGTTTACGATATCGAACTACTACAAATATTGTTTACTAATTGGTAGATTAAGGCATCAAATGTAAATTGTTTTGACGTATTTATTTAAAATTCATTTGCCCACCAAAAGGTTTAGAACATAATACTTTTTCAAACAAGTATTGAGCTCTCTGTTAAATCAATATAATCTTACTTTTGGCTAGTTGAAGATATAGCTTCTGGGATTGTTAGAAAAAGCAGTGGTAAATATCTTCAAGAAAGGAATATAAATATACAATAGATATTTTTTTATATAATTTCCGTTTTCATCAACATACTGGTATATTAAATTAAGAAAAACCATTTAAAGAGTATAGTATTCCTATTTTTAATATTAAGTTATTTTATAATTGAATTACCGCATATCTCTTATAAATATAGTAGTATGCGAGAACCAATCATGAAAATTACGTACGTCCAAAAAAAACCAAACAAAATGGGTATATGTTTACCTAATGTAAATTGTATCAGTTTACCAACCCATATCGATTATTAAAGTCACCCAACTAAGATTTTTTATTTAATTT
The DNA here is from genome assembly GCA_023701765.1 of Hylyphantes graminicola. Lineage (NCBI taxonomy): Eukaryota > Metazoa > Arthropoda > Arachnida > Araneae > Linyphiidae > Hylyphantes > Hylyphantes graminicola. Next base: position 2,320,123 of record CM043122.1, read on the forward strand.
TGCACTGCTCCGAATTTAGATAGCCGTAAAAGAAAAACTTTTAAATGATTAGTGTTTAACGTTGCGACTTTGATTTTTTTCAATTAAATTATTTCATTAACTTGTTTTTTAAAACTCATTTGGTCAACAGCTACTTTCAAGCAAAGTATCTGGATTGCAACAAAACAATTCTAATCGAAAAGGCAAGGACTAAACAAATTTATTTTCGGCACATTGAATACCTTGCGTCTGGCTTTTAATGTCGGCCGACGCAAAAATTAACATATGCGCAAGACAATGCACGTAAAGTTAATGGCATTCACATGGAAGATAATGAGATTAATTTTTTATTCCATTAATTTAAAGCAAACTAAAATAGGGACTTAATTAGAAAATAAATTATTTTCGTCACTGTTGTAGATTTTTTTAACAGCATAAAATATGTATGAAGTTATATTTATATAGGTTATATATAGATTAAAGAACTTTATAGTACTTATTCAAGCTTTGAGTTGCAATCCGCAAATTCGACGGATTAAATATATGCAAAAAGACGATACAAATAAGCAGATGCCAATTCAAAGATGTCAGTAGCGTGAGATATGTAGTTACTTCGATTAAGCGTTTACACAGGTACTTCGATATGATTACTATCATCAAACTCCCATCTAGAAATACTTTACAACTACCGTCAGTGCGGGTAACTTTGGCCAAAATCATAGGTTTTTTAACAAAAGAATGAAAATTTAACTACAAAAACGATTTTAACACTTAAAAATCATTATGCATTCTAAGTATTGTACTTTTAGGAATAATTTTCAAGCATTTTAGTTAAATTTTATAAATTAATAAAAAATTGGTATTAATTTTAAAAATTAGGACACTGTTAGGAGCCGGGCGGGTAACTTTGGCCACCCATGAAATGCATAAGAAACATACTTTTTAACATCCTTAAAGGCTGTGTTAACGAATTAAATAGCAGTATTAAAACTTTAAACCTATAAATAACAAAGTTATAAGACATATAGCTATTAAAAATGGTATATAACTTAACATTTACATCGCAGTGCATAGTGGAATGGCATTACACAATGAATACTAGCACTGTTTGTCTCTGGAAATAAAATCTGGTTCTCTTTTCTTAAAGGAAAAATATACTTCTATTTTCATAAGGAAAAATAACTTTTTTGAAGCAAGATTTAATAACGAATATATTTATAAAAAGCAAACGATTTTTATTATTAAAGGGGAAAAAATAATATATTCATAATTAGGAATCTGAAAATGTTTACATTTCGACACTTGCGATTTTGAGTGGTATACGTTTCGTGCATTCTATTTTTATCTTTTTAATGTTTAAAATTGTGAGATTTGTAAAATATATATCTGAAAAATGGGTAATCGTAAAAGTAAGAATTTTTCAAAAGTAGTTAAACAGAATACACTTTTACACAGATTTTTTAAAGTTCAAAGTTCCATAAAGAAATATTTACATCTATGGCCAAAGTTACCCGCATTCATCGGCAAAAGCTTCCCAATTACAAATATTTAACAACAGCATAAAAAGTATTCAACTTAGAATAAAGCAAATAGTGTAATATTCTTCCCCATAAATAAAAGAATCGAATATAGGGTTTTATTTAAATATTTTCAATATTTTTTTAAGAGTTCCAGACAGAAGTTGGAAGAGATAGATTTTTGTCATTTTGTGCTCGTAAGAATGAAAACAGCATTTGAAGTATTTCCACAATTATAATGATAATTTTTTTTTATATGAAATGAAAGGCGATGTTTCCACCTTTCCAAAAATGTAAAACAATTTAAGATGAGATCATTTAATGAAGAGAAATTAAAAAACAAATCTTTTTCCGACGCGTGGCCAAAGTTACCCTCCGTGGCCAAAGTTACCCGCTTTGACGGTATCATAAATCATAAACAATAGGAATGCTTACATTTTGGTTCCTATCAAGGATGTTGGCGTCATAAACAAACCCTTGAATTAAACGTAATAAGCAGTTCAAATAACATTCAAGTTTCAAACTAAATGTTCTTGTGTATACTTATGCATTGAATCAGCATATCAATATTCAATCAGAAATGTTTACGCCAATCAATGGCGAGTATTCTGCTGGTTAGTAAATCATTTAATCTGGTTTCGCATTGAGGCATACCTGTGAAAAGCGCTCATACAGTTATCGATATAAAGGTTACTGTTCAATAAATGTGGTTTAACAGATGAAGTTTAATGTTTCATTCTTTTGAGTACATTTCAAATAGTAATCAAAATTGGAACATCTCTGGTCTTAAGTCGCCTGCGTTGACAACAATGTGCAGTTTATTTTGTACTGTTCAAATTGTGATTATATATATAAATATTTATGCCGGCGTAAATACGCATCAATGACGACGGTTCTTGTCTTTGGATAGCCTCCTCCTTATTGAGCAATGGTATAGTATAGCAATTTAGACCTACTATGGCTAATAACTAAAACAACTGTATATATTTCCTTGTAATGTATGAACAGACACGAGTCTTTTCTTTCTAGGAAACTACTCCCGCCTGATCTGCGAAATCCAATTCATCCGCAGCATGGGCTACTACCTGATCCAGATCTACATCCCGGCTGGCCTGATCGTCATCATCTCGTGGGTGTCGTTCTGGCTTCACAGGAACGCTACCCCTGCGCGAGTGGCCCTCGGGGTGACCACAGTGCTGACCATGACTACCCTCATGTCCAGCACCAACGCGGCCCTACCCAAGATCTCGTACATCAAGAGCATCGATGTGTACCTGGGCACGTGCTTCGTGATGGTGTTCGCTTCTCTGCTCGAGTACGCGACCGTGGGCTACCTGGGAAAGAGGATCGCCATGCGCAAGACTCGGACGCAGCTCATAGCGCGCATCGCCGAGCAGCACCGCCAGAGGTGCTTGGGGGAGGAGCCGGAGGGCCTCAGGACGGCGGTGCACAGATATCAAAACCAGGTAAGAGGACAGTTTCTTTCATTTTGATCATTCTGCCAGTTTCTTTCATTTTGATCATTCTGCCAGTTTTTTTTTTTTTTTCATTTTGACCATTCTGCCAAATTTTTTTCGTCCATTGGTCCACTTGGCCAGTTTCAGATCATTTTGATGAGCTGCTACTATGAGAACCACGAGGTCATAGGCCTAGTCTTCAGGCCCATGACCTAGTGACTTATATCATCAAAGCTGTCGGCCCAATATAGTAATTGTCTACCAAAAAAATCTCCAAAGCAAAGATGGGTTACTTTTGCACTACTTAATACATGTGAAACAAGTCCATTAAAAGCTTTTTTGTGCTACAGAAGTTTAAACATGCTGCTGCTTACTGCTTAGTAAATATTATTTGAACTAGGACTTTTGTTAATCCTATTTTTTCATTTTGCACTGAAATTCTGCATAGTTAGTGCATACAATTGCGCGGCTAACTCGAAAATGACGAAAAGTGGACTTGTTTCACTAGTATTCTGGATCTTTCATGTTAGTTGTTTACTGGAGATCTGGTGGGAACGTGTAGATTCATCTGCTGTCGGTGATTCTGTATGTATCCTACAATAACGATATAGGCGAACCGAAGGTCATATACAGTTGGTCATCCTGTGCTACAGTGGGGGAAATTGATTTATGAACTAACACTCTTTTCACCAGATATCGTTTTGTATTAAGTGCTCACAATTCGAATTTTGTGTGTTGTATATTCAGAGTATAATAAAGGATTTTCACACATAATTTTTTTCAAAAAATGATATTCAATAAAAAATATATCTATTTTTAGTTTTTGGGCATGTCAAATGGTGGAAATTGATTTATGAACTCATATTTATTTTGAACCCAGGTACCAAATATTTCAACTAGTTCTTCATTTGAACTTCAGGGGAGCTTACTATCAATGCTTATAAATAAGAATAAGGCCAACTTTGCTGAAATTTATCTGTTTTATTCCCATTTTACTAAATAGGAAAGCTTTCGGGACTGCCTGAAGCCAAAAAGGTAAAAAAATGACCCTTATATAATATTGTAACAAATCTGTTAGAGAAATCAGCATATTAATTAAACGATCAATACATATAATTCATAAATATTTGAAGAATCATTCTGACTACGGCAAAAACCATCAATAAAAAAGGTGTAACCCTCGTGGGACGAGGCACAAAATCACGATTATTGGACTTGCATCCCAAAAAGTTACCATTTGTGGCAGCATTTGTGCATTACAAGACGAATTTGTTATGAACTATCACTTCCTGTAACTCCCAGAAGAATAGGACAAATATTGATATCGTCGCCGAACTTGAAATGTTCCAAAATGAAAGCTGCTCCCAAAGCTGACTCTTCACCATAAGAACTGGCTAATAAAATAGGGTCATAACTACATGAAAATGGATTGGGTGGGGGTGCATTGAGAGAAATGGGAAAAAAGGGAAATTTGCTGATGAAAAAAAGTTCAATTTGGATGGATGTGATGGTTTAAACTGTTATTGAAAGGATCTTCGAAAATAACCAAGATCTGTCTTCGGCAGAAATGTTAGTGGTGGAAGTTTGATGGTTAGGGCAACGATATCTTATGATTGAAGAAACAAGGTTTTGTTTCTGAAGGGCTGACAAACATCCCTTTATTTCAGATTAGTTCTAAAAAAAATTCTTTGATTCCTTTTTGCGTGGCAAAACTGTACTTTTGATTCTATTTTTATGCATGATAATGCAAGTATCCACATTTAAAACGAAATGGAAGAATGGTTTAATGTACAAAATGTTGTTCATTTAGATCATCTTGTCAATAGTCATGACTTAAACCCAAAAAATAATGTCTGAGATCAATTGGTATGAATAATTTACTCAAAAAGAGTATGGTGTCGATGGAGTGTGTATCAGTTATGGAATAGAAGGACTTAATAATTAAAAACTGGAAATTGCTTGACCAAAACTTGACCCAAAGTTTCGTGTTGTCTATGAAAATATAAATCAACGAAGAAATTACGAAAAAAAAAATAGTTTTAGTATTTATAATGGCTATTGAATGTAAAAGTTCATAAATCAATTTCCCTATGCTAAAACTAAAATATCAACAAAATAAATTGTTTACGAAATTATATAAAATTTTATTTTCGGGTATAATTTATAATACAAAGCCTGTATAGTGTATGAAATTTAAATTGATAAAAACGCATTTAATAAAGAAATACTGTTAAAAAACTGCCAGTTCATAATTCAATTTCCACCACTGTAGTATGGGACCTTACATTTAATTAAGTATACTATAAAGAAATTGATCATTTGCCCGAATTTTGTAGGCGTTTTAACCCGTTCTCCTATTTATGGATACCATTTACACCATCATTACCACAAAAAAACCTTAAATTTAAGATTTATTTTTTACGTAATTTATTTTTCCTGCATAAACTGTTAAGGACTTCATTTGTCTTAAGTTTTGTTTATTTAGTTAAAAACTTAAAAGAAAAATCGTCATATATGTTAGCTACTGAACATAAATGCGTTGAGGAAGGAAGAGTTGTTCCTAGTAACGTTCGAGGATTGAACCTGAGTGTGAGCGATATGGAGTTTTCTGTTGTAAGCATATGTTTGAATGTCAAAGACTTAACCAATGGTCAATGAAGCCATTATTAACCTCATATTAGCAAAAGGGACAAAAAAGAAGCAATGAGTAACTAAGAATAAAATCATCAAATTATCATACTTGGGAGACATTGAAACTTTTATGGAAGTTGAGAAATGCTTTCCAAAAACAGTAATTTCAAAATGGTTAACATTTTAAATTTAGTAACACTTTTTAACTTCTAGCATAAAAATGCCATTTGATTTCCCAAAGTTCTCAAGCGTATTCTCTTGTGGCTGTTCTTCCAATGGAATCTTTCAATAATTTTATTTTTGGAGTTTCAACTCTTTACAGAAAACTTGAAGATTTTTTTTGCTTCTATTTTATTCCCTAAAGAGAGTTCATAATAAAATTAAAGAAATTATCTGTAGAATCTCCCTTTTTTGTGCTATTTTTGAATATCGTATCCAAAATCAATCAACCCAATTTTACTAGAAAGAGCATTCTATGTGCTAACATTCTCACCATTTTCTTTTCTAAGCTTACATTCGACTTTGTCTATAAACCATATTTTCAAGATTGCGTAAGTCAGATTTCGTTTCCAAAGAAAAGTATATAGAACTTCAAATATTATATATTTTCAGACTTTTAGAGAGTGCTTTGAAGAAGTATTTGTGAAGAGTTTTAAGGGTACAAAAAAACTAGACATCGAAAATAACTTCAAAATAACGTAAAATGGTATTTATCCATAATTTTTTCTACTATGTTCGATCCTTAATATATAGCTGTGGTAATAAAACATACCATATAGTTTTGTTAATCCTCTTGATGGTGTAGGTTTTTTTTAAACACAACAAATTTAACTGGGTAAACTCTCAAAATCAAAATGTGTTTCTACTTTTAAAATCAAGCGGGGAGGTGTGTGCAACGAACTTGTTTTTTATGCTTAGTAAAATCTATACAAGTAAATAAGGGCTTCGTGACAAGAGATAGCCATACCCAGACTGCTATACATGGTTGCACTTTTAAAAGAAAATATTCGAAACACTTTCCTGGCTGTATACTTCTAGCCACCGCTGCACTGCCCAAAAGTTTTCACTAACTTCACTTCTGTTTTGGGGCCTCTTTTGAGTGCAAACTCGTATAAGGAGAAGTGAGAAAATATGTATTTCATGCGCTTGATATTTTTGAATACTCAGTATAAGGAATGGTTATACTAAAATTATTTGTTTAGCTATTTAGTAAAATATTCTTTAAATACAAGTCTTATTGAATATAACTATGTCAGGTGAAATTACCATTTGTTTGGTTTGGTTTGAATTATCGTCACTAGAGCTACACGAGGGCTATTGGCGACGGGCGTCGTATTTTAGAACCACAGTCAGGTGACAAATTACCATTTGTAACTGACAAAGTAGTGATTGATAGTGATTAGTCCAAAAATTAAGTCTTAATTTAACTTATATCAGTATTCAAGGTGAAATTATATGACCTTTAAACTAGTTTTAATTTGAGGTTTTTAAAAACGGTTTCTGTTAACTTCAGCTTTTTGGGCCGGTTATTGAAATGAGGAGAATAATCTAAAACTTGGGTTCGCCTTTGTTACCTAACTTTTCCTACTACGTATGGAATAAAAACTTTAGACGCTTCTCTTTTAAAAATTGAAAAAAAAAGTTTTGAAGCAAAAGTATAACTGTACTGTCAAGAAAAAATGCGGTTGATGAATTAAACCAGATGATAAATCAGACTGCGAATGCTCCCTACTACATTGGGATTATAATTAAATCAAGCTAAAATAATTCGGTTTTACTGAAAGGCTTTACTTCCTTTATTCAAGGCAATTGAACTTGAACTAATTGGTAAAGTTTACTAACTAAACAGCGTTGGAAAATTCAACATACGGGTCGGCTAAATGATGTTTGCTCACTGAAATAGTTTTGTTACGGAACAAAATTAAGGGTCTTAAGTTAAAAAAAATCATATAAAAAGTAAATCTTTTCTACTTACATAGCTTGGTAAACAGTTTTATCCAACAGTTTTCTACAGGGCCAAATTTCTGATTTTTGTTGTAAAGTTATCTATTATTTTATTCGAACACTTTTTTATGTGACAGAAAATGGATCCTTTTACCAGACAACTTGGAGGAATTGCCGGTCCACGTAGAAACTTACTGTACCCTGTTGCTATTTTAAACTCAAATAAAGGAGCCGCGTTTGGAATTTCCCATGACTCTAAGGAGGAATTCTTAGAAGCAAGAGAATGAATGTTTTGGACTTTTACTTGCCAGGAGAGATTCCCATTTGCTTTACAATTAATCCTCATGAACATTTCATGCAGAGCATTCCCGAGAGATTACTAAAATAAATCAAATGTCGAAAACATTTTTCTTTAACAAAACCATAAACGAACTAATTAAATACTGAAAATCTTATTAACCCTTTCAGTCCCAGTGATGCCATTTGGCATCATCACTTTCAATATTTTTTTCAAAATGTTTATGTCCCGCTATGACATCCAAACACACATCATTCGATTCTTCATACTTTGTTCTATCAGACAAAATTTTACTTTAATCTCAATAGAAGTCAGAACTACTATTTTTTTTATTTAGAAAATAGTCAACAAGCGTTTCTCCTGATTTTTTATAAGTTCACTTCAGTTCCACTTATTTAAAACACAATTTAAACTATTTCGGTTAAAATAATTACTAATTTTTTTTTAATAATGTGGTCAGATACCTTAAAATATATAACTCTAAGTGTTTTTAGGTAATATATAATTTTTTATTTTGTTGTTTTCCACAGTTAAAGAATTTTGGCATTGTTTCAAAAACCATATAAAAAATTTAAGTGAATTTTTTTTCCTTATGGAATTCGTATATTTGACCTAAAATAAGCTTATTTTGTGAATATCAGATGTTTCTGTAGTGTAGGAAATTTTTGGGACTGAAAGGGTTAAAAAAAGTCCGAAATAGTTTTTACGTTATGTTGATAAAATCATAAATGGAAAAATAGAAGTTGTAATGTTTTTATATTACATATGTTCAACTCTTAATTTTTGCTGCTGTGAATATGAAAGGAAAAGGTTTTCTCCTCTATTTCTCACACTCGTGATATTTCTAAGCCTAAGTATTCAGTAGTAACTTGACAATCCCCTTTAAGATTTAAAATAACTTTAATATCCACCAATTAAAAAAGCCAAAAATAAAAAAATACTGGCTATTTTAAGACCTAAAGAAGTAAACTCCTCGGTGCAACAGCCAATTACTGGGCCAAAGCTCGCCGTGCCCAATTCAGTTTTCGTGACCAAGGGCTCCAGGGTGATAGGCATATGTCCCGGTTAGGTGGTCAGCCTCACGCGGTACCCCAAGTGTTTAGTTCCCAAGCATGCTTGATCCTCCTTTTATAGACCCAATTAAAGGATGAAAGGTTGTGTGAACCCCAGCCCAATCCGGAATTCGAACCCCGGACCTCCGGCACGGCAATGCAAAGCACCACCACTGTACCACAAGGCCTCAATTTCATGACCGTTTTCTCGAAAATTATCTGATTACTTTAGGGGTTATCATCCATGTGATGAAATACCCTTTTATTTTATTGTTTATTGTTTTAAAACAATAAAGTAATTATGCCTCTCTGTCAAGAAATTAGCATTTCTAGAGAAGAAGCAACAAAAATCAGTTCCTTGGAATTTGCATAACAGGGAAATTTAATACATGAAGTGTAATATTGCGAGCGCATATACAATGGTCTTCAAACCTTTCTTCGCAGCCAGCTGGATTCCTAATAATTTCCCATTGAACATTTCTGAAAACAAGTCAATAAGAGTCGATCCAATAGTGTGTAAATGCCTCCCAAGACGGATTATCATATTAATTAGTCAACCAGATAATATATTGCATCAGACAGACTTATTGCACAACTTGGAGAAAAATATAGGGGTATTGTATAAATGGAGATAGAATGGGTCAACAATGGGTCCAATTTACAGATCTGACGAGGCGTTACAGATTTCACAACGAAATTAAATTATAATTCCAGTCATCCATTAAAAATTCAAAATATAACTATAAATTAGGCTAATAACGTCCTAAAGACATGCATACGAAATATTGGTCACGGAATCGTACTTAAGAGACGCATTTTTTATAAACGTTACAGATCCAACTCATCTAAGAGAAATTTTTTGTCTCACATTATTAAACTAGAAAACAAAGTTGGCTTCTTCAGGTTTATGAAAATTATCATTGATATAATTTTTTTTATATTTCAATTATTTTAGGTGGCGTTACTGATATGTTCTACTCAAATTGTGCGGGAAACTTTGAAATTTGATTTAAAAAAAACTTAAATATTTTTTATTGTTGTTCCCACCAGAATTTTTTTAAAGTATTAACATAAAACATTGTAAACAGTCTGTGAAGATAATTCAATGACGTAGGAAATTACTTTTTTTACCCAGGGAACTGGTTTGGGATGCTTATGTTACCGATCTGACATGTAATCTTGTGACATGCATATTTTGATTCGTTTTGAGCATTTTGGGTACATTTTTCTAAAACTAATGCAGAATATTGATAAAAGATATTAAATGAAGTCGGTTTTTTTTTTCATAAAGTTATATCTTTACAAAACAAACATCGCTTGTGATACGTTACCGATCTGACTTTTGACAACTTCAAACTCTTTCCCAGTAAAAAATAAACACAAAATTATTTATTAAGATTTTCAGCAAAAAAAACCCGTTTCTGTGCAAGAATAATAGTTTAAGAGGCTATGTTTAAAAATTAATATTTTTTTTTTTAAAAATCAGTCTACCATTTCTCTAATAATGACCTGCATACAATGTATAGTTTATTTTAAAAGCTCTTTAAAAAATTATTTTAAGTTTCTCTATTACTATATTTTCTGATACTAAACATCAATGATAAAAGCATACAAAAAAGTATCGCGATAAAAAAAAGATACATTCTTATATGTTGTTATAATCCATCTTGTTCAGCTCCCTTCGTAACAGTTATGAAAACTGTTATCTGAGAAAATATACCCGATTCGAAAGAATTAATAAAAAGTAATGTTTCCCGAACGAGAAAAATAATCAAATAAGTTGGAATTATCGGGAAATAAATCCTCAAGGTTGAGTTCAATTACTTACAGATGTAATTGGGAAACGGCTGTAATGTTGTTCTATATACTTCGTATAAATCTGGATAATATCATTTCTATGTGTCACTTATTGTTGTTAAAGCCATTACTAAATACAAATAGTACGGTAGATACCAGTAATAAAAACTAGCTTGATAAGTTTATATTAGATTAAAAATATGTTACTGTAATTGTATGTTAATTGTGAATTGTATTATAAATATTTTGATAGAAATGAAAGAATAATAAATTGATAGGAATAAAGCTTAATTATGTAATAATGTGCTCAGTTTTTTTTTCGCGATTTAAGTATTAAGGAAGTATTTTCTCTTACAACAATAATTGTTTGCTTAAAAAATAAACTACCTAACAATCAACATTGTTTAATGCTAGTCTTACGAATATTTTTTTTATTAAAAAACAAATGCGTTAAAAAAAATTATCATTACTTTATGACTTAAAGTAGTTGATTTAAAGGGGGAAAAATAGGCAAAAAAATATAACAAAACAATTTTGTTTTTAACAGGACAGGTGAAAGAAAGTGTGGTAAAATACCGTCGTCATCCAAAATTGTCATCCCCCGATTTATATCTGCAACAATGTTGAAATTATTACACCAAAACCTGGCAAGAAAAATTCCTAACAAAAGAAAATAATCGCCAAATAGAAACTCTCGACACGCGTGAAATCGAAAATATCGAATACGAAACTGTCACCTGATTCCTTGAAGGAAAGGAAGACTGTTTGAAAATATGTGCGATTTATTGGTTGTTAAGAAACATCAAAAGCTTTTGAAAGCACAAGAGATAAAAGTCAGACATCTGAACTTCAAATGAAAAACATTGTGTTACATTGAAGTAGAACCGCTTTTATCACTTTTTGAAGGGCTCGGAAGACATTTTGAAATTGTTTTTAAGGTTTATTTGTCTCGAGTTCTTGAAAAGGCTCGAATCAATAAAGTAGGCATTTGGAGTAGTAAATTTCGTTAAATTATTTACGGCTTAAAAAGCAAGTTTAATAAGAGATTTCGATTTTTTTTAAATATAAGTTAATTCTTAGAAGAGAGTGGAATTCTGACAATTAATACTTCTTCTCGGAACAAATTATTAAAACTACCGCCTCGCCTTCACAAATATTGGTTCATACTTCAACGGGAATCAATCTTCAATTTTGAATTAAAAAAAATATTAGAATGTGAAAGATTTTAAAGAGATACTTTTAATTGAGACATCCGTTTCTAATCATTAACTTTGTGTAACTAATGATAAAGAAGACTTTTAAGAATAAACAAAAACAATGCTTTACTAATTATTAAACAAAATTGTCAAAAATTTTCGGAAAACAATTACAATTTTAAAAAAATATTGTTAACCACTAAACAATAGCAATATTAATTACTTATATCTATATTTTTTTCAGGAGGGGGACGATGTTATATTATTTTAATAATATGAATTCCTAAAAAGAATTTTTTTAAATTCATATAAGGAGTGAGGTTAATGGTTTTATTTTGAAATGAATAGGAGGGTATTTTAAATAAACAGTTATTCATGGAATGGACGTCAAAATTCTATTGAAATGTCTCCGAATATTTACCTAGAGAAATTAATCCACGAAACTTTCAGATTTCATTTGCTTTTCATTTCAAAGGAAGAGAGGGGCAAAACTTTCTCTAAAAGCAGCATTCGACAGTTAGTCGAAAATATTTAGAGTTTTACTTTTTAACAATTTTCTTTGCAACAAAGAGTTCATCGGAGGATTACTTATTTGTCAAAACTATCTCTGTGGTATTAAATCTTTGCTTAGACATTGCTAAAATATATTTCGAATTTTATGTATTAACTTGTTCTTCTACGTATTTCTACATATGTATTGGACAATTAAACTTATTGCAGAAATGTGCAGAATTTATGAAGAAATAAATAAGCTTATTCAATTAAACGTTATAGCAAAATATTTTTAAACGGCTGTTGTAAAATTGTATTCATGAGATATGGATTTAGTATTATACCCTTCTGTGACTAAAATTTTCAATTTAGGTTACTTAAATTGTCTTTATATCTATTTTATACATAGTAGAACCCTACACTAATAATAACTAAGAATAAAATGTCTAAAAAGGGGATTTAAAACAGAAAGATGAAAAGAAGACTTGAAATATTCCATATTTATTAAACAAGTCACTCAAACACAATTACACGACAACAAAAGGCCACGAAATTCCGTCCTTTGAATTGCCCATGGATGTTAATGTTAGAATATATTGCTTATAACGACAATTTTAACCAACTTCCGAGTAGTAATATGCTTAAACTATACGTATATATTATTTAGAAAATACCCTCTTAAAGAAAAAAATATATAAAAAAAATTGCGTTTACACTGTTTTAATTTTTATGTTATTCGCCAAATGATTCGAAAAGTCGTAAAAATTGAAATTTATTTTCCGCCTAAAAATTATTGTCCGAAAAAAAAAGAGAAATTAAAGTACGAAGACATTTATAAAAAAATTTATTCATAAGATACGTTTTATAACTTTGATTAAAAATACGAGTCCATAATATGTGCCTTTACATAATATACCCTTAAGGGGGGATCATAGTAAACAAAAACCAAAAAATCGAATTTTTGAAACCAATATTTTCTGATAGAAGGAAACCCAATCTATCGAATGAGACCAATTTTGTATAGATCGGTTAATTATTTCTTATAAAAAATTAAAATTATAAAAATAAACAAATGTACCACGCCCCCTTTGAATTACTAATTGTATGCTTGTATTATTTATGTATTACATTATAAAATATGATTTTTTTGTGTTGATATTTGAAAACCAACCACTGGCTCAATGTAAAAAAAAATTCCCGACGATTTACATGAAATTCGGTTAACAAGAAATGTTTCGGTGGTCATTTCGAGTTCGTGTTAACGGGATCGACTGTATTTGTTTTTCGCGTTTTACTCAAAACTATAATTTTCAACACTTAGGTACACTTTTCTCCAAACCTATCGAATATTTTTTAATAATTTTTTTTGTGTGTTATAAAACCATTTTAGATCTATTTAAGTCACCTAATTTAGTCTTACAAATTAAAATAAATATTTTATTATTTTACACTTTTCTTCGTTGAAAATCAGAATTTTTATGAATGTTGAATATAATGTTTTAAAAATAGAATTTAAAAATTATTTTAGGCAAAAAAAATAGGTGACTTGATTAGATCTAAAATGGTTTTATAACACACAAAAGAAATTATTCAGAAATATTTAATAGATTTGGAGAAAAGTGTACCGAAAAAGTACTTGTATTTTTGAAAATTCGTAATTGTATGTTTCAAAAGATGTCTTTTTTCAAAAATAATAATTTTCGAAAATAAGATTCTTAGGAGTAAATATAATAATAAAAGTACAATTTATAATTTGATACAATTTTTTTTATTGTACCATCATTTTTAAATGATTTAGAGCCTTTCGAAATCAATACTAAGAATTGGTCATTTTTGCTGTCGTTTACTATGATCCCCCCTTAAACAACTCTGCAACAGAGTTATACTAAAATTTAATGTTCGCTTTGAAAATTTGATGGTATTTTGATTATGGATAGTCGAGTAATTTAATTCATTTTTTTTACTCCAATGTCTCAGAACAAAATCTTAACATGACGTCCATAAACATGACTGAGGTGACATAAACATGACCAAACACAGGTGAACCACATTTATACAAATGCTAGGTAACTCGGATAACTTAATCCGAAATATATTCCATTTCCCATCCAGTCACATTCATAACTATTGTTTTTATACGAGTCAATTTACGTTTACGACAAACTAACACTGGGGGATTCAAATTAACGAAGTTGCATTGGAGCTATTTAGTGACAAGTATTCGATTGGATTCCATTCAAATATTTCTCAGGAAATATTTTCAATACAAGCATTTTGTTAGAGAGACGCATACAAACAAATATTTATTTTACGCGTATCTTATGGGCTGTAAGGTAAACCATTCGACTTAATAAATACAACATTAGATTTAAAAGTTGTTGCATTTCTAAGTACATTTAAGAACGTAAAAATCCTTCCACAAATTAAATGTCAACTAACGCCTGCTAATGATAGTTAGCTTTGTTTGAAACAAAGCGAGCTATCGGTAACTAAATAAAGTAATTTATTGAATAAGATTCACTGAAACTTGAACATTTTAAAGAACGTTGTCATGAAAATCTTCTATGTGAAATATAATAATGATTTATTGAACGGTAAGAAATATGGGATAAATTGAAGACTGATTATATGAAACAAAATTAAAGATCAATTTATTTATATTAAGTTTTGAAATTAAATGAAGCTTTTATACAACAGTTTTCTAATTTTTTTAAAAGATCTAAAAAACAGAAAATTGTGTACTTATCGCATAAAATATGACTGCCATTTTTTTTCCCAAATGGCCTGGGAATTGGCAAAAATGCATAATTATTTTCAGTGCATAAATTTAAAAATTAAATTTATTTCAAACAACTTATTTGTTTAAAAATTGAATTAGCTTTATTTTTGAAGATATTATCTTAAAATCATTTCAAAATGAAATAAAGTTCATTATGAATAAAAATTTATTATTTATAAAATATTAAAAGTTATTGTAAGAAATACTAATGTACAAAATACGAAAAATGCCGGCTCTAACGTTCGAGAGGTTAACTTTTATAAAGATTAATTTAAACCAAAGTATATTTCTACAGATCCCGGAAGTAATCAATGAATAAAATGTTTTTAAAAAATCCCGAGAAACATTCTATTTCTAGGATTCTATTATATTAAATTCATTCATTTATATTTATTGGAACTTGAACTATAGAAGTAAAACATGCATAATAAATAAACGTTCGAATATGGTTATCAGGCATGGGGCAATTATTATCATACTCTCATTATAATTTTGTCTATTATTGATTAGAATAGTATATACCATGCCAATAAGCAAAAAATGTAGTAAGCAGAATTTTGAAAAAACATTTTGAACCACAAAGCGTATCATAAAAACATGTTTATCATACCGTAGAAGTTTTAATGAAAAATCTTTGATTGAAAACGATAACTTTCAAAACTTAAATTGAAAAGCATGTTTTATAACTATAACTTTTTTAACCTTTAAAATTTTAGTATGCTATTATACGAGTACCAATTTAAGGATTTATGATTGATTCGAGTTTCACAAAAGTTTTTTAATAATTTATGCATTACCCCGAGGACTACTGTCTAGACCCAATCCTATATTAATAGTTTAAATTTTATTTTATGGTATATGATAATGATTCTTTCAATAGTTTTCAAATTTGGTACTAGTTATTAACGCTTAGAATATTTTAAGTTAAACATAAATAAGCTCGAATATCAATTTCACATCAATTTTATCACAACAATTTGAAAGCCATTATTTTGGTAAAAAAATCTTGTAAATATATTCAAACCAATATCGATTACGATCAAATTAGTTTCACAATAACTAGTCCTCTCATCCAAATCCAAAGTTCAGCAATTTAGTTTGATAATTCAAACTAAATTGCTAAACTTTAAAATGTCAATTTCATTGGTTGTTTTGGTTTCAATCTCTATACACGCTAAAAGTATATTAACGGTCAGTACACGGATATTTAGAATATAGGGTATTTGATGTTTTCCAGATATTTATATGTAGTTTTTTTTTAGTATTCAAATGAATTATTCTATACACATTACTATACAGTAAAGTAGACAACGAAAAAAGGACAATAAGTTGAACAAAGACGTCGAAATCAACATTAAGAGAAAAAATATTGAACATTAAAACAATCACTATGAAATGCGACATTTTTTTTTTAAATTTAGATAATTAGTTCAAATTATCACTAAAACAAATAAAAAATCAGAAGGACCAAAACAGTTAACAATACCACTGGAATTGTTGACCCTCCTGACGTGTACACTATCAAGAAGAAAATTTTAATTTCAATACTATGCAGTAAAAAAAAAGTTTACGCTTTTGCCTATCCGTATACCCTTGAGGGGTTGACGAGCACAAAGGGCTCCTCAAAAAAGTCCTCCCTACCGAAGAAATGTCCAAAATAAATCCATTTAATAAATAGTCTTGGAAATGATGCATTACTTGCGTGAGGATAAAAATTCAAATTTGCTTTAGTGGGAAAATCGGAGGGTGGTAATGAAATTCACGGCCTCACACACGCGACACGGATTCAATGGCGTACACCAAGTACATCGGGGATCCAGGCTTAGGTAGGGGGCCAAGATGATCCGCCGATTTGGCGAGAAAGATGGCTACGTTTGGCGCTTTATCACTGTCGTTTGAGTGGGTGCCAAATTTAAAGTTGAAAATTAAAGCTATTTTGGTTGTAAATCCGAAGTGCTCCAGATTAATTTTGTTCGATCAACAAAAAATGAAGATACATCTATGATATTCTGGCCGATCAGTTGATTGGCGAAAATTAATGCAGGGTTGCTATATCTTTTGAGTTGTATGAAATATGAAGTGGAATGTTTATCACATTTGGACATTTTTGTTTCTTAACAACATAACGCAAATCGCAACCGGCCATTATATTATAGCTGTTCCATTAAGGTAATTTAGAATGACATTCATTTTAGACTAGAAGCGAAAAAATGGTTTAAAATAAACGCTATATGGAAAAACCCAGGGAAGGTTATAATCATTCCATCATTCGCTTTCATCAACTTACATTTTTAGTACATCAACCCATTGTTAAAATTGTCAAATTTCTAGTGAATGGAGAATGCACCATCCTTGGCATATATGAGAGTCGCGAGCGTGCTTCATTTTTTCGCAATTATGACGAAGCCTCCTTTACTGTAATCTCCAGATTGAATGGCAAGTACCCTACAAAAGTCTCGATTTTGAGTGTAGAAATATCTTCTCTGACTGCTTCAAAGTAAATTTCTCCAGGACTCTCCTGAACATGTCCTGGACGGAGATCAAAGAGATGACATTGCCCGCCCCCTCCCCTGTCTGACCATACAATTCCTCAGGTCAACGATTTAGTGGATGGGTTGAATAATCGTCGCACTATAGCTACACAAGGGCTATTGGCGTCATAATTTGTATCGTAGAAAAAGTAATGAGCCGACGCCTGAGTCGGCACCAAACGCATATTTTTACGGGAGACATCGTACGCAGAGTGACTTAAGAACATATTAAGCGCGCACTCCCTCTGGACGAGGGCAATTAGTCGGACATTTTTTGAATGAATGGGTCGTTTTTGATCGGCAGTTATTTTGGAGATGCCCGGTACCGAACCGGGGACCTTTCGCGTGCAATGCAAGCGCCTTACCGACTGGGCTCCCGGCCCCTATTTAAGAGGAGGATTATAGCCACAACAAAACATCAAAATAAATACAACTTTCACTAGTCTAGTCTGGAAAACTCGCCTCATTGATTCGAACCCATGTGACTTAAGGGAATGATGATGGTCACCTTTTTCGATGTGTCAATGTGAAAACTTTCCTTTCCCCTTGTCCAATTCTTCTAGTTTACGGCCACGAATCATAGCTATTTATCCGAAAGAAACCAAGTGACAAAACTATTATCTTGGTAAAGTGGTTCCGTTTTGGATATAAACAGGGTATTAAAAAATTGAATTTAAAGTTAAATAAGGATTCCATTTTGGAATATGCGGAATTTCTTTTGATGGAAAACGTTCGTGACTGTTTAAGGGAAAATGTTGCGAAATTAAAGTAGTTTAACTTTTTATCGATATGGTGGAATTACCCAATTTACAGAAAAATAAGTTAAAGCTAGAACAATGGATAGAGGGAAAACATTCGTGCACTTGCATTTTAAACATAAATCGAATTCAGTGAATTAAAAATAATCAGGTTCATGGGACATGCTATAAGATTCATGGAATAGGTATTAGATGCTTATCTAATTTCTAAAAGTATAAAACCACCTTCTCATAACTTTTTGTTTAAAAAATAATGCTTTCACGTCATTTCTAATTCTAGTCGCTTTGACATTGATCAAGTACCACACTTTGCAGTAATTGTTTATTCAACTTGTAAAATTATAACTCTAAAATAAAGTTTCTGGTAAAACTAATTCCAATTACTATTGCTAAAGTTCAAGCATTGTTAATTTTTAAATGAGTCTTATGTGACACCTTTAGATATATATTATCCAAGATCAATTATAGCACATTCATAAGTGTAAAGGTCAATATAAATAATATTACTCGTTATTCAATTTAATTAAAATTTAGAGATTTCTAACATGAGAAAAGATCTATATTTTCGATCAATTTGCTAAAAAAAAGGCTTTTTAGCTATCATTTAAAAGCTTCAAGTAAAACTAATAAAACTTTGACATTCCAATATCTGAATCCCTCTAATTTAGATTCATTCAGATTTCGCCCAGAATGAAGCCCGTTTAGGAAATATCAGTATTTCCACAACCCACACATAATACTATTAACTTCAAATTTTTAGTTTATTTTAAATTTTAAGTATGGAATGGTCATTTCACGTTATTTACTACAAAATATAATTTAGATTTTTTTAAATTATACAATAAAATGCGTTCAAAATTTCAATTCCATGCAATGAATATAGTATTTACCCATTTGCTTATTTCTCAGAGAGATTTTATAGCTCGCCAAACAAAGGAGTTCCAATTGAGTTCTTTTCCATGGTTGCAATCCTTTCGTGTACAAAAGGTCTGCTGTCAAATAAAGAATGGATCACATTTAGGGTGGAATTCATTAAATAAAAGGATTGGATCTCCCAGACAGTTCCAATCAGGGATTCTACAAAAGATTATTCATGTAAGGGCGGTTCACAAGTTACAGTCCGACAGCATTACTAAAATTACTACAGCAAAAAGCAATACGCATTGTTGTTAGTTAATAAAATATGTAGGACTACTAATGAAATGTAAAACATGAGAAAATTAAAAGTTAAATAATATTTCTTACAGTTATAAGTTACATTGATTCACTTGATTATTTTTTAACAATTGCAGTTTTCCCGAACAAATTGCGTATAATAGAACGATATTTTCAAATAAAAATTGCATCATTTTTTTTTAAAAAATTTATTAAATAAACGTAGATTCTAACAGATTATATTTATTGTTTAAAAATTAAAAAATCCTGTCAGGCAGCTATTCAATTTAAATGAACAAATCAAAAATCACTTCATTAAATAGTTTCAAAATATTTTTACTTTTTAATTTAATTAAAAAAGTTTTCTAATTAAAAGGAATGCAGTTACAAAATCTTAAATTTAGGTAAGATATTCAAAAACTCGCAATCTTGCCTCTAAAAACTTTTAAATTGATGAAAAATAATGGACTTGCAGCTTAAGCAATTCAAAAATGTTTTTTTAAGAAAATTTAGCCTTTAAATTACTACTTTTCTTGTCGGTTTATTATTATTTAGTTATTATTATTAAACAATCATGAGAACAATGAGATTTAAACATCCCAGCTAATACAAAAGTGTAATTTTTTATGGTGAGCCCCTTATCCATTACCTATTTATCTAAAACAAGAAATTCATAGGGATTCTCGTACGCATGAAATTATTTTTTTAACGCTTTTCATATTTTATCAAAAGCATTCAATTCAAAATATTCTATATATATTTTTATTAAGTTGCATATCCATATAAACATGATTTACATGAATGCAAGTTAGAAAGCATTGAATGCAAGTTATATAATTTATGGCAAACAATGTAAAAATGGTTTATTTTTCGGCAATTTCCAGTTTGAATTGTATCATGAAATAAAAACATTCAATATTATTTTTCAAGATATTTAAATTTGCGTTTATAATGATTTGCAAACGTTATTGCATTGTGTACAGGTAATTTACTTAAAGAACTTTTCGTGCTTCAGCATGCATTCAAATGCAAATATTCGGTGTTACACCAACTGGTTGTTAACCTAAAAGGTACTTTGTAACAATGCAGGCATTTCCTGTAAACAATGTACAGAATTGGATTCCTTCCTTGGGTGCTCTTCGTGTTTTTGAAGAGCAGGATTAAATAGAAACATTTGACGCTTCATTGCACGTTTGTTAACATAAAAGCAATGCAAAGCTCTCTTGGTAAACAATGCGCAAAAGTCATTTATTTTCTTTCCGGACTTTTTGTGTTGTGAAGCGTAGGAAAAGTTTCCAAGCCTATTCTTTTCAACAGTTGGTCCTCCTAAGCCCAATTCTTTTGGGTCATGGACAACTGATGCTTCGTTGCTTAGCAACAGGTCCCAACTTCCACCAGAGCTATAATCGATTGCGCGGTGACGTCACACGTAGGAAGTGGAGTTCCTACCACAGAGATACGGGACAGCACCATGTCAATGAACTAATGGTGCTACTTTACACGAGAATACCTTTCCATTGCTGGATTTGGTTCAAATCTGTGGAAAGATTTTTTGATGGGTGTTACGTCAAGTTATTTCCAGGGTCCTCTTACTTTTGAAACGTAAAGTAACAACAGAATAAGCAAACAAACAGCGTCCACGAAGCTTTGGCGAAATGTCAACAAACAGAAATGCTTCTTTGAGAGATTAACTATTTTAGCCCGGTAGGAAGTTGTACGTTTATTTTAATTTTTTAAATGAAGTTTTAAAACTATTAAAAAAGTGCATGGATAGTTTGCGTCAAGAATTGCACAGAGAATTAGCAGCATTTCGTAACAAAAAATTTTTGTTGGATAAGATATATTTTGAAAAATAATGCATTTTTCTAGGCTTTCCAGCATTATAAGTGCAGGTTTATATTTTGATGCATATTATGCCTAAAATACAATACTTTCGCAAAGAACTTTCATTATCCTCAATGGTGAAGAAAAATACATTTAAGTGTTGAAATGTGAGAAAATAAATATTTCAAAATGCAAAGGGTATTTGCTTATAGACTACACAAAGCTTTTTTTAACTCTTATAATTTGTATTAAAGATATGTTGCCATTCCTCAAAATTTTTTTCATGGACTAATGATATGTGCCTTTATACGACAATTTGCACAAAGAAATCGTCTTTCAAACCTGCACATAGTAAAAGGTGTCTTCTTGATATATTCGTGAAAGATAGTTTAAAAATAAAATCGGGATCATCCAGTTTATAAACCACCCGGGAATATTTAAGTTTCTCAGAAATAAGAAAACTTAATTAAAATATAATTTCCTACTGCATAACTTATTAATTGCTGCTGTAGAACATTGAATTTTCTCTGACCAATTTCAAAACATTTGACCTAATAAATTTGCAATCCTCTGAATTATTCACAGAAAATATTAACACCCATTGTTACATCTATCCATTTTCAAAAATGATAACCGAAGCTAAAATTTTATAGATAAAATAGTTAACGTAACTTCCTTCGTTTACATTAATTCTTTCGTAACAGTTCAAAAAAATTACATTAAAACTATTTATTTTTAGAAATTTTTCAAATTGGCAAATCTTAGTTACGATTGCTGGAGTTAATTCTATATAAATAATGCAATGTACTTTTACAACCACAAAGAGGATGAAATAAAAAATACTTAAATTTTATTTATTTTTACAAATTTGATGCGTTTTAACTCTCTACTTTTCAGTCGTGTGTTTTCGCTGAATTGTGATGTTATGTGTTGGAATTGGACAAATTACAGAGAATTATTTTTTTGGTGAAGAACAGAGTCTCAATATTAGGATAATAGATGGCGCCAGAAACTAAATTTAAATCTTAAGATTCCTTCCTACCAACAAGAAAGAATTGGAACTGAAAAGTTTTATGTTACGATTGAAAAGATACTTTCTTTTTAGCCAAAGTTGTCATTTTAAGAAACATTTTTTCATTGTCACATTCTGAAAATAAAATCTTAACACGAACTCACAAATACATTTGGGTTCAAACAATTATGTTGCTTATAAATGGGATGACTAAGTTGTTCAAAATAAAAAGAGGGGAAAAAATAGACAAATATTATAAACTTTAATTGAACTGAAGAGAAACTTATCAAAGGTTTCAAAACCATAACATTATTTTTTTTTGTTTTGTTGAAATGTGAAAAAAACTAACAATAAGTTTACAAACAAAAAAGTTAACAATTAGTTGTTTTCCTATTTTAACTAGTTCATAACTACTATTAAAAAAAATTTTTTTTTTTCGTTACAATACCGTCGTGTATAGTTTTGTCAATAAATCCATAACATTATCATTAAAATTAAGTTTCCTTATTTCCTTAGAAAACTTGCGCATTTTTATTTTATTAAAAAAAATAGTAATTAATTCAATTACAGCAAAAGTAAAATTTATAATTAAGTTCATACTCGAAATAAAAGCGACAGCGAATGAACGCTAGCAAGGTAGCCCAAATTAACTTCGGGCAAATTAGCCAAAGTGAATAAGCCAGACTTTTTTAATGTCTGCTCGGCGGAATTCATTTCCTAATCAGCAGTTTTCTTACTCAAGAGTAGTTTAACTCGGGCCTGACATTATCTGTGGCCCGATCAGCGCGAGATTTAATCCGCATGCAAATGAGGGGCTGTATTCACATCAGCTGATTAAGGAAGGGGCTTGATTGACGAGTTTCCACCCAGGGCCGGTGCTGGCGTTGGCATGGAAATGGCCATTAGAGTCGGACATCTGGAATGAAGATCGGTTCGACGAGACGAAATTCCGTTTTGTTTGTCGGACATATTGAGCACTGCGTAGAAAAGTGACCTATACTCTTAACACTTTAAAGACGGGCGTCGACTGACCCTTAGACTAAGAATCTTCTAGACCAGCAACTTAATCTAATGCCTAGCTCTTCTAACGTGTCGAAAGGAATTAAAACAACATTAAAGATTGATTTGTTGATTGGTATAATTGTACTTTCCGATTGTAGGGCAACTGTTTCTTCGGAATGTACAGCTGTGAAAAAAAAAAGTTACCCACTAGTGATTATTTCAAACGTTAGTCATCCTTTTACATCGGACCTATGACCATACTTTTACATCGGACCTTGACTGTGTGAACAAATAACATTCTCAGTTAATTTCATGACATAAAATTTGCCCAAGGGGCCGTCTTAATATTAAAAATGTTACGAACTTTAAAATTTTCAATAGCAACACCCAATTTTAATTACTTAGAAATGTGAAAAACCCTCGAAAACCCCTAAATCTAAGTTTTTGTTACATTTGGATGAATATTTGACGAGTTATTCAATCGAATCACTTGTGGATCTTTGGGGGACCATGTCTATAGTCAGTCTGTAGGTTTATTAATGAGGAAAAAGAAGCACAAGGTCAAATATCTTGATAATGGGTCCCTACGAGGGATATAAAAGTCAATGAGTAGCTGTACATATTCAAAAATAAAGTCGAAAATAAGTTGCCGTTAAAAATAGATCCCTATCGTCACTTGATAAGGGTTCTAAATTACGAGGTGTAATTGGCTCTGTTAAAGCTCCTTAAGGTGGCTGCAAATAGGCAGCCAGAAACCATTACATTAGTTCTCTTAGACACAACGGGCGCGCTAGTTTCTATGTCAATTTTAATGTAGAAATTCTCCAATGAGAGTTCCAAACTTAGAGTGGTCTTAGTCTATGGGTCAGTCGACGCCCGTCTTTAAAGTGTTAAAACAAAAGAGTGAAATTCACTCCAGTTGGAGAAGTGCATTTTCGATACTGGAAAGGAATGAATATTAACTCTGACTGAGTTAGCTGAGTTAACTAACTGAATTAAAAATCACTCGTTTGGAGTGATCCTGTCGGAGATTTAACACACAATAAGGGATCCACTCCAAAAAGAGAAGTGCATTTTCCTGACAGGAGGAGTGAAAATTAATCAGACTGAGTTAAAATCGCTCGTTCGTTTTAAGAGTGTATCGGTAAAAAGCTAGTTTTTCAGGAAAATTGTTAGAAATTAATTTTCTCCATTGCATTTCTTTATATAAAGTAAAAGATCTGCTAACTGAATCACAATTATTCTACCAATCGATTTCAAGTTTGCTGTAATAGCTGATATTTAAATTTTGAATATTTAGCACTCATAACTCGGAAAGTCATATTTGTCCGATAAGTCACTTTTCCGACTACGGTGCTATATAGAGTACACAAACTCTGCACTTCTTAAAACATTGCGCACTTGAAGAAAGTGTTCGGAATCAAGTAACGAATTTTTAAATAATAAAGTGATTTACCATTTAAAAAATTAAATTTGCAAAAAAATCAGGACGTGATAGAAAAAACTATTTACATTTTCGGAATCTGCGTATAAGAAATACGTAGGAAAAGCTACTGCACTTCAGTTCATAAAAAAAAAGTTAAAATTTAGCACGAAGAGTAGTCTTATTATTTAATCATTAATTTTTAAAGATTTTTAGACGTTTATATTAGTGTCGACGCACATAACATATTAGATTTGAAAAAATTAGTTGAAGAACGTCCTAAGTGACAAAAAAAAAAGTGCAAACGAGATAATGGGCTGGAAAGTTTTTGGTTTGATATGTTTCTCTCATTAACAAAATCAGAGTTTTTTTTTTTGGTATGATATTTAGTTTGGTTCGTAATAGCATGGAATTTACAAAACGCGCTTGTCACCTCAAGCACATGACACGTTCTTCCTCCAAAACGATTCAGATTTTTGTCTTTCGCTTTGTGTAGGCACGTGCTAAGCGACATTTTAACGGAATTTTTGATCCATAGCCCTTTCACAAATTCAGTCCTAACCTTTTAATTTTCATAATTTGTATTTTGTTTAGAAGATATGACTTCACAGATCTCTTTTATACGTTATACATGTTTGCCTGTGTACCTGTTGTGTTTCTGTGAAAAATGGGCTAACTTAAGAAAGCAATACCTTCACAGAAGTTGAGAATTCCAAATCAATGCATTGGGTTGAGATAAATTGGGTTGAACTAAATGTATGATACAGACAAGGTTAAACCTTCAACTCAAGAGTCGTTAACATTTATCGCGGAAAAATAACTCCTGAAGATTTGTCATTGAAAAGATGAATAGGGCCGACCATCCCTCTTTCTGACAATTTCACTACGTGGATTCACCACTTTTACGGTGCATCAAAGTTATGGTTTTACCACAAAATTGGTTATTTAAAACTCCAAATCGTGGTGGCAGCTAGAAAGTTTTAGTATTCCTGTGCAATCTACAACAAATTTTTTAACTGTGTAATTTATTTTTATTCGGTCACTCATCGTTTCCTTATGTTGTTTCAGGAAGTCCGTCTGAAGATGGTGGATCCCAAGTGCTACTCCTCGTCGAAGACGTCAACTCTGGAAGCACACGACTACGAGGCCGCGACCTTCTGCAAGAACACGAACAAGCTGTTCGGCGTGTCGCCCAGCGACATAGACAAATACTCTCGCGTCGTCTTCCCCGTCTGCTTCGTGTGCTTCAACCTGATGTACTGGATCATCTACCTGCATATCAGCGACGTCCTCGACGAGGGCATAGTCCCCCTGGGCCAGTGACGCCACCTTCACGACACGACACATAACGGCACAAGTGCCAAAAGGCGGTTTTTATCTTCATCCCCAGAGCCCAGTGGCGGCTCTGGCACTACAGACTTGGGTCGGGCAGAAAGGGTTGATACGAATGCAGAAGACGAAATCGGGTTTTTTACAAAAGTGAATATTACGTTAATTTGTCAATTTTTTCAATCAAGGCTATGGAGCTTATGCTATTGGAGTTTTTGGATGACGGTGGCAAGCCACTCCGTCGCCATCTTCAAACATCTGGTTAAAAAGGAGCGGCCACACTCATAAGAGAACTCCCAAAAATATAGCACAATTGCAAAAACCTGAACGGATTAAGGTGATATTCAGTTATTGTAAAACAATTCCTCCCTACATTCGTGTTAATCAATTCTAAACGAGCTAAATATAATAGAGCATAAAGATCATATGGAAAATATGAGCTAATTATGATACAGACAAGGTCCAACATATGGTCCAATACTTGACGAGCATGAGAGGATTGAATATTTAATTTAATTTTTTGGCACTTAAGCCGTTATTATTACCCAAGCTTCAACTCAAGAGTCAGGAAATTAATTTTTTTTGCCGAAAAAACTTTTCCATGAAGATTTGTCATTGAAAAGCTGAATATAAGGATGCGTAAAACCTAGAGGCGAGGGAAAGTTAATTGATTTAACCATACAAAGGACAAACTTTAGAAATAATGGGCTTTTGAGATAAATTAAATCTGATTTTGTCTATTTTTTAAAGAAAGAACTGGCTTTAAATCTAATTAATTTTTCTCCTATTCATAGAACATTTCGAAGTTTGTTTCTGAAACTTTTACTGTAATTTCTCAGTGTTATTTGGCATATTGTATCCTTATTACTCTTTCTCTACCAGCATCCAGTAGGATTACTGCTCAAATATTTATCTTTCAATGACAAACTTCTCTAGCCGTGAGATTTTTGAAGAAAAATAAGTTCCAGACTCTTGAATTGAAAGAACTTGAGGCAATACTAGTTAACTTAAGGGGAGTATTTACTACGTCTACCTCTTAAGAAAATCACTTTTCCAGAAAAAGTGACGTAGTGGGTTTCTGAAATAAATGTTTTCATTATTATATTTTTACAAGTACTTTAAGAAGGGAAGTATTTTCATTAATTTATGAAGGGTGGCTAAATAGCGAAGAAATGAAAACAATAATGTCATGGATTTAAACAGTAGAGAAAGAAAAAAATTTATTATTTATTTCATATCTGTGGTTTGATACTTAAGTTTTGTATACTGACTAAGATATTATCTGAAATAATATCAAGTACTGATACTCAAAGTATCGAGCGAAATTCTCGCCAGAGAATAGGAGCGACAACACGTTTGCGTTTTGTTTCCGATACTGTTGAACTGCAAAGGATTGTATGGATGTAAAAGACATTCTACTTGACTTCAAAATATATGATATCCATTTTGTTACTATATATATTACCTTTTTAAGTTCTTGATATTTCATGAGAGTGTACATTGGAATATGCGTACAATTACAGTCATACAAAACAATCGATTACGTTAAGATCATGCTTCAGAGCTTATAAACATACTCATTGTTATTCCAAAGCATATAAAACTAGTGGACTTTGTAACTCAAATTATGGCTGAGGTAAAGTTATCCCCAAAATGTCAGAAAGAATAATTTTTATTAAAACATTTCCGATATTTAAAACACAGAACATATATTCCATCATCGGAATAACCATTTTTCACCGAACTATCACACCATTAGTTAGAAATTAAGATACGTAGAATAAAATGAATACTTATAAATTTTTGGGTGCTTTTTTCATGAACCATATAAACTGTCAAATGCTAAACTTTTTATTATAACTTTGATTATGATAGCAACCTTTCCATAATCTAACGTTTTAATTGGCTAAGCCATGGAAGACGCCATTATCTATTCCATCTTAAATATTTGATTTTTCTCAGATAAGTATTCCGATATAATGAAAAACTGGAATTTAAATATCTGCAAAATAATTGAGTAAATAATCGCTAGATCAAAATAAATTTTCAAATATCTTTGATTTCATAATTACGCTAAACACTTTAGAGATAAATGCATCGATTTTATATCAAATGTAGAGAAATTTGAGTTGACAAAGTCATTTAACATAGCATCACCCACCAAATAAAAATAGTTCTTATTTTTTTTATTTACATTAACTGAACTCCATATATGTGAAGAATTAAGTAAATATCAAAACCCTTAATTCAAAATTCAAATCCTCTCGTAAATAATTCTACAACAGAACGTATTTTACAGTATTTGTAAGCTCTTTTATACTTATGAAAGCCTCAGAAGACGAATTTTATTACTTATTTAATTCAATCATATCAAATTTTGTAAAGCGTATTATTTTTCTTAATACAATTAAAATAAAATCTATAGTTTGAAATGTTATATTTTAACTTGAACTTGATCAAAAGATAATCTTAAATATGGTAGGAGTCAATGTGCATGCGTAAGTGAAAATGCGTATTTCTAATTCGAACGTATTAGTTAATTGTAAGTAATGGCTTTTTAAAAAACCGAAACACACAGTAATGTATTTTCTTCAGACTAAAACTCTGCTGATATAAAGTGATAATACAAAACAATTTAACATGATCAAGAGCTTTTTATAAAATATATGCCTTACATAAAGCAGTCATATATGGCTGTCTACAAATTGATCATTATTTTTAGTTAACAAACAAAATCATTTTTTATTTAAAGACACATTAAACTGTTCTTAAAACTTGAATAACTTTTATTTAAATTAAGTTCCCATTATTTTTTTGATACAAATACTACAATTATGTGTCTATTTTATTCTACTCAAATAACAAGAAACAAAAAAAATATTACTTGAGCTACGACTGACGGATAAGGATAATTTTAACGAGTTCGTGTGTTTAATAACAAACCCCGAAGGTGCCAAATTTCAGGTTTGAGCAGTTTTTGAAAATCGCGGTTTAACAAATTCTGGTTTTAACAACCCTAGTATATGCGCAGTCGTGGTTTTGTTATTAAACCAACGATTTAAAAACTTTTTTTTCACTAAACTATTCCCGTATGTGTTAGTTTTAAAAGTTAAAAAGCTATAGATTTAGTAACACTGGGAATTTCCTGTATCTAAATTCATCCTGGTTAAAACTATTTTGAAAAAGATGTAGCTCGAACGTCTACATTAATTCATAGATCATACAAGGAGGGCATGAAAAAATAAATTATATCCAAACTTTTACCAATTAAATCATCTTCACTTTAAACAACATATCCTAAGAACAAGCATATTTTGAACAATGACAAATAATATTTTTAAAATTTATTTCCCGTCAAACAAACTTTTAAATATTAAAATATTGAATATTATAATATATAGAGAAGGTAGAGTAATGGTGTTATTTAATTTCTTGCCTTCGAATGTATTAGTTCTCATACATTTTTGTTTCATATCAAGAAAACGATATCCCCCGTTCCTTAAAATGAAGTGTAAAAAATGGCTATATTACATTATCTTCATAAAGTTTTACATTTATATATTTGAATCGTTTAATATCTCAACTGGTTTTTTTTGTAAGGAAAACATTCTAAAAATTTATTAATTTTCAAATAATAATAATTAGTTATTAAATGTTAAATGCACATTCACTATCGTCAATTTATATAAGTAAATCCTAAAGTGATATTCTTTTCATTTTAAGTTATTGATAATGTTAAGAGTGAACTTTGTGATAAGCAGCTATCATTATAATTTTCTTTCAAAACTATATTTTTATACGAATCTTGACATTTTCAGTGCAATTACATACTAAGTATTCTTCATACTAAGTTTTGTCATGAGTACCTTACTAAAGAGCGTTTTAAATTAATTTAAAATAACATTTAGAGACACCTTAATATTTTTAAGGATTATTTCATCAATAATTTGTTTAGTCAAGAAAATAAAAACAATAACTATCACCCATAGAATTTAAATGTATAATCTATTGATGCGTCAATATAGAGTGCGTATATAGGTGTTCCTTTTAGGATATTAAAAAAATCTAAACTTCTCCGTTTCTTGGACCATTCAAATACAGGGTAAAGATTGGATACAAAACGTGTACACAATGAAAAAAAAAGGACTTTTAAAAGTCATTCATAAAGTGTACCACATCTTGAGTGCCACAACTAATAACTGTTGAGGTGCCACTTACAAAGTAGTTAACATCAAAACGTAGTCTCGATTTCTATGTTATGAAAAATGTGAACTATATCTCTGAAAACATACATTTATTGTTAGAGAATAGCATTCAATCTGTATAAGAGTAGTTGAATGTAGTCGTCTTTCAAAAAATAAATTTGGACCACGAAATCTAATAATGAATTGGTCTCAATATGAAGTTAATCTTTTTATTCAAAATTTCTAAATTTTCAAACTAAAATAGTTTAATTTTATTTCTCTCAAAATTTACATTCGAATAAATGTATCCTATCAAACTATTCTAACAATGAGATCAAATCAGCAAAAAAATTCCAATAGTCTAGATTAATGGATTTATGCATCAAATCAGTGTATAGATATTTGGACCAAAACTAACTAAATTTTTTCAAAAAGTGTTTGAGTAATGCGATAATTTTCAACACTTTGAAATTTAAACTAGCATTAGAATAAAAGATTAAAAACTATGATATTCAACAGATAGTGAGTCATTCCAAATAGTCCCGTGTACAATTGAACTCATTAACGGCAACTTAGTGAATACCACACCTTTCATTTAAAAATGAAAACAGTAACTAAGTCATTTCAATTCGCTTATCATGTAACTTTATTTGTTCGACATAAACATTGAATTACATTTTGTTTATCATTTTCAAGAGGCAAAGTTTCTTGCCAATAGGTTTAAGAGCATTTCAATACTTCTTAAACAGTGGAATTTAAAAAAAAAAGTTGCAGAAGAGATTGCATTATTTTGAGCAAAACTTAATCCAAATATGTCATTCATTTATTTGTTATCATTGGTTTTAATCCAAAAATGTCCGCTTTGGATAAATCACTATTCGTTAACATTCATAACACATTTATCATTAAAATCATAGGAATGGCCAATGCCTCAACAAAAAAAAGATGAAAAAATTTAGAGTCATTGTTGTATGCTTTATTATAAATAATTTCTGTCAAGTTTTTGTAATTAATTTCTGCTACATGTTTTGTTCAAAACATACATTTTGAAACTAAATATGTTGTTAATATCTGTTTTTTTTTTGTTATAAATTATTTCTGTTGTATGTTTTGTTATAAATTATTTATGTTGCATGCTTTGTTATAAATTACTTCTGTTGTATCTTTTGTTATAAATAATTTCTGTTGAATGTTTTGTTATTAATATATTATGTTATATTCGGTTTTTTATAAATAATTTCTGTAATATATATGTTTTGCTATAAATAGATTATGTTGTAGGTTTCGTTATAATTTATTTCTGTTGTATGTTTTGTTATAAATATATTATGTTATATTCGTTTTTTTATAAATATTTTCTGTTGTATGTTTGTTATAAATAATTTCTGTTGTATGTTTTGTTATAAATAATTTCTGTTGTATGTTTTGTTATAAATAATTTCTGTTGTATGTTTTGTTATAAATAATTTCTGTTGTATGTTTTTTACAAATAATTTCTATTGTATGTTTTTTATAAATAATTTATATTAATGTAGTAGTATGTGCTGTAATATAAATAATGTGTGCTATGTGTTTTGTTATAAATAATTTGTGTTACATGTTTTGTTAAAAACATACATTTTGAAACTGAAATATATGTTGTAAAATTACAAACTAAAAGGTCAGTCCAAGAAAAAAAATTAATCATCAAAAAACTATGATTTATTATCAATTAGAGTTAATCATGCGAATTGATATTTAAAGATATTTAAACAAAGTTTGTTAAGTCTAACGGAAATTTATTTGTTGAATTGTACTTGTTATATAAATTTTTGTTACATGTTTGTTATAAATAGTTTGTTGTATGTTTTGTTAAAAATACATTTAAAATTGAAGTATATGATGTAAAATACAAACTAAAGATGGCCAATGCCAAAAAAAAAGAAAAAATAATTTAAAAAAAATATTATAAATCTATGATTCATTATCAAACACAGTTAGTCTTGTGCATCGATATCTAAAAGATAAGTTTGTTAAGTTTAGTAGATATTTATTTGGGTTTTGAAATGTAGGGGAGAGTGTTGTACCTTGGGACAATTTTTACATTTTAATTTTTTTCTTCGATAATTTTAGTCCAAATAAAAATTTAAAAGCAGCATTTCAACACACCAATATATTCCTCTATAAAATATTTTTTTTAATTCTGGCAGCTTGAAATTAAAAAATTGCCACTCATTTAAAGTAGAGAGGATAAACTGTCCCAAGGTACAACATGTTGTTGTACCTTGGGACATACCTTATAATTCAGTCAATAGTCATACACTTCAACTAATTTGTGTCAGGAGACAAAACTGTATTGTTTTTTCAAGGAAATGCACAAATAAAACTTCATAATTCAAGATTAATTTAAATTATACAGCAAAATTGCAAGTCCAAATTATTTAACATTATATGATGATACAATATGCTTTACTGTCCCAAGGTACAACACACTACATGGTTTAAATAAAAGCAGGATAGTGGCTAATCTAAATGCATTATCAGTATTTTCTCATAACCAAAATATTTTTAAATCTTCTCTTTCATGAAGAAAATAAAATGCAGTTGACTTTTTGTAAAAGTACAAAGGTAAAAAATTATATTAGAATGAGAAAAATATTTACTTTGGGGTAATGAAATATTATTTTTTGTCACCAATTCATCAATTCAATGATGCTAGTGTTACATTTTAGTTTGATGATGTCTGTTGGTTAAGGTAGGCGAATACCTAAAATTTTAAAATTTTTACTATTACTTTAATCTTTTCCAAATTTGGCATAGTGATTTCAAATATAATTTACAACACTTTTTTGGCAATTTTTTTTATTTAAATATAATTGATTTATTTTAAACGGTGTTTTTCTACTAAAAAAGGGGGTTTACGCTAACACTTCTGGCATAAAAAGTTTTACACTAATTAACCTGAAATTTTTTACAGATGCTATTTTAATATACATCTGTGCCATGAACCTCTAACATCTGGTGTAAATAGAGTAGTTTTTGTTTAAAAAAATGTCAAAGTGTAAGTTTATCGAAAAAAAAATTTGTTGATTGGTAGCTGCGAGTACGTAGTTCTTTAAACTCATTGCACTTACGGCACCATCTGCGCATGCTCAGCATCTGCCGGAAATCCAGCTCTCTTACGGAAAGCCACTGCGCGTGCGCAGACGGATACTGAAAGGGAAAGATAGTTTGTCACGTTGGCTTATTATCGCCCCAAGTTGATAAGGTTTTTCGAATAAAAATTAACATGTTGATTGAGATGAAATCGATCCTCGTTGAGGAAGAATGGAATAAAAGAAAAGACAGAATCCTAAAAAATAATCATTAAGAAATATTCATAAAAAACAAACTCGTCTCTTGACCAGGGTTCTAAATTACGAGGCATCGTCAATTACGGCCAATTACGGTCATTATTATTATGGCCAATTACGGTCAACAATTACGCCTCGTAATTTAGAACTCTGGTCAAGGGACGAGGGTTTTTTTTTCGAAAAAGATTGAAATCATAAATAAGAAACTCGTCTCTTGACAAAGGTTCTAAATTACGAGGTACAGCCAATTATGGCTAATTGCGGCCAACACATCCAATTACGCCTCGTAATTTAGAACCCTGGTCAAGAGACGAGTTGGTTTTTTATGATACCATTCTTTTCCCCCCTTCGTAAGTATCTCAAAGTTTTTTGCATTTGGAATATTCATTACAGCTACAGACCACTCTGAATAGCGATCGTTATTTTATAACCATCCTGCATAATTTAAAATGTATTATGGATCTGGAAGTTGCTTTTTTAACTGATAACCATAATTTCTAAAGCCATGCTAAATGACTGGTGTACGTTAAATCCGTCGTGGTCACTAAGTCCTCCAAGTTACCATACCAAATCAATACATGTGACAAGTCAATTCTGGGGATCCTCTAGTTGGCCTCTGTCTCTAAAAATTAGATGGATCCATTTAAGTGTGTGTGTTGTATCTCTCTTGCTTGACGAAGGTTTATAAGCGGGTCTGATTATGTAAAGTCTTACATCAATTGATCCCAGAATAAAATAGGCTTAGAATTGAACAGTGTCATAATTCATAATTCTATTATAATCCATAAACGCACGCTTTCGGCGAGGGTAAACGCTTGATATTCAATAACAACCTAAACTTTCACACAACCCTAACTAACAACTTGGCGATATTTTACTTGGCTGCCCACAAAAACGTTTCGCTCTCAAGTCGAGATATCCGCTTGCGCAGATTTCC
The DNA here is from genome assembly GCA_023701765.1 of Hylyphantes graminicola. Lineage (NCBI taxonomy): Eukaryota > Metazoa > Arthropoda > Arachnida > Araneae > Linyphiidae > Hylyphantes > Hylyphantes graminicola. Next base: position 2,354,752 of record CM043122.1, read on the forward strand.
GGCACTGCCGTTGGATTAGCCACATTGTGTTTGTTTCAAGTTAATTCATAAAATTTGTTATAAAACACATTCTTGTTATTTGTTTGTAACTCTAGAGGGTCATTGCACGGATCAGTTCAAAACGAAGAATTTAACACATAATTCATGTTTATCGGAGGAAAATTCAATGTGGTAGGCTTGTTGGCGTGAACCCCTTTTTTTAGTTGAAAAACACCGTTTAAAATAAATAAATTATATTTAAATTTAAAAAACTGCCTAAATAGGATTATTCATTATATTTGAAATCACCATGCCAAATTTGGAAAAGATTAAAGTAATAGTAAAAATTTTAGAATTTGGGGGATTTTTGGGTATTCGCCTACCTTAAGGCTACTATTAGAAATAAACAATGTATGAATATTGCCAATATATTCTTAGAAATTGTCAGTGTCCCAAGGTACAACACTCTCCCCTACTTGTTATAAATAATTTATGCGATATGTTTTGTCAAAAATATATTTATAAAACTAAAATATATATGCTGTAAAACTAAAAATGTGTTTATCGAAAAAAAGTTTATAACTATTGTAGTTTATGATTAATATTTAAAATACTCCTATATTTATGTGGGTTCATTACCAATACGTACATTCACGTTGTTTTGAATTTTTGTATTTGACATATTTCCCATAACATCGTGCAATCATGTAATTAGTAGATTAGGTGCAGAAACGTGTAGAACTGAAAAAATTTAACTGTACATATCTTCATCAAATGGCTTTCTAACAGATGGAAAATACTCGACGTAAAATATTTTTGATTTATGATGAAGCGTGTCTTTGTCAGCTAAACAAATACGACCGTGGCAGGTACAGAAGCAGTATCTGTAATTTTGATTGATATGGGAGTAACCTAAAGTGCTCGAATACAGTCCAGTCATTTCGTCCTCAAGCGTGAAGAAAAGGGAAAATTTTGGTGGGTTTTTTTATTCTATTATCGGGGATCTGATCACGAATTTGAATTACAGATTGGTTTTTATTTCATGAAGTTGCCGATTTGAGTTGTTCCGTTACGAGAAAAGGCATGGTATGTTGTGGATCTACTCGCGCAATATTAGGGCAAATACAATTTTAACCGTCTACCTTTATTTAAATGATACATGTTTTCTTAAGCAATGTTGTTTGTTATTTTATTAATGTATACCTGAAAATGTTACCTACTTATAAAGGAATCGTTACCTATTCGTCCACGCGTCGGATAACAAGAGAGGGAATTTGAGAAACATTCTTCCTCAGGCGCTTGTCGGTATTACTTGCATTTTTCGAGTGCATTTTTCTTGATCAACGTAATCTGCTCAACTATTCCTACACAAATGTTATTAGGGAATTTTGTTGTCTTAAATTTTATCATTAAATCATTTCCTACTAAATTATAATTTTTGCTCTATTTTTAAAACCTGAAAAATCAAGGAATTTATTCTCAGTAATTGGCTTATAACTTAATTTCCGGAAAAGCTATGAGATTGGAAACTTCATAATCGTGATCCGGCGACCGCGAAAAAACCTAGACATATATAAAAATGCACCAAAACTTTTCCCCCGTTTTTCTCATATGACTGGACTAATAATAAAGATATTCGACAAACTGGCAGTCTTTTTAGAACCCTCTCAGTTGAAAACAAAAGTCCGCCTTGGGAAGTTTCGGATTTCGATCCCATCAATAATATATGAATATTAAGGTACTTAATTTTTTTTTTTCAAATCCCGATTTGTTTCGAGAACATGTGAACAAAATAATCGAACTTCCATTATTTTATTTAAATCATACTTATAATATTTATTAATTATAAAATTTTAATTTTCGGCTACTTTTGTTCCTAGGACTTCCCGCGTGTTCCGCTTATAAAATTGAGCGGAATCAGGGGTGTAGCCAAATGTAAAACTAATTCTGACTAATTTCGATGTAAAGAAAACCGTCAATTGCCACCGCTGACGCATTTTCTGGGGACTAGGGAGAATGGAAACTGGTTTCTGGATAGTTTTGAGCCGCTTTGTTCTCTGTTAAACGTTATGTTCCGTTATAGAGGGCGCCAGCGGATACCACTTATGTGCTTACCACGGTAGCATTCGTGCGTGAACGGATTTAACAAAGTGCTGAAACATTTCCAATTTGTTTGAAGCGAGCTAGAGGAAAATAAAGAAGTTATTTTTATCCGTGGTGGTCCTCAGTGGCTGCTTCAATGCTTACGGCGGGTTGGTAGAGAGACTCGTCCATTGAGGTTTTCTAAAAAGTTGCGCATCTGAGCTTTCTTCGAATAAGACGGCACACCCTTTTCTACCTCCCAGTCGAGACATTCAAAAACAAAAAGCCATAAAAAAAACATCACACCCACTAGGAATAGGTTTTTGGTTCAGACAGATTAGGCTCAGAACGGTAGCTGCGGAGAAGTAATTCTATCGTTGTAGTTACGAAGTGACATGGACATAACAAGCAGTTATTTAGATCAATACAATACAAATTGAAATATATAAGTGAATATATATACACTCTAATATATCTATCGATATACACACAACATATATAAGTCTGTATATCTCATGTAAAAAAAATACAATGCCTTTTATGTACCATTACCACTCACAACTCCAAAACATGCAGTCAAGATTGAGATGATTTTTTTATAATGAATATTTTACTATTTCTTTGAAATGAGCATACGTTCAAGTGTCGACACTAAGAAAAGTTAGCAGCAAGGGAAGACGCCACCGAAATGTCAGAGGTCTCACTATAAGGAAATAAAGAAAACAGTGTCCTTTAAAAGCACTGGACTACTGTTGGCTTTAACCAAAAACAAAATTTTGAGGAGTGAACTGATAATCTTATAGACCCTTGGAGGACATTTAAACGCACCAAAATTGCAAAGGTACTCTTGCAATTTTGCTCCAACTAAAATATGGTAATCAAAGAATCAAATAAAATCATTTTAAAATGAAATCGGTATTTTTAGGTCAAATTACATGGAACAATCGAAAATAGAATTTTATTCGTGATAAATGTAAACATCACATGAAAAAGAGGGCAGGAGTTTGCTGATAAAGCAATTTTGCCAATAAGTTTCCTCAAACATTGCATCTCATTTGAACTTGTAGTGGGTCCTCCTGTGAAGAATTGACTGTGTAAAGGTTTCTTAGGTCCGTGTCTTTTTGCGCGTCTTATCCTATCTCAACATATGTATACGTGTACTGTGCATGTTATTTAGTGGCTATTCTACAGTGTTCTGTGCAAAGTGGTGCTTTGTGGTTGGTGTAGAATAGTCAATGTATTCTCATCTGATATTTTAGAGATGGTATTTGGAAAATGTAAACTTGCTGCTCTTGATTGTCGCTTTTGTAAATATACCCGTGGAAAAAATATTTGTGATTTTCACATCGTCTTGTGATGACAAAGTCAAGGTTTTGTATTATTATGCTTGCCTGCTTGTAATAAAATGATATTCTCAATACATTGTACGTTGTCTCTTATTTTGTAAGCGTGTCCAAAATTTGTTAATTGGCCCTAATTAACAACTAACTCATTAAAACGGACATTAATTTAAAATAAAAAAAGAAATAATTATAAAGTTTCGCGCCCATAGGCTAACACCCATTCACCGCGGTCCTTTCTGTAGTTCAATATTTGCAAACATACAGTATTGGCCATAATGGATGAGACACCCCGAGCATCAAATTTGTCATTATAAACAAGAGTTTGAGTCAAATGTATTTAGAATATGTTTTCACATATTTACCGTGTACTGTACGACACCCATGCATTTACGAAGGAAATATTATAAAAAATGTATTTTAATGTAAATACTTGCTAAAAAAAATATTTAGTACCCCTTTCGTCTGAAGAGGTTTTAAAAATTTCAAAGTTTCCAGGAGTATTTAACACAAACGGAATATATTTAATGAAATTTATTAAATATTATCTCTTTTACTTTTTGAGATACAATTGAAAAAAGTATAATTTTTTTTTTAATTTTTACATTGTTTTAAGTTTTTCTCTTAATGCTTTGAAATTTTAGAATAAAATGTATTAATTTATAATAAATATATATCATTCAAATCGAAAGGAAAAATATTAATTTAACAAAGAGTTATGAATATTTAAAGAAAAAGGGAAGTTGCTAAAGGGTAAAATTAGGTGAATTTATTTTGTATAAATAAAATGCTAAAATATCTATTGCATTTTTGTCAAAATGTAGGGCAAATAATAATCTGCGGGAATGGGATAAAACATTTTGGACAAAATTTTGCTTTTTTTTTAAGTTGACTGAAATCAGAAAATCGTGTATTCAAGTTTGTTTCAATTGAACGATTCTACCATCAAAAATATTAAAATGTGAAAGTAATAACTCCTTCGTAATTCGCAATCATATTAAAAATAAGAATCAGAATAAGACTAACAATTTGTCATTAACGTATGGTATTGTTTAGAATTGACGATTCGCTTTATTTTTATTTGACATTGAAAGCATGTGATGTGCATCTGGACCCGCACCTGCATTGACAGAGTGTTTTAGTCGCCGGCAGCCAAATAAGAACAAGTGTAAATGTTCCACGAAGAAGGATCCTTCCGCAGATGTAAATAGTTATTGGTTGATACTTGATATGGTTGCCATAACATCTGCCCTTGACGTTGGCAATTTTTCGAATATTATGTTGATTTGGTATTGCAAATCGCCGGCTCAAGATATTCTCTTCTTTTTTTAATTATTTTTTTTAATGCAACCACCATTTTTCAGCCATTCGATATTGCACCATCCCCCCCCCCCCCCCCCACACACACACATACACTGATGATAACTAATTTGCGACTGCACTTCTGAGCCGGCCAAGTATAGCGCTAACGGCGCCAAACTGAACGACTAATTGAAAATGATTTGTATTGTTTTATCTACGTGTAGGAAATATGCCTCTTCACTCCTCCAAAGTGTGACCAAAAAAAAAGGTGTCGGGAACTTTCCAAAATGTATTGTTTAATGCTCTCAGATTATTCGTAACCTTATGTTGGCATTTGACAAAAGTTATAATGTATTTTAGCTTTTAATTTAACAAAATAAAATACGTTTAATTTAACTGTCTAGGGAGAATCCTACTCAGCCTATTTAGAAATTCGGAGCTGCAGATTCACTTAAGAAGAAAAATACTCATATACATTACATTTGCGCAAACTTGAAGATTAATTATTTTAATCATTGTGTTTTAGTTTTAAAAAATCTTATCATACATTTTAACTGCACAACCTTTTATTTATTTTTAAATAATTTAATTAATGATATTAAAACATCCTTGCAAAAATTCAATGAAGTTACACTAAGCAATGAATTTCACGAGATACACTTACACCATAGAAAATTTAGCCCTTAATTTTTCGTAAAAATATTAATAATTTTTTTTAAGTTGCATAATTCAAGAGAAATATATATGGTACAATCATACTATATATTTTTCTTACCAAATCTCTTTCTTATCTGATCTTTTCATATCGAAGAAAATTGCCCCATTAGGGATATTTTTTTTCATCATTAGTCTTTTTGATAGGTAAGAACATACTACTGTCAGAATCTACAATAAATTATGCCTAAATGTCGAAAGGTGAAATATTTTTTGTGCGAAAATTATTACAATAACCACCAAAAGTTGTGTGACACATGCAATTAAGCCCTTTTTATAGATCTTAAAATGTATAACAGAATTTTTTTTCTTCAGCTAGAAGTTTTTTCAAGGTTTTACATTTTTATAAAAAGTTCATGTTATAAAAGTATAAAAAGTCCATGAAAGTCATTTTTTAATATACAATTCATTTTTACATTTTAGTTTGTAATTATCTAAAATTAATAAATAAGTATTTTATGTTACTGTTTGCATCAAAGAGACAAGGGTAGATTTAACAGTTGAAGAAAAAATGTTTGTAAAAAATATTTATGAAATTATAAGATTTGTGATAACATGGAAAATTAAAGCTGAGAATTACGAAATAGTTGTTGGAAAGTTAAGTTGTCACTGTTTCCAAAATAAAAATCAATTTGAACTAAAAAAATATTTTAGGAATAAATATGCATATTTTTTATTTTTATTATTTACCGGTAATGCAGTTACTTATCTGTGTCTCAGACAATGTTAAGTGAAATAAATATAAAATCAATCTTATTTCAGTCGCTAGATGGCACCACAACCAATCTAAGTAAAACTTCCAAAATCTAAGCAACTTTACTAACTTTCATGGGTGCTAAAATTTAGATTTTCGGCTGATATTCTTTATTTGTGGCAACTACAAAATAAAACCTAGGAAGTATTTTGGTTTTTTAAAGATGGGGAATTCAAAAAAGGATGATTTTATTCAAATTGGATAACTAATAGAACTAAAGCGACTAAATCCCGTATATTGTCAAGGATTGTGACCTGCAAAATAGTTTAAGTGCGATTTTTTTACTGAAATCAAGATCAAATATTTTATACTATAGTTAATAAAATGTTTCAGGTTTTATTTGTGATAAAAGATTTTATAAAAAACAGTGAAAAACACAGTGAAAAAAGTATTTAAAATATATCTAAAATAACAATATAAATATAAACAAGTAAAATATAAATAATACCTAAAGTAACTGTTTAATATTTCAAAGCCTACAAATGATACACTAAAACAAATCGTGCACTAGATTAAAAACCCTTCATTGTTAGAATGCAAGCAATTATACAAGGAAACAAAAAATAAATGCTTTGATGGAAATTAAACATTTTCGAATTTTTGGTTTCATAATTTTCATCACACTGTGATTAATTTACTCAATCACTTTTTACCCAAGATGTATTTTTTTTTAAAAATTCTTTCTAAATTTTATAAATAAATATTACAGTTTTTTAAACAACTTACATTTTTTACATTTAATGTTACTAGAACTTTAAGACGTCAATTGTTGAAATTCTATAATTTGCGCAAGTCTAAAGTACTAATCGCTCATCGACTTTATTCGATCTTACGTAAACAAGGTAAAGCACAAGTAAAATATTTCGTTCGATGCAAGTTCAGCCGTTACAGATAAAACGATCTGCAAAGGTCTCTCGGTAAAATATTTTGCACCATGAAATTTTTTAAAAATCCTTTGGTAATTTTAACTTAGTATTAAGATCGTTTTTCCTTGTCCTATTGAAGCCGCAGAAAGAGCTCTAACTATTAAAGCTCACAATGATCAGCTTTGCAATTGGTTTAAAGAGGAAAGAGCTTTGAAAAGCACATACGATGCAAAAATTGTGGTCGATACAAATTCAAAAATCAGGCCAAACCCTCACCACAATGAGGCAAAGATATCATAAATAAAAATGCAAAATCTTACCTTGAGAGTCTTTCTTCACCATAACGATGTGAAGTCACCTAAACGTTCTCGACTAGCAAAAACGTCATTCTTTAAATTAAGTTGGTGAACATTTGACAATTGATGCAACTATTTCATCGAAAAGATCATCAACAACACATTGCATGGTTGGTTGGTAGATATACATTTTCAGGCTAACTCATTGAATTCATATCAAAATAAAAAATTTAAACAGATATAGTCCAGCTGCCACAAGTTTGCAATCAAAATATTTTGATTGTGGAACAATCCACTTCAAAAAAAGGCAAGGAAGATTTTGGTTTTGGCAAGAGTTACTATGTTTGGCGATTCATTGCTTTTATGGGCACAAATTTCTTTAAGGTTTAGAAACAGTTTATCAATTGAAGGGTACATCGATAACAGCAATCCTCTATCGCCGATAACTGATGTGTAGTTCTAGTGTGATACATTATATTTACAATCGAACTAGACCAACAATCCCCTCTTCTCGCCAAACGCCTTGAGCTGGCAACCCTTTTTCCTTCGGCAACTTGTGGCAGCCAGACTATATCTATTTCTTAACTGTGGTATTAACTGTTTAAAACCTCGGGAAAGTGGTAGGACAGTTCCTACTGTTTAATATTAAGTAATAAATGCGAGAAATGCTTCGGATTGCAGAAGGATGGTTGGTTGGCTTTAATTTACGTCGCCCTACATCGTGCTCATTCCCTGATAAGTGTTGCTGCGCCTACTTATGAATTATGATTGAGAGAAAAGGTAGTGAAAAGAGCATCTTCGCGTAATCACTCTTACCGTCGTCACTTGACAAGGGTTATAAATTACTTGGCTTAATTTGACTGTGTTAAAAAATCAGAGGACGTTAGAAAAAGACAGCCCGAAGCGTTCAGTTCCGGGTGGCCTAGTGGGTTTGACAGCAGCCCATTACGCTAAAAGCGTACCCGCTGTGTCGGGAGCAGGCTCGATTCCCGTCTTCGCCCTGGGTGTACTTTATATCTCTGTGTCATTAAAATTTCTGACTCTGTCTGTCTTACTTGACGAAGGTTTATAAGCCACTGGCCTCTGTTCACGCACACACACCGGAAAATAGCTGTACCACCCAACCTACATAGATTGGTTGGTTTGTAGGCATATATTTTCAAGCTTATTGTGTGTTTATAGAGTTAGGAAAGAGAATAGAGCGGTTCATGTAAAAGTGTGAAGTGAAGTGTAATCGTTTCCGACTGCCTATTTCTAGCCTCCATTAGAAGCTTTAATACAGCCAATAAACGCCTCGTAATTTAGAACCATGGTCAAGTGACGAGGTCGACACCTGAGCAGGCACCCAACGGAACTTCGAGCGACATTCAGTCCACGTATGTGCGCAGCAACGCACAAAAGAAACAGGCTAAAGTGGTGCATCTTGGGATACCTCAGGCCAGTTCCGGTTTAATATGCCATGAGCAGTAGCTCAAAAAGCCTCTAAAGCGGTGCATCTTGGGATACCTAAATGCCAGTTTGTTATGCGCAGAAGCTCGAAAAACCTAACAGCCCTGCTTCAAACCTTTTGAATTGATAGACACCTCTACTTAACTTATCCTTCCTAACTCTATGTTTGTGCTTGGTCCCATACCTACATTGGTGGGTTGGTTGGTTGATCGACATATATTTTCAGGCTTGTGTGCTTGGTCAGAGACCCGCTTATAAACCTTCGTCAAGTAAGACAGACACGCAGACACACATACGTGACAGATGCTGCCATCTATTGGCCCTTTTGTTTAAAGAGGTAGGGGTAGGGTATTTTACATATATATTCCGACTTGTGTGCTTGCTCAGTGAGCCGCTTATAAGTCTTCGTCAAGTAAGACAGACAAAGAAAGATTTTTTACTGTCACAAAGAGAGGAAATACACCCAGGGCGAAGGCGGGAATCGAACCCGCGCCCGTTACAGCACGCAGACTGCTGGCCTGCGATGCTTACCACTCGGCCATCCGGGCCCCTTTAAAGAGGTTGAAGTAGTAAGATAATAATTTACGGCTGCCTATGTCTAGCCTCCTTTAGGAGCTTTAACACAGCCAATAACGCCTCGTAATTTAGAACCTTGGTCAAGTGACGAGGTCGACACATGAGAGAACACCCAAAAGAATGGATGTTTGGGTTTTATGGCGCAAGGGCATCTAAGGACATATTGCGACACCCAAAAACACCAATTCGAATCCCGGAATATGGGTGTGTTTATCTGCATTCTGAGTAGGTTGGTTGGTTGGTAGACATATTTTCAGGCTTGTGTGCTTAGTCGCAAGGACCCGCTTATAAACCATCGTCAAGTAGAACAACACAAGACACACACAAACACATATGACAGCTGTTGCCATCTGTCGCCACCTCCGCAATTTAGACATGTACCTGAAGGGGAGGGAAATTTTCTCCAGGGACCTGTACCCATGGGAAACTGCGAAATGACCGACCACGGGACTTTCGGACCCAACAGATTTTACGAGCACGTACTCGGCATATACAGGGTGGTTATAAAATAACGCTCCCTATTCGGAGTGGTCTGTAGCTTGAATGAATAATCCAAATGCATCAAAAATTGAGACACATGCTATTCAAGAAGGGGGGAAAAGAATGGAATCATAAAAAAGACAGAATCCTAAAGAATAATCATAAAAAAGACAGAATACTAAACAATAATCATAAAAAAGACAGAATACTAAAGAATAATCATAAAAAAACAAACTCGTCTTTTGACCAGAATCTAAATTACGAGGCGTCGTCAATTATGGCCAATTACTGCCAACACAGCTAATTACGCCTCATAATTTTGAACCCTGGTCAAGAGACGAGTTTCTTTATTACGAAAAAGAATGGAGTTATAACACAGAAACTCGTCTCTTGACCAAGGTTATAATTACGAGGAGTAGCCTATTATGGCTAATTACGGCCAGCACATCCAATTACGCCTCGTAATTTAGAACCCTGGTCAAGATACGAGTTTGTTTTTTATGATTCCATTCTTTGTCCCCCCTCTTGATTAGTAAGTGTCTCAAAGTTTTTTGCATTTGGATTATTCATTCAAGCTATAGACCACTCCGAATAGGGAGCGTTATTTTATAACCACCCTGTACTCGGTAAGTCTTCAGTGGCACCGGGTCTCGAACTCTCTTATCTGTATTTATTCCGAGTAGGTTGGTTGGTTGGTTGGTTTGACATATATTTTCAGGCTTGTGTGCTTGGTCGCAAGGACCCGCTTATAAACCATCGTCAAGTAGGACAACACAAGACGCACACATACACTAATGACAGATGCTGCCATCTGTCGCCACCTCCACAATTTAGACATGTCCCTGGAGGGGAGGGAAATTTTCTCCAGGAACCTGTACCCATGGTGAACTGCGCAATGACCGACCTAGTCAGGTCGCCAGGGGGGGGAACCCTGCACTGAGATGTTAAGTTTTTTTTATTGATGATTCTTATAGATTCGAGGGTGTAGATTACGAATCTGGAAGGTACTTTTTTGGTACCCTTGAGCATTTTTAGTTATTCAAGATGGCGTCTCCGCCATCTTGATTTTTGTTTTTTTAATATTTGACGATCTATCCGGCAAAAATGAATAGTTTTTTTATCAATAGATGCATTAAGTAATAAAGAATCAATATTCCCAAGAAAATTTCAAAAATAAAAAATTCAAGATGGCGGAATCCGCCATATTGGATTTTTTCACTTTTTATGCATTTGATCTATATTTAAACCACAAAAATACTTATAGTTTAGGTATATTTTTATATATTTTGTTACTCTAGAACAATTATTTGAAAAAAATAAAAAAATCAAGATGGCGCTATCCGCCATATTGGATTTTTTCACCTTTAATATAAGGCTATAGATTTGTCCAAAATTAAAAATTATTTTTATTTTAGTTCTATCTTTACTTTGATTTCTATTTTAGTTTCAATGTATAGATTATAAGTTTAGAAGATACTTTTTAGCAAAAATTTAGTATTTTTTAAAATTTTAAGATGGCGTCTTCCTCCATATTGGTTTTTACTCTTCGATTCATTTCTAGCGTTCTTTTTGGCCAAAATCGATAATTCTTTCTTTTCTAGGTGTATTTTGAGATAAAGAATTACTTAAACATTTAAAACAATCGAAATTCAAGATGGCGGCTTCCGCCATCTTGGAAATATTCAACCAGTAATAGTACGTGATCCATCGGCCCGAAAATTAAAATTCTTGCTACTGTAGATGTATTTTTTGATAAAGAATGGCTTAAACTACATAAACGTGGAATACAATTGAAAAATTTTGGATTTTTTATAATTCAAAATGGCGTCTTTCGCCTAATTTAATTTTTTACTTTTAGTATTAGGCGATGTATTGGCCGAAATTAAAAATTATTTTTATTTCACTTGTACATTTTGCCTAAAAATATTTTTTAATAATGCACTTTTACGAAAACAAAACTTAATTTGACGTTTTTTTGCCGTATTGGACTTAGCCATTTAAATATTTTGCTATTCACCAATTCAAATTTATTAAAAAAAAATTAACCTTTCTCTTATAAAATACTTCCTCTTTTCTAACAAGATTACTATTACACAACGAACCACAAGGATGCTTACGCATGCATCCTTAAGTACCCCTCACCCTCACATTAGGGGGGTAAAGAAGTTTTCCCCCGAACCCATAAATCCACGTAATGGCTTGGACTTTCTGAGATCTTGTTGAGCGGCAGCATTTCAAGAATATGGGATCAAAGGTCAATAAACATTCAGGAAATTCGGCAAGAAACACAGTATCCAAACACTAGAAGTGGTAACCTATTAGAAAATTGCAGGGTGGGACTTAAATAGGAGAGAAAGAAATGAGACACCTACTTTTTCTTAAATGCTTAGAATCGAGACATCCGCACTTTACTGGAACATTACTGCAGATCGAGGTATGATTTTAATTAGTTAAGCTCTGTTGTTTTTTTTAAATATTAATATATAGATACAGCAATGTTTCTTTCAATTTAAATACAAGTGTCTAACAAACACTGAAAAATTGATTGAAGTGCGTAACCAGAGAATTAAAACGATTATTTCATGTAGTAAATTATATGGTGATGGAAAACATACTGAACTTGAGAAATTGGTAGAAAATGAAAACGATAAACTCACCTGCCATAAGTCTTGAGTTTCGATGTACACCGATAAAAATAAAGTAAATGCATTTGAAAAACGCAAGCGAGATACTGAAGACAGCGTTGGGGAACCCGTAAAGGTCCTAAGATCTAGTTTACCAGTATTTGACTTTAAGCAACATTGCATTTATTGTGGAACTAACTGTGTTGTAGTAAAGGACAAGAAAAATCCTAACCGTTGGCGACCAGCCTACCTGATTAGAGAAAAACGAATTGATGATAGGAAAACAATAAAGCAACGTATACTGGAAGTTTGTAAACAGCATAACGATAGCTGGTCAGCGAGTGTAAGAGTAATAGTGGAAGGAGCAGTTAGTGACTTAAATGCTGCCGAAGGAAGATATCACATGGAGTGCCGCAACAAATTTCATCGAGCATCATCAACCGTTTCTAAACAATTAACTGATGACAACACCGATTATGAGGACAAAGCCTTTTCAGTAGTTGTTGATCTTTTAAAATCAGATGAAACAAGAATATGGAATTCAATAGAACTATTTGAACTATACACAGAAAATGATGGCTTTTGTTTCAATCGTAAAAAGAATCTATTAGATGCATTGAAAGACAAGTTTCAGTCCAACCTTATCATATTGTCATCACCTGGCTTCCAAGCCATTACGTGGATTTACGTGGATCTCTTATTTAAGTCCCACCCTGCAATTTTCTAATAGGTTACCACTTCTAGTGTTTGGATACTGTGTTTCTTGCCGAATTTCCTGAATGTTTATTGACCTTTGATCCCATATTCTTGAAATGCTGCCGCTCAACAAGATCTCAGAAAGTCCAAGCCATTACGTGGATTTATGGGTTCGGGGAAAACTTCTTTACCCCCCTAATGTGAGGGTGAGGGGTACTTAAGGATGCATGCGTAAGCATCCTTGTGGTTCGTTGTGTAATAGTAATCTTGTTAGAAAAGAGGAAGTATTTTATAAGAGAAAGGTTAATTTTTTTAAAATAAATTTGAATTGGTGAATAGCAAAATATTTAAATGGCTAAGTCCAATGTGGCAAAAAAACGTCAAATTAAGTTTTGTTTTCGTAAAAGTGCATTATTAAAAAATATTTTTAGGCAAAATGTACAAGTGAAATAAAAATAATTTTTAATTTCGGCCAATACATCGCCTAATAATAACAGTAAAAAATTAAATTAGGCGAAAGACGCCATTTTGAATTATAATAAATACAAAATTTGTCAATTGTATTCCACGTTTATGTAGTTTAAGCCATTCTTTTTCAAAAAATACATCTACAGTAGAAAGAATTTTAATTTTCGGGCCGATGGATCACGTACTATTACTGGTTGAATAATCCAAGATGGCGGAAGCCGCCATCTTGAATTTCGATTGTTTTAAATGTTAAGTAATTCTTTATCTCAAAATACACCTAGAAAAGAAAGAATTATCGATTTTGGCCAAAAAGAACGCTAGAAATGAATCGAAGAGTAAAAACCAATATGGCGGAAGACGCCATCTTAAAATTTTAAAAAATACTAAATTTTTGCTAAAAAGTATCTTCTAAACTTATAATCTATACATTGAAACTAAAATAGAAATCAAAGTAAAGATAGAACTAAAATAAAAATAATTTTTAATTTTGGACAAATCTATAGCCTTATATTAAAGGTGAAAAAATCCAATATGGCGGATAGCGCCATCTTAATTTTTTTATTTTTTTCAAATAATTGTTCTATAGTAACAAAATATATAAAAATATACCTAAACTATAAGTATTTTTGTGGTTTAAATATAGATCAAATGTATAAAAAGTGAAAAAATCGAATATGGCGGATTCCGCCATCTTGAATTTTTTATTTTCAAATTTTCTTGGGAATATTGATTCTTTATTACTTAATGCATCTATTGATAAAAAAAACTATTCATTTTTGCCGGATAGAACGTCAAATATTAAAAAAACAAAAATCAAGATGGCGGAGACGCCATCTTGAATAACTAAAAATGCTCAAGGGTACCAAAAAAGTACCTTCCAGATTCGTAATCTACACCCTCGAATCTATAAGAATCATCAATAAAAAAAACTTAACATCTCAGTGCAAGGTTCGGCCAAAAATCGGGGTTTGGCGACCTGACTAACCACAGGACTTTCGGACCCAACAGATTTTACGAGCACGTACTCCGCATATACTCGGTAGGTCTTCAGTGGCGACCGGGTCTCGAACTCTCAACCTTCCGATCTCGAGTTCCGAGATCCTTGACCACTAGGCTCCCTACAGCCCTTTTTTCCGAGTATCTCTGGAGTCGAAAGTCCCGAACAAGCGCACGGTTGCGGTTAGGTGAGGTTAGTTTTCGATTATCGTGGCACTAGAGCTACAAGAGGGCTATTGGCGACGGGCGTCGTATTTTAGAACCACAGTCAAGTGACTCCATACTAGTGGCTACCAAATAAGGTGAACAATGAATGAAATAACATCTTTTAAAAGATTGGAAGTAAAAAGTGACAGCCCCCCTCCCCAAGAGAGTTAAATATAGTAGTACATAAAATACCTACATTTCGAATAAATAGTCAGGATTTTTAAGTAAAACTTATACACGTTTATTTTAATTACTTCAAAGTACAAAATGAGTTATTTCACTTATGAACACGATACAGCATAATTTGAAGTGGCATTTAATGTGAATAATGCACAATTAACAATATGATACGCAATTTTCGCAACATAAAGTTCATTTTAATTAGTCAAGATAAAATTTGATAAATGATAACCCTAAACAAATAGAATTTGCATTATAACAACAGTTAAAATGAGCTACACATTTTTAGACATTCGAGTAGCATAAATTTTTAGAATCATCTTCCAATGGAATGTTTACAACAAAAACGCGTTACAAGAACAGATAAACGTTCAGTTTAATTAATAAACATTTTATAAACACTTTATATACACTTTTAAATACGCAGCGTAAGTATAGAAAATTTTACAAGAATAGGAATATCAAAGCCAAATATATTTTCACCTAGTATTTTTTTTCCACTCTGATACCATGGTAATTAGGGTTTTACATTTTTTTCAATACGTGTAAAATAAATGAATGGGAATAATAATTACCACGTATATAATTTTGTTTTATTACTTAAAAGCTTCTTTTACGTAAAAAGGAATCATCCCCTAACAGAAAAAATAATTTATTGTTATTTATACTTCTTTTTAAAACATAAGGTTCAGTTGATGCTAATCTTATAGGCAAAATGTCAACAGTAAAAAGTAACATTTATGCTTTTTTTTACAGGAAATGAGTAGTTCATAAAAAGTTATTAAAAAACGTAACCAAAAAGCAGATTTCACAACCTTATAAACTTTTTCAGGTGCCTTGATAAAGTAACTAATAAAAGAAAACAAAATCTTCTTAAAGAATCACATTTCTAAGCTATCGATATTACATATATAGAATAAATTGTTACCCTGTTATTCATTTTATAAAAATACTTTTATAAACTAAAAATTCATAGATACACTTAACTTTATTTAATATGTTTAATAGAATACACAATCTATTTACTCGTTATCTAGGTTCTATCAGTGAACAATTTTCGAAATCTAATTACCAAAGCTTACATAATACTGCTTTTAAAGGTTCTGAAACTCAAATTTTAAGGTGTAACAATTAAAGCTTCTGTTTCAAAACACTAAAAATAATAAAATAGAATACTATTGGTATATTTGCCGCAAAGCAAATGAAAAAAGAAGTTCAACCTTTTTGCAATAGATGGGGCTATTTAATTTACCCATTTCTTCTTTGTAGCATAGTGGCTCCAAGGGATCGTGTCATAAGCACATTCCAGAGGACTCAGGAAAACGATACCACCGTCAGAGGGCACTAATTATGTAAGCTGCTGCTATACTGTTGTCCACCATTTTGACGGCAACTAAACATGGCATCACACCAATGCGGTGGAGATGGGCCTGCAGATAATCGTGTCCGGTGGCCATGCCAAAGCGGGCGATTGCAGCACTCCTTTCCAGATTAAAAAAAAAAAACATCCCTTATGGCTAGGTATTTAAAAGTACAATAACTTTTGAGGGATGTTTTGTTTTTAGTTCCTTTTTCACTAAGGAGAACAATCGCTGTTCAAGTACTATCCTTTTTAGCCATTATATCTGTAGTTGATCCCTTTAAGATAACATATATTAGCAAAACCCTTTCCTCTCTTTTTGAATAATATTAAGTTAAAAAATTCAAATCGGTTGTATTTTTATAGTGTTTTGAAAAATCTTTAATTGTGGGACCCTATACTTAACAATTAGTTCTATATAAAGTTTATGTATTTTATTAATAGTAATAAATGGCACTAAAAGGAAATCTCATTTCTATGTCAACCTTAAAACTATCAAAATAGTATTAAACTTGTCTAATAAGTACGCATTTAAAAACGTGCATTAAATAAATTTTTTTACAACAAAAATGCTTTTATTGATATCTATATAATAAACTAATATCGTAAAATATAGAATTCTTATACTTAACCTAACTTAAAATTGTAATAGAAACATAAGTTGTCCAATTTTTAAGTAGCATTTTTACAAATAATATCACAATTTTGGAAATAACAATATATAATATTTATTTTCTTTCAATAGAAATATTTATTTCTTCACAATTTATATATAAAACTTCGTTGTGTAATATACGAATAATTCGTTTCAGAAAAATAGATAAAAAAGATGAAATTAAAGTGATATATGTATATTGAAAATTGTTTTTTTGATTGATGAAAAAGTTAACAATACAAAATATTGTTACCTTTGATATGGCATGTTTATAATTTGATTTGGTTAAAACAATTATTAAAAAAAATGTTAATCTAAATAAAAAAATGATATACCATTTAAGTTAAATATATTTAACAAGTTTATTATATGTCTAACATTAAATCAGATTTTTTCAATTAAAGTAATGCAAGTATTTTTAAAGTAAAAGATTTAACCACATTAAAAAATAAAAGCTTTTTTCCTCCAAACCTTTTCAATGACATTTTGTGACTTAAAATGTCTATGCATAAGCTTTTGAGTCACACTACATTGTTATTAGACATTTGCAAATAGAGGTTATTTTGAGGAAAATTAAAAAAAAAAAAAAAAAGTTTAATGCGCTTCATTCAAAAAGTTATTGTAAAATTGAAATATTTTTATAACCAAACCATTTTCATTTAAAATAGAGTTCCAAATTTTGCCTAATTCTTATTGTAAAATATTATTTGAGTATAAATTTGGAAAATAATATTTTTGTTTAATAAGTTAATTTTTTTTATAGAAAACCAAAACAAAAATAATTAAGTAAAAAATTTCAGCTGACATAATTAGTTACATTTACTAGTTTCTCATAGTTTAAACTTATATACTACTGCATTAGATTTTTTAACCACACCTACTTATACTTGCGGTATGTGTGTATTAAGCTAATACAGTGACACTATGAACTCGATTTCGTTGAGAGTGGACCTTAAATGTTCATATTCATCACTTTTTAGTTATTAAGCTGCACACATAAGAGAACACCAAATGGCTTATTTCCAATTTGATTGGAACTTATGTCACATATTCAAAATATTGGATTTTAATTAGGGAAACTTTATGTAGATGACAGATAGTTCCACTTGTTAAGTAGATGTCCAATAGAATGATAGACTTTTGGCTTTTGAAAAAGCGTAATGCAACAGTCAGTGTAACTTTTAAAGTCACTTTAAAATCGTTCAACCTTCATCTTTAGTGAATTATAACAGCTACATGAATTTTCAAAAATGCTGCTATTATTATAAAAGTAACCATTGTAACACGTGAACATTAGGTGCAGTACATATCCCCTTTCCCTGTGGTTACTTTTAAAAGTACGCTCCACAACAAAAGTAAAATACTAACCAGCATTTTTTTCCAATGAAATATAGGTAACATGATATTGCTTTTTCACTAAACCTCACGCCCCATGGATAACCGAAAAGTGGGACGTTTGCATCGG
This sequence comes from Hylyphantes graminicola, assembly GCA_023701765.1. Taxonomy (NCBI): domain Eukaryota; kingdom Metazoa; phylum Arthropoda; class Arachnida; order Araneae; family Linyphiidae; genus Hylyphantes; species Hylyphantes graminicola. The sequence goes on from CM043122.1 coordinate 2,373,241, forward strand.
GTTCCCCAATACAATCCTTCCTTTAAAAAGAGATTTCTCAAATTAAAGTTCGAACGATTTAGTACCCTTTGGTCTAACCAGATATCCGAAAAAACGAATCTTCCAAACGAAATCAAATCAAATAAAAGCACCAGTAGATGGCGTTGAAGATGAGATACGAGACCGGGAATATGACCCGCGAGTACTTGTCGATTTTGTTGACGTCTTTGATGCGGGGCACCTTGACTCTTTTCTTGAGGGCTTGCATGACCCGGGGCCTGCGGGGGCGGCCCCCACGCAAGGAAAGACTGCTCATGCGCAGGGAAGGGGGGAAGATGGCCTCGGTCTCCAGGGACTTCCTCTTGCGGAGACATGGAATGGGAGACATGCGGACGTCCTGCAGCTCGATGATCTCCTCGTTCTGGAAGGGAAAAAAATAAGAATTTGGACAAAAATAACGTAAATATTGGTTGGTTTCGTGTTCATAGATAGATGTCCATGAGAGTGCAAAACACATTCGGCAAGCTCCTTGATGTTGTCGGACTACATATTGATGTCAAAAGGGGAGAATTTCCCATGCTGAACCAACTTAGTGATGACTTAGAATCAAACAATGCCACATATGATCTTTTACAAAAAGATGCCTGTCCATATACAAAAGGATCTTTGATCATTTGAAAAAATCAATCCCTCCACTACATTGACAAGACGAAACTTGCTTGGCAATATATAACTTTTTGGTGATCAAGAATAAATCGATACCTATGATCTTCTTCAAAAAGGTGTCTACGTAAGTGTTTTTATACAAAATGATCTTTAAGGAAAAAAACAATGACTTCACTAAACTGACAAAACGTGTCGCCATCCATTGTCGATACTGGTTAGGTAACCTTTGATGACTATACGCCTATTTGCTAGTCAGCTACGCTCTCAGAAGCCAATATCTTGGAATTGTTTCACTAATTGTTTCGGTTAACAATCAGCAATCTATTAACTAGTTTTCAAGTGGTGTTTCTACTAGTTCCTAGTAGTAACCACCATTAACTAGTTTTCACTCAAAAGCCATTCTTATTGTTGAGACTGAAGCTTAATTTATATTAAGTTACCTGCTGACATAACTACAATGGAATATTTTTACAATATAAAATCATCAAAGTATGCCATTAAAAAACTAACCGGGCCTACAGCGTCATTCCCCTTGCTTTCTTTCTTAGTCTTTTTCTTGGCCCTAGCCCCCCAGTAGGTGTAGTTGACAGCGGCATACTCGAGGAGGGCGGCGAACACGAACACAAAGCACATGACTAGGTAGATGTCGATGGCCTTCACGTAAGAGATCCTGGGCAGGGAAGAGCGCACTCCTGTGCTGATGGTGGTCATGGTCAGCACAGTTGTGATGCCTGGAAACGACAACGCAAATGATCAAGGTTACACTCTCAGAAATGAATACCCAAAAACGACGAAATTTTCCTTAATTTTGACGATGCCATTTACTGGCAAATGCTCCGAGTTTTTCTCTCCTCAAAGTGATTAAATTTGATTCGTCATTTTTATGAGGGTTCGAATTTCGTCTAATCTAAAGAAATATTTCGTCATTTTTATGCATGTGAGTGCAGGAATGAGATTCAGTTTCCTCAAAATCAAGATACAGAATCGTCAAATCAAGATCGTTAAAGTGAGGATTCGTGCTTACTCAAAAGTCACGTGATAAATTGATGAAACAATCCTCAAAATTAACGAAATGAGGGTTGAGGATTCCTGAATCGTCAAAAATGAAAGTGTTATTTCTGAGAGTGTAAAGCATGTATATAAGTTAAGATAATGCATATATAAGTTTATGTCCAGATCTCAATGAAAAAGTGCAGCATTTTTTAGATTATTGATTTTGTATCGTATCTTCAAAAAAGTTAATCAAAAAAAATTCGTAAATTAAGTTAAGAAAACATTATATACTAAGTTATAAAGCAAAAAAAAAGGCCACAAAGAGACTTTATGTAAGAGAAAAAAACTTACAGCAGAACAAATCAGCAAAGCCTGTATTATTGTTACATATAGTACATACACTATAGCAGTAAAACAAAAATATGCCAATTTTTTTTAAAATACTTCTGGTGCTAGTGATACATTTGATATCATTTAAGGAGATTCACTCAAATATAAAATATTTGCATAGGACCCCTTGAATTGCCCTCCCAGTGCATTGGTAACAATTTTCCTGGGCTTTCCAGCTCATGGTATTAAGACATTAACAAGCTATTCATGTCCACTCTCTAAATTGCCACTTAGGACATTGAAATTTACTGAGGTATTTAAAAGCTTCGTAATTAGCATTATTGTTCTATTGAGCAGGCTTCGCCTGATCACATCCTCTCGTATCTGGGTCTCTACAAATGGGATTTCAATAAAGACCTTTTATGGTGTTGGATTTTTGGGGAATACGACATTATGGACCTGATTTATCACTGTTGGCACATGGGGCCATGCAACAACAACTTATACAACTGAAAATTCCATAAACTGGTGAGACCTATTACAATCAAGATTTCCTTACCAAGAGCTACTCGAGCAGAAGTAGCTTCGTGGTTGATCCAAAATGATACCCAGGACAGCATTACTATTAGAATGGACGGTAAATAAGTTTGAAAGATGAAATATCCAATATTTCTTTTCAGTTCAAAGCTCAATGATAATCTTTGGTACGTTCCTGTAACAAAATTTGACTTGCTTAATAATGAAACTAGTTGTATATGGTATTTTACTGTTTTACATTAATATCTTAATTGCTTGCTTTTTATCTGTATTATTCTATAATCAGCTGAGGTAAAAAAATAATGTCGTGAGTGATCATATATTTTTTTAATATTTAAGAATTAAAAATTCTGTTAATAATATGACCCGTGTTTTAAATTTAAACCATGAGGAATGCTTTTGCCTGCTTTATAGTCAAGAAAAGGAATTTAGAAAAAATAGAAAATTTCAACATAACAAGCTAAAAATAAATATATGATATTTGATAACAAGAACTATATTTTCAAAAAATATTCCCAGAGAGTCATGTTTATTTTTTTTTTCAAAATCAACTGTATTCCACTCTACCTGTGGCAAGCTTTTCCATTCTGTTTGTCGTTTCGTACTTGATAATGGAAAACTGCGGCAATTCTGCATCTTCTACTCCCACAACTGGCGTTTCGGTCCAATACATCACAACATCAGCTACTGTGTAGCCATCTGTAACATTTTTTCACGTAAAATTAATTTGTTAATACTCAAAACAAAAAATTCTAAGAGAACAAATCTTTAATATTTAAATATTTTTTTCACTAGTGTCACAAGTCAAGTTGAAAAAATATTTCTGATTGTGAAATATCGGATAAGTGAAAGAGGTAACTATGCTTTCCAAGATGTTTTATATTAATAATTGTTAAAAGTTTCGCCATCTAAAAAAATAGTTTTATTTTGCTAAGTCTATCAACTGAAATTAGCGGATGTTACATAGTTGGATTAAAATTTTATTAATTATGATTGTTCTGAATAAAAGCACACGAATTAAAAGTTTTTAACGTTTTAGGATTCCATTTTTACCTAGCAAAACGTCCACAAGCAATACTGGTCTGATATCGTATGCAAAATTTAGTCACCAATGGTGCTAGACAATCCAATTCCAGAGTTATCTTGACAACCACTATGCTCAACCTGTGAGTCACCTCTGCTGCCATTGGTGTCTTATTATGGCACACATTAAATGACCAGTATTGCTTGTGAATATATTCCTGAACTATTAGTCCATTTTGGAAATGGAAGACTGATGCCAAAGAAGTAATTTAATTGAGATAAACTCAGGTAGTATCTAAAAGAGTAACTCTAAAAGTAAATTGACACTTAAATCCTATTTGAATGAGCGACAAACGTTTAAAACTATTAAATAGTCACATATGTGTGAGAATACATTCGACATTTAGTTCAATCTTTGCATTTCAGTTCCACCATTTGAGTATTTATGATAACTTAAAATTTAATTATAAGTTATAATACTCACAGCTCTCAATTTCTACTGTACAGTTTTGAGTATCTAAAGGGTAATAGTGAAGATCCATCATACATGCTAACGTCGTGGTGAACCTGAAATATCATTTAAAAAATTACGTTTATTTAGTTACTAAAAGCACTAAAATTTGTTTTTTGACATGTTACATTTTTAAATATGCCTTTAGTTTTAATGTGTAATGTAATTTTTATTATAATAGTGCATATGTATTTCCAACTTCAATATTTCAAGCTTTCCTTTTCGAAAGACCTTTACATTAAGTTAGTGTCATGAATAACAACATATTATACCTTAATAAATTAAAGATTTTCTTGTCATTTATTTTTTTATATGCTTGAGGAATATCAAGGAGGCCTCAAGAGGCTCTGGGTGATGCGCCTCAAGTGACGTCGAGAGTCCATTACTGTAAATTTGCGTTGTTTAGAAAGTTTCTTATTTTCTGGCAAGCATTCAGAAGACGTTTAGCCTATCTTCCTGAAAATTAGAAAGTGTTCTATACGTCTTGCATTCTACTTACAGTAGCCTACTTCTTCTGACAGTTTTGATTTTATTACTCTATTCAGACCATTTTTTATCCAGGAAACTTTTTTTGGATTAAGAGCTTCATAAAAGAATATGTGATGACATATATTACAAATAATAGCAACTTTGGCATAATAAGCATTATTTTATAAAGGTCGAGGCCACTTTTTTTCTACGAGGAATTAGAAAAAATTTGAAGTCTTTCCTTCCTCATATTTTGACTGAGTTCTTTGACGAGTAGAAGTTTTAAGTTATTTTGAAAACAAATACATATGTACGTAAAGAAAAGAACTGTCTTTACTACACGCAACGATAAAACTGTTGGTTTAATATTAGTACGTTTAATTCAAGTTTCAATATAAGCATGAGAATTTAGTCAACATTGGTAAAATTTAAAAAAAAAATAGCTTAAACGATAATATGACGACAACAACTAGCCACCCATAAATTTTGATTTCCAACGTAAAGCTAGGCGGAAAACTTACCCCTTGGGAAACTAGCCCAGGTCTCCTTTATTACAATGAGTTCATTTACACTTACTACAATAGCATGCAAAACATCTTCCACACAATAAAACGACATGAATAAAATCACAAAAATTTATAACTTGCCGTCCTTTCCATTAGATGTGGTGGAAAATAGTTGAAAAGTGACCTAGTATTTTATGTTGTACATTTTAATTTTTAATGTATTGGTATCAGTCATTATGCTTTCACTAACTATTGTGTTTTGAAAATATTAATAACATTTGTATATTAGAAATTACAACATTAGTTGATGCTTTTACAATTAGTTCTAATTTACAGCACCTCAATAATCTTATTACTATTAAGTGTTGTATAGTAATACGATATCACGCTCACTTAGTATGTTGGTTAGTTGTATGAATGATAAAATTGTAATGGCCGTAGAAGTTAGCAAATCAAATGGAGAAAGTTTGTAACAAACATAATTAGAAAATCTCCATTTATTTACCTCATGCCATAAGCGATTTCTCCATTCGATCGCAGCCGAACCATTTTGTTCTTTTCTGTGACTTCATGTAGGAATGAATTTTTGTCATTTGCGAAAAAAGTATCCGGAACCCAGATTTTTTCGGCGAAGTCTCCAGAAAGGGTCAACTCATAAAGGTCTTTGCTGAAAATGAGCCTCTCATCAGTCCAAAATTGGTTGAGGTAAAGGGTGAGTGTGTAGTCCTGGAACACATTTAGACAAAAAAAAAATTTAATTTTTCCCTGAAATAATAAGTAGTAGTACACTCTTAAAACAAACGAGCGATTTTAACTCAGTCTAAGTTAATTTTCACACTTCCAGTCTTGAAACTGCACTTCCCGGAAAGGAGTGGATCCTTTGTGTTAAACCACCGACAGGATCACTCCAAACGCGTAATTTTAACTCTGTCTGAGTTAATATTCACTTATTTCCAGTGTCGAAAATGCACGTCTCCTACTGGAGTGGATTTCACTCTTGTTTTAATAGTGTAGAGGTAGTTTCCTGTAGTAAAGTTAGTTTATATTTCCTAGTTTAGAATACTCATAAATTAAGTCGTAAGAGTTAATATAGGCTGCTCAAATGAAATAGACGCATGAATTTCACATATTTTCATTTCCCCCTGGTAATGATTGAAAGGGGAAGCCCCTAAGTCAGAGAAAAATCGTTTTTTATTTCTTACCTCAGTAAGGCAAGCTTAATGAATTTTAAAATATATCAGTTCAGATTTCAGTCAGAAAAAATGGGTATATACGAACATCAGCTAAGAAATTTATGGTTAACATGTTTATTCAAAAAGGGCAGCTAATGAATAAGCCAGATGTTTCTAGTTCTTCTTCGTAGGTTATACAATTATTTTCACATTCGGTTTAAAAGCTCTACAAATTAAAAAAATAAGTATGGCCCGATTGAAATATTTCGTTGTTAACCATGGGTTAATACAACAAAGTCCTTGTTCTTAATTTTGAGAAACATAAAAAAAGATTAATATAAAATCCTGATTGGGTATCCGTTAACAAAAAAACAGTTTTTCCAATTCTTTCCGAGACGTTTACTAAATAATTGAGCATTAAATAAAAAAAATACTAATTTTTTTATTCAGCTCTTATTATCGAATACTCGTGTAAAAACAGAAGAAAAAAATAATATACGTTAAACGTTAAAGGCAGTAATAAGGAACTTCAATTAAGCATTTTAAAATTAAAATAATCTTTAAACATCATACATACCTTATCCTTAAAATAGTAATGCTTGATGTTTGTTACTATAATGTGACACTAAACAAAAAATATAGGAATGCCTCACCTGACAGTTTACTATAATCTAAAAACACCTTCGGAACTAATAATGAAACACGCAAACATGAACAAAACTTTACAAATAAAGAAAACAATAAAAATACAATTTTAGCGTATTAGTGAATGATATTTAAAAAAAATAATTCACGAACTAGTATAAAGCTTTTACCGTCCTTTAACTTTGGTTTGAATAAATATTTTCAGATCTAAAATGTTTTGAAATTAATTTACTCATTGTTGACTCAATGACATAATTAAGTACAAAAATATTAATAAGTAAATTTTATTCCTTAATCAGCGTGTGTTATTAAGCGTTAATTTTAGGAAATACTAAAAAACTTAAGGACGTTTAAAACAAAACGCAAAATTCCAATTTTTCCATGATAAAGTTTAAGCTTACATTTTTTTAAAAATGTGCTTAAAGTAAATTTTAAAAAAGCTTCGATAAAATGTATTTAAATTGATAATAAACTAAACTATGTCACCTCGGTTTTTTTTAACAAATTTTTTATTTACATTTGCATATGCGTTTGTTTACTCAAAACTAATCCTATGAACGCGTAAGGTTTAAAAAATAACTTTTTAACATTATCACAGAATATAAATGAAATAAAGCTCTTACCATGTTAACTTCTGATATACTATCGAAACTAGCAATGACCATATCCATTCCAATTAACAAGGGGTCACCTATTGCAATGTAAAAGGGGAAGAAAAACATAACATGAAACATTAAACACTAACATTAACTCTACTTAGCTTAATTTTTTTTAACTTGACTGAAAAAACAAAATTCATATCAACACTCTTTACGAAGGGCTCAATCTTGAAGTAACACATTTATAAATCCATAATTTTACTTCAATTTATCAATTATTCTTTCAAATAATTTAACCTGCGAAACATTAGTTTTTATTATTTAATAGTCGAACTAGATTTCACAAAGGGATTCAAGTCGAACTTCTAAATTTTCTTTTTTTGGTTCAATTGCATAGTCTGGTTAATTTTAAATTGCTTTTTTCATTGAAATAAATAAAAATTATTTTTCCATCTTTAACCCCATAATCAGTTAAAATTAGAACACATTTTTTTTTTAACTTACTGTCTAAAATATTTGCAAAAACTATTTTTTTAATATAGATAATAATATAAGAATTATAGTTATCCCAAAGAATTAAAAACAATAATTAAATAAGAACCTACAGCCAAATCATTTATGATACGAACTTCCATACTACCACATACTTTTTTTTTATCTTAGTAATAGTATTTAATTAATCTAAAGTCAACAAACATAAACCAAAATTTTATTATCAGAGTTTAAAAGTTCAATTTTGGGAAATATAACATTTTTGAAACGAAACTATTGTTCTAAATTATTATACCAAATTTAAATATTTAAAATCCCATTTAGATAAAAGTTGTAACAACACATTCGTGCGAAATGAGACAAAATAGAAGGCTAAAATGTTGCATAATTTATTTTACAATTAACTTTGAGAAAAATAGAAAATGAAAGTTTTCAAAACAATCATAATTTTATTTACTGAATTTATAAATAAAGTTCTTGTGCAATATTTTTACTACACCCAGCAAAACACGCTTTGTAAAACATAGAATGCTGAATTGTGTTTATAAACTGAAAAAATCATCAACTTGAAATTCAACAACGAAAAGAAATATAATATCAAGTAAAAAGAGACAATATTTAACTTCACATACTACTTAAATAAACGAAAAATTTTATGGAATTGCTTTTAATTCCTCTATACTTAGTGAATGTTTAAAGTATATTTCCGTATTAAAAATATATGAAATTATGAACGCAATAAACATTTTGTATATTAATTGCAAAAACAAACAATAATTGTTCTAAACGAATGTAAATGTATTGTATAATTTTAATGCGAATTTTTTTTTTTACAAAAACGAAAATTGTGTGTAAACTGGTTTGAAAAATATTTTGCATTTTTTTATTACTCTAAATTCCGAATAAGATGAAACCAAAATAAAAGGTGAATTTTTAAATCAATTTTTTAATATTTTAAAGGGAAACGTGGTTTAGATCAATTTACACAGCTATTTCAGACTGAAAAAACAAACAAATTGAATCAAAATCAATGCGTTTCTTTAAACTCTTATGTTGATATAGTTTTCTGTTTGACTGCATCGAGAAGAATAATTCCATTCAAATATTAATGTTTACAAAAACTGCACCTTTGAGTTTTAAATATATTTAAACATTTCTTCTATTTTCAACATCATTTTCTAAAGAATTTTATATGCATTCAATGCACTTATATTTTTCAACGTTGATTCAATGCGTTGATCGTTGTGAGTATGATAATATATAGGAAACACCGTTGTCTTAATGAAAAGAATCAAATATTACGTATGAAGAAAGTGAATTTGATTTGTTTATAGTGAATTTGAATCATTTCTTTGGGGTAAAGTTTATAAACTAAAGACGTTTTATAAACTTTAGAAGTTTTACAAATTTTAAAGTAAAGTTTATAAACTTTACGTGTGATTTATTTTAAATTAATACAAATTACCAGTCGAACGTGGTCTTAAACTAAAACATTATAAACTAACTGATGTAAAACAATAAATAAGTGATTTTAACTAAAAGTTTCGGTTATATTCGATCGGAATCCAAATTATCTGTTGAATGATAAGCAAAGGCCTTCTCCTGCAATTCTTATGTTATCTAATAAAATGTTTTATAAAACTTGGTTTCGAAATCAAAATGTTCAGAAGAATTTACTTACTAATTACACGATTTGAAGTTTTAAATTATATTTAAGAACGTTTTTTGTACAACTCTTTAAACAGTAAATTTATTCCTTAAATAATTTTTACAAGATTTGAATATATGCTTGTAGAAAAGAAAATGAATTTTTAGCTGCATGAAAAATGCAAAATGATTCAGAGAATTTACCAAATTTAGATCCAAGCAAATTAACATTATTGCGCTTATCACATACAACTATAATTACACTTTGAATTATAATATATTACAATAAATTAAACTTCTAACTTAAAAGTAATCAAATGAAAAGTATAGAAAAGCATTTCTAATTTGAATTAACGAGATTCACACGTACTTTCATAGAGTAAATTACATTATTGCAGCTTCCCCAAATAGTAGTTTATTTTTATCTATTCTTAGCATATTCCATTACTATTTTATGTGAAAGGCATAAATAATGATCGTAAACCTTTTAGGTGGTCATCAGGACAAAATCATTAGCCACAGTCCTACCTAACCGTCGTCGCCATGAAATATGTGCCATCTGAATAATTATGAGTCCAGAAAAAGATATTTTTTCCTAGTCATAAAATTCCAGCTCTTTCCAGCACAAAAAAACAATCCCGAGTGTTGTATTGATTGTGGCTATTCCGACTACCACCCGTCTTCCCCTAGAGACGGCATTTTTTGTTCTTGACAGAGTTGCAATAAGCAAATCAATCTCTGCGAAGGAATTCGGGCAACAACTTTCGCTGCCTGCATTTGTTTCCCAATCATTTTTCTTATCGGAACTTCAGATAATAAGAGAACTTACTTAATACGAAATGGGGAAAAAGTGTTGCAAGGAATAAGTAAATAAAATGAAACAAATTAAGTTTTTTTTGTGTGATGTCAGTTACGTTGAAATAAAAATGAAGTAATTGCAAAAATAAATGAAATAGTTAAATAAATCAATAAAATAATTCATAAATAGCTCTCTATATTACAATACTTTATACATTTCTTTGGCTAGCTAAGTAATTTTTTCATCTTTATTCATTCTCCAAAATTTAAATATCATTGTTATTTATTGTTTCTAACATATTTATTTGCTTCATCTATAAGATTTTATTTGAAAGGCTTAGTAGAAAGTCACTATATAGTTTTTTTTAATTTTTTGTAAATATTTTTTACAAAGATTTCAGCCGTAAATTGATTCTAAATTTGCTGTAAAAATTTAGTACTACTTTGCAGATCCTTTCAATAATTTGTATTGTTATTATTTCGTGAAATAAAGACTATGACTTTCAATTTCTTTTCCTTCGCAAAATTAATATATATTTATATAATCCCCATCAAAAATTAAAATGTGTGATTAAATTTACTGTTTCTCTCTCTCTCATAAGCATATATAAATTTAAAATAGCATATATATATTTATAAATAGCATACATAAATTTAAAGCTATTAATGACTTAAAAGCTGAATAACCAACTATAATTAAGAAGAGCTCCTCTAAGGTAAAAAAAAATGTGCTACATATGTAGTTTTAAATGTATATTATGTAAACATGTATTTACTAAGTCTTTAAACTATCCAATTGTTTAGGATTAAAAAATTTATAAGTTGGACCAAAACAAGAACAAATAAAAAGGATTCAAACTGAACGTGCATGAAACCTTGTTTTTTTTCTAGTTTTTAGAAAAATGACCCTAAAGATTTGTTTTTAATTTGTAATGTTATAAGTTTAAAATCCTTGTCTAAAGTTAATTTCATATTTGCCACTGAGAGTTAGAATCTTAAAAATGATTAATACAGTAATAAAATATTTCCCTCCTTCATAATAAAACTAAAAAAATAATTTAACATGACTTTCTATTTTCACAAAATGTATGAACAAATCTTGAAATTTGAATGAAATCTTTAAAACATAACCGAAAAAGACAGTTTCAAAGTATGTGCAACATATCCATGGATCTCTCAGCATATTTTTGGATTTATTCAAAAATTTTAGTGTTGATTTAATCTAATTTAAGATATAATTAAAGATTGTATGTAAAAAGATTTTAAATAATGCTACGAATGGAAAGTACATATATTGTTCTTACTTTTTTTATTTAAAGATTTATAACGAAAGAAATTACGTTATTAAATGCCCATGTTCTGACTAAAATCATTTTTCATAATGATCTAATTTTTATTCCCAAGGAACGCACTAGTTAGTATGTTAAGTAATTAGTTAATTAGCTACCCTAGCTTATTAACTAATAAGATACATTAACTTATTTTAGCTTTAATAGTAAGAGTTTAAATGGAAATATGCATCAACTGTATTTAAAAAAAAAATGGAAATTAGTTACTTTTTTTTGCCTAAAATAAAACCGTTCGGTTACGCAATTATACATCACAAAATCAAAGTAACTGAAAGATAAATAAACCTTTAATATGCCCTATTTGACACATCTACCTTTCATAACAAATGCCTAAAAAGTAACGTTAAATTCTAGTTATTAAATACTACGCAAAATAAAAATTTACCATCAACTTCCGAAAGCAAAAATGAAACAAAAAATAAATTAAAAAAAAACACAAACACATTTTTAACGTAAAATTACTACAGTGTTGAAAAAACCAATTATATCTAAGACCCTTAACTTTCTGTAATACATAAAATTGTGCACCAAACAGTCTATATTAAGAATTGAGCAAAAAATTCTTTAAATGCTGAGTTTTATTTGTTAAAAGAAAAATATAAAACTTCAGTTTAATTTTTTAATTAGCAATTAAAACACAGGTAACAATAGATTCAGGTTATTCTTCTTTAGAAAACTTCTTAAAAAAAACTTCTAATTCTTCTTTAGAAACAGAACTTACAAAAAGCAATTTTGCTGGCAAGGGATATGAATTTATTAATTTAAATTACTGTTCTTGAACTAGATTTTAAAATGTATTTCCATGAGAAGGTATTCGAATAATAGTATGTGTTTTTAAACATCAAATTACATTAAAGCAATGACTGTTTAATAAATAGTTTAAATCAATCTGTCATATAAAATTAATGCGGAATTGACTACTATAGAATTATTGACTGTATGCAATATATTATTCTCTTAATTGTTTTAATTATTTTATGTAAGCGGATTTAATAATCATCGAGGAAAAAAAGATAATCAAAGAGATCTTTTACTATTAAAACAAAGTTAAAAATGCGCAAATAAAAGAAAAATAACGGCTAAAATTATAAATTGATAAAAACTAAATTTTGAATATATTGAAACACTATTATAGAAACTTAAAACATATCCAACAGGTTACATACTTGCCAACATTGTAATTTTGAAAAACATTGCATTTCCGATTAGGGGGTTTAAAAGGAGCGAAGCCATTCAATTGTTAAACCTTACAGCATCTTTTAATTACGAGTGGGTTTTCGCAGCAGCCAAAGCCCCTTAAGCCAGAGCATTTTCGATATTTATAACTGCATTGTACTGCTAAACCTTACATGTTGGGGTACAAAACCCACAGGGCAAAAATGGAATAATAATAAAAAATGTCGAAACAACTTTAGCTGCGAAGCATTTATTTTAACCCTTTCATTCCCAATGGCAATTTGGCATATTCATTAAGAAAAAAATTCTGATCGTCTATAGCCATTTATGATATCAAAAAGCACATCAGTCGATTCTACAAAAAATTTCTGTTTGAAAATATTTTTTTAATTCCAATAGATGCCAGCCAGATTATTTTTTTAAAATTACGATCAGAAACAAAATGATGCCAAATGTATCACTGGGACTGAAAGGGTAAATTTTATGTTTAAAAGTGAAATTAGATTTAAGTATCTGAACAAATAGTTCGATGTAGTTTATAATCTTACTTTACCATAGAATTAACTTAAGCAGAATGCAAACTTCATGATGCGTTTGGTAAACATTATCAATACGAAAACATGCAACAAGTATTTATTTGATACTCATGTGATATTTTTTCCTAATTTTTTAGAATGGCCTTTTTTTTTTCATATACAAATTCATTTGCACTACCAGGAAGAGCCTCGGCAGCTTGGCTGTGCTATATATTTTTCATTTGTCATGTTTTCTTTGTATATTTTGTCTTGGTAAATAAAAAAAATATATAAAAAACTTCCTAAAAACTTTATAAAATTTAATCACACCATATTATGACTATTTAAGGGGTCTAAGGAGTCTTAAAAATGTGCAAAGAAGGAACTACAAAGTATAGTTTGATCTGTCATGTAATTTTTTAACTACTAAATATATAAGTGCAATTTTTTTATATGTAATTCTACAAGATTTATTTATTATAAAACAAATTTTAAAATTTATGAAACTTTAGTCAAAACTAAAATAAATGATATTAAACATAAAGCTATTTGAACACATGCGATTAGGCTTGCGCGGCAAATTTTGAGGTCAAAATTGAAAAAATGACCAAGAAAATGACTTTATATTGTACAAATATGTACAAACTAGGACTTATACCTAAATTCTCAGCTCAATTTTAATTAGAAATTATTTAAAAATGAATTCAAAATCAAAATTTAAAAAATTTTATTAATTTTTTTAGAAAAAAAGTTCTTAAAATAATTTCAAATTAAAATTGAGCTGAGAATTTAGGTATAAGTCCTAGTTTGTACATATTTGTACAATATAAAGTCATTTTCTTGGTCATTTTTTCAATTTTGACCTCAAAATTTGCCGCGCAAGCCTAATCACAATGTGTTAAAATAGTTTTATGTTTAATATCATTTTTTTAAGTTTTGGCTAAAGTTTCATAAATTTTAAAATTTGTTTTATAATAAATAAATCTTGTAGAATTACATATAAAAAAATTATACTTGTATATTGAGTAGTTAAAAAATTACATGACAGATCAAACTATACTTTGTAGTTCCCTCTTTGCACATTTTTAAGACTCCTTAGACCCCTTAAATCATTAATAAGTTTGAATGCATTTGGGGATTTAGTTATGAATTAAGTGAAGCATTTTGGTTTATAAAATAAGATAGATTATCCATTTTATGTGTATTGATATTAATAACTCTAAAACGCTGAAATCGAAGATCCGGTCTTCTTTCTTACAGCTATAGAATTGATGAAGAGAAAATCATCCATTTAATTATTTCTAATATGGTGTTATTTCATTTCAACAGACAAAAATAACAAGCAAAATGCAAAATAAAAGAGGCCGAATCTTGCAGAGAAATGTGAATGAATATAGATAATTGTAAAAAAAGACAATACGTAAAAATTAAGAAAAAATATAACTCAGGATAATGAAATAAATACAGTTTGCATGTTTCCGTATCTCGTAAATTATCTGTTTGTTTACCAAATATTTGTTCACCCTCATCAGGCAATCTGCATAAAATGTGTTGCCTGTTTGAGTTCAATCTATGTTTAAAATAATATTATAAACTCATTTTTTACACAAATTACATTGAAATTTTAATCGAATACTTCGTGTTTTATTTTAGAGTAGAAATTTTATTCAAATGATTTGTAGCTATAGTTCCTGTGAAATATATACATCCCATTTCAATGTCGCCCTGGGAGAGAAAATCATTGATTTAAATATTTTTAATTATGGTGCTATTTAATTTTTCTAAATATTTAACTTTTTACCTTTAACCTATCCATACTGTCGAAATGTTATCTTTGTTTACCAAAAATATGTTTACCTTAATTAGCCAAACCTCTTGAAATGTGTAGTATGTTTGAGCTAAAACTATGTTTAATATAATATTATAAACTATTTTTTAACATAAATTATAGAGTGAAATTTTTACTCAAATACTTCAATTTAATTTTACTTTAAAGAGGAACTTAAAACAAATACTTCTGGGTCTTAGAAAAATATCTTTATTCCGTTTCAACGAGCTTTGACTTAAACGGAATGTAAATTCCAAGAGGCTTCTTTCATGATACCGTTGAAAGGGGTAACTTTGGCAAAATCTTTTTAAGCTAATAACGTCTCAGTATACACTCCCTTTAAAAATGTACTTGCCTTTTCCATGAGTGGCAACTCCGATTTGACACATAAGCAAAAAATATATATTCAAGAGAAAAAATCAGTAGTGGGGATTTAAGCTGGGGCCCAAGTTACCCTCTAGAGGCAGAAGTTACCCAGTTAGACTGCATATCATAATTTCATTCATTTTTCTAACAAGGGTAAACAAACTGTTTAGTAAACAAAGAGTTTTTTTTATAGTTAGAAGTTATTAAGAAATCTATAGTTACGGGAACAACCTTAAAGACTTTCAAACAGTACAGAGCAGCATATTAGAAATAATTAAAACAGAGATTGTCCCTCCCTCATTTCTCCCCAAACAATTAATCTTACCTCCAAAATTGGGGCGGAGACGGATATCGTACCCCTCCAGGATAGTCTTAAGGATGTCTGTCACATTGTCGAGCTGGGCCGGCGGCGATCCGCACCTACCAAAACAAGACAGATTAGAACAATACCACCTAAATGAGAAGGCCCAAGAACTAAGCAACACAACGTCACATTTTCAGACCGATTTCGAGGTGTTGACCCATGGTAGCTTCTCTCATTCTGCTTATCTAAAACATAATACCGTCACTTGACTGTGGGTCTAAACTATGACCAATAGCCCTCATGTAGCTCTAGTAAGACGATCATTAAAACTAACCTTACCTAAAACAAGATCGCTTGACGAACGACAATGGGTCAAACTACGACGTCAAGCATCGTAGAGGGCTAGGGAGCCCAGTTGGTTAGGCACTCGCCTAGCATGGAAAGGTACCAGGTTCGGGTTAGGGCATCGCCAAAATAACTACCGACTTATAAATAACTCATACAGCCAAACATGTTCGTCCCTTCTGAATAATACCCGGTGTAGAGAGAGTGCACGTTAAATATGCTCCAAAGTCCCAACGCTGCATACGATGTTGCTTTTAACGGTTGCTTACTCAGGTGACGGCTCGTCACCTGACAGTGGTTCTAAAAACGACGCCCGTCACCAATAGCCCTCGTGTAGCTCAAGTGCGACGATTATTCAAACCAACTTAACCTAAAGCGTAATACGAGATCGGGCGACGAACGCTAATGGGTCGAAAACACGAAACTACGACGTCGAGCATCTTAGTTCTCCGGCCTAGTTGAGAGAAGAGTGGCCGGAGGATGGAGAGCAGGACGGATGCTCACCCCGTGCGGAGCAGGAGCGCTAGGATCAGGACGGCGCCGTTCATGCCAGCATCCCTTCTGATCCCTTCATCCGGGGCAATGCACGGGCCGGCCCGGGCGCATGCGCACCACCGATGCGGAGGCTGCGTGGCTGGCTGGACCCGTCGATTTCCGACACTTTGGGGTTGGAATATTTAAAAGGGGGTTGGAATATTAAAAATTGTTTGAAATTTTCATAGTTGTTTGGAATAAGTTATAGTTGTTTGGAATAAGTTATAGTTGTTTGGAATATTATTATTGTTAGAATCGTTTGGAATTTCAAAAGTTGTTTGGAATATATTAAAAATTATTTGGGCATTTTCATAGTTGTTTGGAATAAGTTATAGTTGTGTTTGGAATATTAATAGTTGCTTGATATATTAATAGTTGCTTGGAACATTATTATTGTTGGAATTGTTTGGAATTTAAAAAAAATTTGGGAATATTAAAAATTATTTGGCATTTTCATAGTTGTTTGGAATAAGTTATAGTTGTATGGAATAAGTTATAGTTGTATGGAATATTAGTATTGTTAGAATTGTTTCGAATATTGTTACTGTTAGAATATTAAAAAGTTTTGAATATTAAAAGAGGTTTTGAAACATCAAAAGAGTGTTTTAATATTATAAGTTGTTTGGAGGATTTTATTAGGACTATTTTGTTTAACTTTGGGGTTCGAATATTAAAAGGGCGTTTAAATATAAAAAGTTGGAATATTAATAGTGCATGCCATCCAATTGTAAATGGGACATTTTTTTATGTGGAAATGAAGGTGTTAATAGTGTTTTCAAATTCGTCGTTCATGGATTAAAAAGAGCTATTTGGTTTTATCGTATACGTGATTATTTTTAACTTACTCCTTAACAGCGATTGGTATGACGATTTGAATTTCTTTCTATTCAAGTAGCCTATCTGTTAACAAAGTATAAGTTTAGTTTAGTTAGTTTAATTTGAATCGTCGCACTAGAGCTACACGAGGGCTATCGGTGACGGTTGTCGTACTTTAGAACCCCAGTCAAGTGACTAGCTGACACCTAAAATAAATATAAGACAAAAGAAGAACATAGCATTGAATAACAAATTTAAGAAAAATTAAGTTACACGAATTTTTAAACTCAAAGTTAATGTTTTAAGTCTGTTAATGTTAAAAAAGTTGTTACACAAATGAGTCTTTAAAGGGTTGAATGATTTTTATTTATCTGAGAAGGACTTAGTGTTTTTAGCAAATAAAATTATACAGTAGAAGAAATGCATGGTATTATTATATATCGTAAATATAGTATAAGAATTTACCATGCAAAAATAAGATTGTTGTTTAACTTATCTAAATAAACAAAATATAATATAAATGAAAAACGTGGTATTGAATAATTTATTTTGGACAACTTAGTTACACGAAAACGAATTTTCAAACGCAAAGTTACGTTTTTATTTGGTAAGGAAGTTGCTTTCAAATTTGTCTTTAATATTTTTTATTTCTATGAAAGACTTGTGTTAATGTTAAATGAAACTATTCAGCAGAGAAGATGCATGATATTAAGATATTTTGAATATGATATGAAAATTTTCCACAAAAATATATGCTTTTCTATGTAAATAAAGTACAAGACGACAAACATAGTATTAAATAACTTATTTAGGGAAAATTAAGTATGGCACGAAAATCTAATTTTCAAACTCATAATTAATAATTTCATTGAAAGCAGTTTCATTGTTAAAATTTCAAGACAAACCGGATTTAGTTTTTGTGAAAATAATTGAGTAAACGGAAATCTTAAGGGGGTATGGGGCACTTAACTTTTGTCTTTAATATTGCAGATATTATATTTTTTTCCATAAATGTATACTAAATATACTAACACTTTTAAATAGTCGAAGGTTTAAAAAAAAAGTTATTGTGTTTTAAAAAAATAAAATATAACAAAAACATGAAACGTCACTTTTCAACATAAGTCAAAAAATTATTTATATATGATAAATAATTAAAAGTTTTTGATAATAAAAATAATTTTGGGGTCAAATACTTCAGATAGAATCTTATAAACGTATTTACATACATGAATAACAGTGTTTACATACATGAATAACAGTATATATCAAGAATATTTTAAAGACTTTTTTTGACGGAAAGTTTTTGGAAAAACAATATACCCAAGCAATAAGAAAAAAAGAATATACATTAGTAAAACTATTTAACAAGATTATGTACAGCGGTTTTTGCATGTAACATGTAAATTTTATATCAATAGGTGAAGACTATGTCATCAATCATACATTTCTAAAAATAGTTAAATCACTTGTTTGAAGAATCCAATTTCGGAACTTGTCACCAATTTGATTTTACATTTTATCTGAGGCCCATAAGCTGTCATACCAAACTTCCTATTTTTATTCTATTCTAGTCCGTTCCTTAAAGAATGAAAAAAGTGAATTACTTTCTTCATTAAAAAGAGCAGTCTTTTTTTAAAACTCAACATTCTGGTTAATTGAGATGGATTATTCATAAAGGATTCATTTTTGCCAATAAGGAAGAAAAAATCTTTTCCAATACAAAACTCTTTAGAGGAATTTTTTTAAAAGCAGATTCTCTTCATCAACACTCACTTTGATGAATTACGAGACCCATTATCAAATAGGTTACTAAATTGGAGAATTAAATATTAATTTTTCCAGGAAAGGGAAAAAATCCCGAACCTAGTCATTAATTCTCGTCTTCGTCGTAGATTCGATGACATAATTGGTTCTTTTACAAGGGATTATTCTCGTAAAAAGCTCGAAATCTCGTTTACACGTTAAGGTTAGCCACTTTAAATTGCTTGGGTCACAATTTTTTCTATTTAAACTTTGTGGTTTGCATCTTTTTTTATTTATTTAGGGTACTTTTTGAACATCAAACCTATTTTAGCTCGAACATATAAATAACACTTTCTAAAATATTTTAGAAATATATTTGATTGACACATTCCAATATATACACAAAAGCATGTTTACCAAGGATTTTTTTTAAAAAAAAATTGTATTTTAATATTTGCTAAAGATGCGCATCAATTTAGCGAAAATTGAGTTTTAAAGCTCTAAAAATAAAAAATTTTGAGTGTTATGAATCGGTTTACTGCTGAACAAAATATCTATATTTTGATAGTGCAGTAATAATAAATGAAGTACTGCACAAGTCTTAATAACAGTGTTATTTAAAAACAAATGTATTTTTTAAAAAAATGGTTATTTAGGTAAATGATATATAAAATTCATTTAAACTATCGAAACTAATATTTTGTTGATTTTAAAAAATCTCGTAAGCGGGGGGTTGCTTATGAGAAAATTAATCGGATTGATGAAAACCACCTTTACAAGTTTCTTTTTCAATCGTTGTATAGTTACAATTTAAATTTAGAGAAAGAGACAAACGCTTTCGAGCCTAGGTAGACTATCGGTACTGTACCTAGGGCTATTAAATATTATAAAAAAAACCTAAAAATATACTTTATCTATAATAATAAAAGAAAGAGTCTGTCAGTCTGTGTGTATTTACTTAGACTGCTCTAAAAATATTCGAAATTTCTAATATAGATTCCTTTTAATACCTACGTGTGGACCTGAGGCTTAGTTTTTTCATATTTGATTGTGATTTTTAATTAATATAATTAGTTTTTAAAAAAAACGTCATTTACGTGGAAGTGCGGGATCATAACAGGGCTTGAAAATACATGAACCGGGCCGAAACGGGGGCTTGACGCCATCCTCTATTAGTGTTTGCTTTTTAAGTGCGCATCGCCGCCACGAACTTAATTTTGTTTTGATTTTGAGTGCATTTTAATTAGTTGGCAGACCATAACAGGGCTTCAAAACACAACGACTGGACCGTAACAGGGGCTTGACACCATTCTCTGTTATTATTTGCTTTTTTTTCTTGCGCATGCTCCCACACGAATTGAATTTAGTTTAGATATTGAGTGTATGGGAAACATTCACACGTGATGTCACGAGGTTTGTTATCCTACACCTCTCAAACCACGGGCTAATGTTTTCCTACTGCTCTAACCTGTCTAACCGCTTTTTTTTTACCACAGCGATTTGGAATTGAAGCTCAGGGGGA
Organism: Hylyphantes graminicola; assembly: GCA_023701765.1. Lineage (NCBI taxonomy): Eukaryota > Metazoa > Arthropoda > Arachnida > Araneae > Linyphiidae > Hylyphantes > Hylyphantes graminicola. The sequence goes on from CM043122.1 coordinate 2,394,108, forward strand.
TATAGCCATGAATGGTCCACAAACCTTAAAGCAGTTCAGTTGTAGATTTAAGGGGTAATTTTATTGTTATTAAGTAATTCCGGCCTTGGGGATGCACATTTAACATAAACATGGCAATAATGAAAATTATCAGAAATTTTATTTTACAAGAAAATTTATCGATAATAAAAACTAAGTTTAGATAATAATTAATATGTAAATATACTTTTAATTTATATAGACTAAAAAGCAAAGTTATTGGTAAAACATTTACTAGATTAGATTAGGCTTAGATTCACAATGCAGTTGATTCTCCTGTTCATGTTCACGGAATTTTTGACAAATTGTGCGAGAGAATTTATGTGAAAGAAATCGAAATAACTTTTTTATTCAAAGAACTTACCCTTCTAACCTTTAAGAGACGTATTCATACTGCGTAGTTGGTTTACTTTCGTGTGTAACTAAGTGTCAGTGGGTTAAATAAAAGACCACTTCCTGCCTAACCCAGACGCCCATAAAACAATACTGCAGCAATGGCGTTATAAGTATCAGTATGGCAAAAGAAGCGTAACTAGTCCAATTCAAATTATTTCTGCTTAGAAACAACGGAAGTAATAGGCATAAAATATTCTCGAAGTCTCGTCCGCTTTGCCAACCAATGCAGTTTCACAAAGTTATAACTGATCCTTTTAGTCAACTTTATGTCTGCACAAACGCATACACTCTCAGAAATAACACTTTCATTTTTGAAGATTCATGAATCCTCAAGCCTCATTTCGTTAAATTTTGAGGATTGTTTCGTCAAACTATCGCGTGACTTTTGAGTAAACGCGAATCCTCACTTTTACGATCGTGATTTGACGATTCTGTATCTTGATTTTGAGGAAACAGGATCTCATTGTTACACTCACATGCTCAAAAATGACAAAATATTTCTTTAGATTAGACGACATTCAAATCCTCATAAAAATGACTATTCAAATTTCCTCACTTTGAGGAAACGAAAACTTGGAGCATTTGCCAGTAATGGAAGCGTCAAAATTAAGGAAAATTTCGACGTTTTTGAGCATTCATTTTTTGGAGTGTAAAATGTGTTTTGTTTTGTTAAATTAAAGAAATGTGGTAGTTAGAATCAGTGGGAGAATATGCAAGTGGAAATTAAGGCTTTCCATTTTGATTAAACCAATCGAGTTGTTTATATGGAGATGAGTTTTCCCGGAACGATCGGACTTTTTCTCCTTTAGGGAAATTGAGTGGTAAGAAGTCTTAAAAAATACCCTTCTACACTGACCATAGTCAAAAGTCTCATTTCGTGAAGTGCTGCCATTCGAACACCGTAATACAGTCAGAAAAATGCATGCAAATCGGAAAATTTATGAGGTTTGGTTCGTTAAATTAACTTTTCACTAAGAGAGACACATGAAGGCTAAAGGCGACGAACACTTCGTAAGAGGCTTCGCGATTCGAAATTTGAAAGTGGCGAGACATGGGGAATTGTGAGAAAAAAGTAATTTTCCCAGTTTTCAACTTTCTTTCCCAAACTCTACTGTGGAACTGCAATTGCTTCCAACGCGGATAGGGTAGACTGACCAGTGAGTGAACAGGCCCCAGTGAATGAACATTTGGTAAATATAATTAGAAAAATAAGGATTGAAAATCATTCCACTATATGGATTGGCAAGACTAACTTCCTCCCATGTAGTAGGAAGCTATCTGATAATGGTTGGTTGTCCTGGTCATTATATCCTGGTGTTCATTCACTGGCCAACGTGACGCCTTAAACGTTCATTCACTGGTTAGTCTACCCTAATTACTCCCCATTAAAATTGTGTTCTATAACTTTTATTGTTGGCATATTTAAGTAAAGTCTGCACATTTAAGAATTTATAGTACACTGTAAAGATGTCCCCGCGAAGGTTCTCACTTTGTAGTGCGGTGGCTTGCGTGTGTTGTTGATCCAGAGAGCTATGCTGGCGGTAGCTTAGCTACTGGCAGGGTCAGGGGGCTTGGGGTGCCAAGTCCGTTAAGCACTCGCTTAGCATGCGGAAGGTCCCAGGTTCGGATCCGGGCATCGCCAAAATAGCTGCCTGCCTATATACGGCCCGTGCAGCCAAAAATGTCCGACAAATAATACCCCGCTGCGTACGATGTCACCCTTAACGGTTGCGTTGGTGCCTACTCAGGTGTTGGCTCGTCAACTGACTGTGGTCCTAAAATACGACGCCCGTCGCCAATAGCCGTCGTGTAGCTCTAGTGCGACGATAATTCAAACCTAACCAAGCCAAATAACTGGCAGGGTCACCCATGCCGGAGGGGAGACACCAGACCAATAGGAACACCCTGGTCCTCCAGGTTGGGGGTTGGGCGTGGGGCGAACAATCCTACCCCGTAAAAAGAAACATGTTACAGAAACCGAACAAACAAAGATATCAGTACATGATTGTGTACTCTGAGTATCAAAAGGTTAACGCTATTAAATAACTCAGTTGCAACAGTTTCAAAGTATGCCATTGCAATCGATGGCAAAAGACCAGCATCCCAATTCACTAACTAAAAGAGTTCTCTGTAATTGCCAGGGACGTGCGTGCTTAGAAAACTTCCATATTTGCATGCACTTGGCCAGGTTTCTCTCTCTCTCTTTTATTATACATTAATTCTTCATACTTTAACTCGTAGCTTAATTTTTAATAAGGATATTTAAGGAATGATGACAGAGTTAAATTGGACTACAATTCGCAATTCAAGCATTCGCCAGCGGGGCTGATGTTATTTAAACACAAAACAGTCATAGAATAGCGTTTACTTTTTCACAGTTCAGGCCTTGTTTTAGTGTTAATACTTTCGTTCAAGAAAATGTCGGCGCACAAAATAAACTAAAAGACCATAAGATCGCAAAATAAACATACGTGTCTATAAAAAGTATCTCCTATTAACGTAGTTTTTGCTATGTACCGATTGAAAGCCCATTGAAATGCTTAAATAGTGAATAAATATGGATGAATGTGTTTGCGTGCCTGAGAATTTTTATTCTTTATGCAAATATTGGTTGACCAGGGGGCGTATTTCACTTCGTAGTGCACTTAAGTTTGGTATGCAACTATCTAGCTATAAAAAATGTGCAAATAGTCTCCATTTGATTTTTTCACGGTTTTTTCAAACAAAACCAACGTGAATAAAATATGATTTATGAAAAATTAATGACGATTTCATAGTCGAAAAGTTAATTACTGAAACGGATCTGGTCAGGTAATGCAAACGTGCCGCAATGCGTAATTTTCATAGAATTCCGTGTTTTGGTTGGTTGGTTGGTAGACATATTTTCAGGCTCGTGTGTTTGGTCAGAAACCCGCTTAGGGTAGGGTAGGTTATTTTACATATATATTCCGACTTGTGTGCTTGCTCAGTGAGCCGCTTATAAGTCTTCGTCAAGTAAGACAGACACAGAAAGATTTTTTACTGTCATAAAGAGAGGAAATACACCCAGGGCGAAGGCGGGAATCGAACCCGCGCCCGTTACAGCACGCAGACTGCTGACCTGCGATGCTTACCACTCGGCCATCCGGGCCCTAACCCACTTATAAACTGTCATCAAATTAGACAGACACAACACACACATACTTGACAGATGCTGACATCTATCACCACCTCCGCAATTTAGACATGTCCCTGAAGGGGAGGGAAATAGTCTCCAGGAATCTGTACCCGTGGGAAACTGCGCAATGACTCCCCTAGGACTTTCGGATCCACAGATTTAACTAACACGTACTCCGCATATCCTCGGTGGGTCTTCAGTGGTACCGGGACTCGGTCGCGGGACCTTCCGATCACGAGACCGAGATCTCAACCCCTAGGCTTCCAAAGCCCCATTTCCGTTGGGTTTTTTTTTCGGTCCCTACGACGGTATCTTGTTGCTAATAGTCTATCAAATAATGAGAAAATCGGCTCATTGATTTGGCGGGGTTGGTTAGATTAACAACACACTTCAGCTATTCGAGGACTGATATCAGAAGGACTTGCAATTTCGTATACCACTCTCAAAAGATCCCTAGTAAAGCCAAGAGAAATGTGAAGTAGGCGAAACAACAGATACTACCTTGATCAAAAAGTTCCCGAAATAACCAATGTGAAGCTCTCCCATTGTTTCGATTTGAGTTTTGTTTTTTTATAAAGGGGTCATAGGAGTCTTAAAAATGTGCAAAAGAAGTACTAGAAAGTATAGTTTGATCTTTCATGTAATTTTTTAACTACTCAATATATAAGTATAATTTTTTATATGTAATTCCATAAGATTTATTTAATATAAAACAAATGTTAAAATTTATGAAACTTTAGCCAAAACTAAAATAAATTATATTAAACATAAAGCTATTTGAACACATTGCGATTAGGCTTGCGCGGGCAATTTTGAGGTCAAAATTGAAAAAATAACCAAGAAAATGACTTTATATTGTACAAATATGCACAAACAAAGACTTATACCTAAATTCTCAACTCAATTTTAATTAGAAATTATTTTTAAAAGAATTTTAAATCAAAATTTTAAAAAAATTATAAATTTTTAGAAAAAAGTTCTTAAAATAATTTCTAATTAAAATTGAGCTGAGAATTTAGGTATAAGTCTTTGTTTGCACATATTTGTACAATATAAAGTCATTTTCTTGGTCATTTTTTCAAATTTTGACCTCAAAATTTGCCGCGCAAGCCTAATCACAATGTGTTCAAATAGCTTTATGTTTAATATTATTTATTTTAGTTTTGGCTAAAGTTTCATAAATTTTAAAACGCGTTTTATTTTCAATAAATCTTGTAGAATTACATATAAAAAATTATACTTATATATTGAGTAGTTAAAAAATTACATGAAAGATCAAATTATGTTTTGTAGTACCTTCTTTGCACATTTTAAAGACTCATACGACCCCTTAAGTTGGTACATCTGTTGTTGATATTCCCTCCAAATCTTAACGTGATAGCTTGACATTTGCAAAAGTTACGTTGTCAAGAGTGCATCTATCTCTGTGTGATGGCAATTTTTTACAATTTTAGAAATGGATTTAAATTTGCAACAACGAAATTGTAACAAATTTTGTGTAAAAAACGAATTTAATGGCGCGCAAACGTTGAAAATGTTAGAAAAGTGATTCCGCAACGATTCTCTGAAAATAACGGTCGTTTACCAGTGGCACGAGCGGTTCAAAAGTGGTCGTGAGTCAATCGAAGGTGATGGACGCACACCATCGGACATCGAAAACCGATGAAATCATTGATAAAATAAATTTTTCAATAACCGCAAATTAACCATCAGACTTGAACATTGCCTATGGATCCATCCAAGAAATTTTGGTTAAGGATTTGCGTTTCCGTCGTGTAGCATCAAAGTTGGTGCCAAAGTTCGACCACTTTCATACCGCTCTTGCCACTGGTTAACGACCGTTTTCTTCAGAGAATCTTTGCGAAAACACTTTTCTAACATTTTCAACGTTAGCGCGCCATATTATATTCGTTTTAAAACGCAACATTTGATACAAGTTCGTGAGTTAATCGAAGATGATGAGAGCAGTGGCAGAGCATCGACATTGTAAACCGATGAATACATTGATAAAATAAATGTTGGTCAATAACCGCAAAATAGCCGCAACCGTCAGAGGGACAGCAGAGGACTTGAACTTGCCTATGGATCCGTCCGCAAAGTTCATTTTTGCTTCCTTTATTAGTTTCTCTTGGAGGGATTCCTCCTCTCATTGGTTGTCAATGGTGTGAAGTGCTTGCCAATTAACTTTACTATTATTGGGATATTAGTTCCCATGCTAATTTATGCTCGTTGATTGTTGAGCATAATAATGGTAAGATCTAAACAGTAATGGAAGTCATAACGCTAAATTAATCTTATAGTGATAAGCAATAACCCATGTGGAATGAATCACTGGTCAATAGGATAATACAATAAATAATATAGGATAATACAATAGGATAATACAATACAATCTATTTACTAATATAATCTACTAACAACACTACACCTCATTGATGATAACCGTTACAGGCAACAATTAGATAAGGGAGTCCGAGGAATAACAAGGAGAGGCTACCCCTGCCAGCGCTCCTTCTTAATTCCCTACTTTAAATATTTCCGATAATTAGCTCAAGAGTTTCAAACCAGACAAGAGTCCACGCGTTCAAAATATTTTCAAATTTCACAAAGAAAAGGGGGGGGAATGCATCTAGTGTGATTTTTAACCAAAATATCCAAGCAAGCAGCTGCATCAACAGATACGAGATTACGTTATCAAACGTCCTAATCAAGACCTTCAAAAAATACGAATTTTGATCATTGTCCCGATGGATTACGGGAGGGGGGGGGGTAGAGCCCTCTATCCCTACTGTGTAGACACAGTAGTGATGTAGGGCTCATCGCGAAATATCACCGGGTTGGGGGTCAAAAAATCGTCAAACTCGCATTAAGTAATTTGTGGACGACCCCTTATCCGGAGTTCATCGCTTCCTATTTCAGAAATCACTCCAACGTAGTAAAAAAAATAGTTTGCTGTCTGCAAATTCTACCAACAACACATCATTTATCTTCACCAAGCACACCTTTATTTAAATCACCAAGCTCAGGCCACATAAAATTAATGAATTTGCAGGCGGCCAAATATGTCATCAATAAAGCTACTATAACACGTTTCACGTATTATAGAAAATAAAAGTGCAAAAGTTCACAATTAAAGTTTAAAAAAGTTTTTGGCAACTGGACTGAATAAGATAGTATAGATTTATATAGATTTATATAGATTCTTCAAGAGATGCATATATAGCTAAATTTAGTCGAGACCCTATTTGACCCCACAGTTTCTGACCCATTAGACCCCACCGTGTTATTATTTATAAATGATCCAACACAGTATTCACCATACTTGGCATATAATACGTTTATCTTTGATATATCTTCGACCTAAAACTATCATTTCATTCATAAAAAGTTTTTATTTAATACTTTAAATGTTTAATAAAATATAAAATTTTAACCTTGCTTTGGATTCTCTAAAACAACAATTCTTTTCTCTACTTCAACACATAATTTTAATGGCTGATCTTTAGTTGTTAAAATGTAAACGTCTCATTGTTAAATTGCTTTAGTGCAGAATTATTTGTAAATTCGTATATTTTTCACCGCTTTTAGCTCCCATTTTCCGTTACGCTTTGCGTCTGAATTTAAAAACGTCTTAAACTGGCCGTTTTCTATCCTTTTCAGCCACCACTCATGCCTCAAAAACCGTCATAGCATTTTTCAGACAAGTTTGTTGCCTTAAATAATGAAGATATTTGACATTTATCATCATTGCGAATGAAATTACGTGAAAGACGATTTGCTGTGGTGCTACAGGATTAAAGTTAGAGGAAGTTATTTAACATAAATCAAAATCTAAAATTATTTTTAACTGTTTGTCAAAATTTTAATGTACGATGATAAATCTGAAGAATGAAAAAGAAAATTGGTAAATATTTTGTTTTTCTTAATACATAAACATTGTTTTTATATTTATTTTGATATATATTTTGATATTAGCACTGTTTATGCATGTATGACGTGTCAAGCAGTCCACACCACAGGCTAAAAATACCAAATAAAAAATTGAATCCCCGACTTTGACCGAAACAAAAGATTGTTCATTTTCAATTCATCTAATTTTCAATTAAATCTGGTTGAAAATAACTATTCGTTGATCCTTTTACAAATGCTTTGAAAGGATACATTCTTTTTTGTTTCAAGCAAACTTGAATGGATGATTTCCCTAATCTTAGTCCACTTTTCAGCAACTCTTCTTCACAAATGTAACATAAAAGCACTAAAACAATCAATAAATAGGCAAATATAGGACAATAATGTATAGGATAATAATCTATTAATATATAGCAAATACAACCCAAACTATCATGTTCCTAATTACCCCCCCCCCCCCTTGTAAATATTCCATGAATTTCAAATGATCTATAAACTGGTCAAAGGTGCGACAACCCATGGTCAAAGGTACAGTCTCACTATTTTTTAAAATTTAAATAAAAATGTAATAAAATAAAACTTAAACCATGAAAAAGTTATACATGATGAACCATACTATATAGATTGGAAAAAATAAGAGAATTGAAGTTAGCCTCAACATTCAAGTTAAGAAAATTGAAAACTTGTGAAAAGGTCAAAGGAACAACACCTTCATCTAATATTTTTATTAACTGAAATAAATAAACATATATAAATAGTTTTACTGATTTTTAAACAAATATTAATCGTTATCAAAAAATTAAACAAATTTTAATATGATTACCAATTGATTAAACAAGTTTTTAAGTTTGCATAAACTAACTAAACAAATATTAAACGAAAGATAAAATAATTGAATAAATATTAATATTTTTACCAAACAACTTAACAAACGTTAATATGTTTTCCAAATATTTTTTTTTTCATGTTTACCAAATAATTAAGAAGATATTAATGTTTTCCACTTATTTAAACTAATAAATATTCAAAACAAACAAATATTGTGATCAACCCAATTGAGCGATTGTTTAGCAAATATTTGTTTGACTCATTAGTTCATATAAATAATTCATCTATAGGCGAACAGTTTGGCTGATAGGGTTTGAACAAAATCGCTCGCAAGGATCGCAGCTAGAGGGCGCTCCATGGAAAAAGTTCGGATCTTCCCTCATACCTCAGCGCACTTCTATTCCCGCAACATTCAAATAGCAGACAGTCGTCAATTTACAATCAGATATCGAATCGGAAGAAATACAAAACATTAAAAAAATTAATATAATAAGTCAATGTGTGCAAATAGAAAAATAAGTCAACGATCAACTAGAATATTAGATCCATTCGTTTCAAAGTATTTTTTAAAATTGAAATGATTTTCTAAAATAACTCATTTTAGTTCGACTTTGTTTGACATCTGTTCGCGAGTGACTGTCTAAAATGAGCGATGGAAGACTTTGATTTTCAAGTGATAAGAGATGAAGTATGTTGGGATTATTCTTCAGATGTTTATTCATTTGTTTCAACCGTTTTTTGTGTCCATGCTCAACACCCAAAATTTGACGTGAGTAACATTATACTGCACTTTTAGATTCATGTCAATTCGCACTTAACACTTTTATTTCATTTTTTATTCATTCTAAATATTTCATTAAAAGAATTACAAATTTTGTAGAGGTCTGTATATTCTTCCAAAGTTAGGTTTTAAAATATTCTAAAGCAATTGGCATATGTCGTTTAGTAAATATGTCTGTAATTGAATTTACTAATTGAATAATAATACAGGTCCTTAATTGGATATTGTATTTTTTTTAAAAAAAGTATTTGATTATTGAAATATGGTAATAGTTAAAATTTCAGGTTTCGGAATGACAAGAAATATTTGATAGGTTAGGAAATATATCTATATATTTTAATGCAAATTTTATAAAAGGCATAGATCCTAAAATATTCAAATTTTATTTCTTGACTAAACCATTTATTATTATAATAATGAAAAAATTAGAAACGCAGCAAGTAGATAATGTTTTTCATCCATTTGCAGGCAAGAACAATTAGAATATTTTTCGGAACTTCTTTTTTGCTTAAAATTATTTGTGGTGTAAATATTTTCCAATTTTTTAAAGGATCTGCGACCGCCTCTTAAAAGTATCATTTGCAAACTGTGTCACACCTCAAACACAATACAAATTCTAATATTATTGCTTTCTAACTAATAAAGGAAGTTTAAACTTTTTTGCTTTTTGGGTCAAGAGCTAACTTAAATAATTTAACGTACTTATAATCTATCTCTTCAAAAAAAAGCCTCTGCCTTTTTGAAAAATGTTTTTTTTTTATGCGATGTCATTTTTGGCGACCATTTGAACGAAAATCAAAATTTCGTTGCAAAAAAATATAAACAATACATGGCAATTTTGTTAAATGCAAACTATTTCATAACTGGAGTGTAATCATTTGTGCAATTTAAATTGTTCATGTGATTCATTTCTACCAATCATTTATATTTTGCAGAGAGATTATGTGAAAAACAAAATCATCTAAAAATAATTCTTCCTTACAAATTTGGTCCGGGTTGTTTTGAATTCACAAAAATACCGGATTTTCGCCATTTGAAATTGCACACTAGAAGAAAAATTTTAGTAACAGTTTCAAATTTATTATTTTCTCTTTAAATAATATTCATAAAAATGGTAGGAAAATGCTTTTATATGTATTATTTCAATTTAGATAGAGATATAGAAATGCCATATCCTAACATAAATATCACCAAACCGTCGTCAATAACAAAAAATACCGTTACTGCATTTTGTAAAACAAGTTTTTTACAGTTAATTAACCAATCCATTTCGTTAAATTGAAAATTATCTGGAAATAACTGGTTTTAGCTAGTGGAAACTAGTTTTAACTAAATTCCACAATTAAAACTAGTTATCGGTAGGAAATTCTAGTAATAAATGATTTTCAGCTTTAACGATAGCAACACAAACGTGTTTAAATTTATTTTTGAATGAATAAAATTTTGAATTTACAAATTCAGATATATTATTCATTATTCAAGACAAATAATTGAATTAATCGTTAGTTATTTAAGGGGGTTTGGTATGTTATATATCGGCAATGTTAAATTGGCCAATTGCAATGCACCTTTTCACAATAACTACTGATCAGATCATCTTGAAATCTTCTGTGTGTGTTATACCAACCTTATATATTAATCTGAGGTTAAAAGTTTTTTGTAAATAACTGTTAGATTTTTTTAAATAAAATAAGTTTTAAAGTACCCAAAAAATAGTGAAATTTCTCACTTTTTTGCCCCATATTTTTTTTTTCACTTTAGTTTCATTAAAATTTATAACCTCAGATTAATCTATACTATGTATTACATCATATAAAAAAAGTTTACGAGAAAACATAGCATAGTTTTTGAGAAAAGGTACATCGAAGTTCAAGAAAACAAGTTCTGAGAAAAAACGCGTTTAAAGTTTTTATTGTTAACCCATTTCCTTACGAAGCCATGACATTAAAATGGCTTTTAATGTCAAAAATATTTTTCCAATCGTCTTGATACTTTGTGACATTATTAATAAAGGTTGTAATAGTATTTTAAGCCAATAATTTTTTGATTTTTTTCACCGATTTTGGGGTACTGAACCCCCTTAAGACACCTAACACGTGTGAAAAATCCTGCTACGTCAATTAAAACTTTATTGGTGACTGAAAAGACTAGAAAACAACCAGTACGCTTTCAAATTCAGACGCGGAGTCATATGTGACGCGTAATTAATGTTTTTAAGACATGATGATTGTCCGATTGACAATGGAGAGTTCTTGCAAGTTTATAGTTAGGCCTAGCATACTAATTCATATTCTGTACAAGCCGCTTGAAAAGTAAATTTTGTATTTCAGAATCATAAATTACCTGTTTCGAATGATAAAAATATTTGCATTTATTTGAATATGTAAACGCTACAAAGATAGAACGAATTTATAGTTAGTATGGTATGGTATGGTATGGTATGGTATAGTATAGTATGATATGGTATGGTACATATATATTCCAGCTTGTGTGCTTGTTCGAATTTATAGTTATCATTTACTATTGCTACTTCTCCCCGACTGTCAATTTATACTACACTTTTAAAATGAGCTATAACTCAGCCAAACAGCGCGTTGCAATTGCGAACTTCAATAAACGACTTGATAACAATCTCATTAAAAATACAAGCAATGTCAACTAACCTAAATCGAAAATCACACTAAATAATAAATTATCGTAGTTATTAAGCTACTTAAAATATTCTAAAGGGTTTTAAAAAAAACACTTTTGAAGAATGTATAGTACAGCTCAAATCTTTTTTTAACAATGAGTTATTTTCTTTCTACTATGGGATATTTTGGCAACAAAGCTCTATAAGGTTGAAAAGAACATATAAAATGTGCTATTATAATACTTTGATACAACTAAAAACGAATATAATTTCCTAACACCTCTCTTTGTTATTAGCTTCACCGGCAGCTGAGATTTAGGTATAGCTAGATTTTACAACAGCAAGACGAACAGCTGGTATTTATCGGAATAGTTAAGTGAAAATAATCATGACATTCGAATTCGTTATAATAATGCAGTGAAAACGTAACTGTTTGTTTGAAATTTGGCACAGATATGATAACTACTTTCGCTATTCGACCAGAAAACTGTTTTCGCAGTCAAATATTATTCCTATAAAAAAAAGTTATATCATCGCTTAGATATTCCATATTCCAAAATCTCAAACGCAATGTCTAAGTATGCGTAATGTAACGCAGTGCGTGTTCTAAAAATATATAAGTTAGAAAATAAATTATTTTGCTGGCTGAAGTTGTTTAGATTATTTTGTAAAAAAATTACTAAGTTGATAACTTAATTTAATAATAGTTTTTGTGTAAAAATATATTCTAAAAATGTTTTGGTTTCTTCACTCGAATAATGCATACATTATTGTAGAATAATTTACTTATTAAAAAAGTTGAAAAACTTTATAATCTCTGTCTATAGAGTAAAATTTATTATTTTAGCGACGCATAATTTGTGTCTTAAATTTTGGTTATTTATTAAGAATATTTTGCATGTAAAGACAAAAAATATGCAAGGATGTAAATTTGCATAACTTACAATTTTCTTTCAAAATATTTTGAATTGAAATGATAATAAAATGCTAAATTTATCTAATTTATTATTTAACAGTTTTGTTAAATTTTAAGAATAATTGCGTAAGTTTTAATTCAGTATAAAATTGAGACACTGTTTTATTGCGGTAGCGGTTTGGGTCTTAAAATTAACCTTATATTCTATACTGATGATAAAATATTCGTGAAAGCTGTTTTTTATTATTAATGTTTGAATAAATTATGTTCGAATGTTTACAGAATGTTCAAAAAAATTGTAAATAATTATTTTATCTTAAATGTTCTGTCCTTTGTAGTTTTTTTTTAACCACAGTAAAGTAGTACTAAATGAACTTGTCATATTTGATCATTTAAATAAAAACTTGGAATTTGTTCACTCTGGACAATTTTCGGTACGTTACTCTGTAAATACGATTGAGGCACATTTTGTCAGTTTCTGCCATTCCACTATTTTGTTAATACTGTTGTATTTAGATATTTAAGATTAAGATATCAGAAGTGTCTGAAGGGAAGCCTATTTAAATTCCCCACTCAAATTTCTGAAAGTTAGCTGTTTTAGACGTCACAAGTGTCTAACTGTCAAACGTGATTTTGCGTCTGAATCTGGTGCCATCGGACACTTTTTTTTTTTTTGGTCTGAAATTAAGACATTTTGCTTATTGGGGAATTAGGTTAAATAGTAAACGTTTTAAAATATGTTAATGCACTTTGTACACAGCAATAAAAATTTACTAAGAAGTAATAATTTTCGGAAGGTCTTTAAAAGTTTTTTAATCGTTCTTTTTATTCATATCGAAATAACGTGCACTATAATAATTAACAATAATTAAGGAGAAAACCAATTTCTTCTAATCTGTGTAATATACTTGATATTTAGAAAACAGAAGAACTGGTGGTTTACTAGTGCATTATAGTTAGATATTGTGAGCTACAAATTATATGTTTATGAATTATTCAAGTCTAGCTAAAAAAAAAACCAATTAGGCTTTTTGTAAATAAACAAAACTGTTTTAAATTATAGTTTAAGTGAAAATGCATACATAAAATTAATTTTTTAATCTCTCCGGTGACATGCAATTGAACTAGCTAAAAGAAATGTTCGAACCAGAATTTTTTTAACACATAATTTAAAAATGTATATGGGAATTGTTGTAAATAAAATATATTGCTTTAATCCTGCAGGTAAAATTCTAAATGCTTAAATTTCAAATTCAAAATGGAAGTCATAAGTGTCTTGTTGAACCTTTAATACCCATGAAAGCGGTAAAACATCTCCCAAATCCAAGACGTTCAAACAAACCGTTCTTGATAAAGATACGTTGCTAACTATACTGGTACTTAATAATATATACGGGTACTTAATAATATAATTTAGTTATATATGGTAAATTTGAGAGGCCTGTCTGATCGTTCATCTGTGCGTTTTCTCCTATTCAAGCTTTAACGATCATTTGAAGCTTTATTACGTGACAAAACTGAGACAATTGTGGCGCCAAGACACGTTGAAACACGCAACGCGTTTAACATGGAGAGACTGGTTTGCTTCTTAACCTTTTTTCCGGTTTTCAAAATCGAATGTGACTCGCTTATTTAAGTTCATCTGCGTAAGTAGGGCACAAAGAGTGTTTGAATTTGTGTTGTAAATCGAACAACTACCCTATTTTTTGCCGACTATATAATGGCTTTTCTTATTTATCATTCTAGCTTTCAGGGCCGTTAAAGTTATTACCCCCATCAGGAGTTTTACTATAAATGCAATTTATTTTATAACAGTTTTATTATTATTTATGACTTAAAATTGTGTATAATGGTACAGGCGAAATTAGTTCTTTATCTGTTACAAATGACGAGGCAGGTCAAAATATTATGTTGATTAATAGTATTGTATTGCATATATATGACTTATATGAGTTTCTTGGTGGGGGGCAAGATCGCCAAGCACTGCGACTATAAGTCTATTGTACTAAGCCCCAGAATGACACAAGCACAAGAGACACACAAAGAAAGAGACGACACAAACACATAGACAAATAACAACATTTATTGACAGTCACAAACATCCATGCATGACCGGAATTCGAACCCGACCTCAGCAGCTCCAAAGGCTAGAATCCTAACGAGTGTGCCACCGAGGCGGCATTGTATTGCATAACAAAGTTGTGTGAGATTATGACTGGTTTAAATAAAAGTTTTCTTGTTGAGCCCCTACTGATCAATTGAATTCATATAATAATTAGATAAACTAGATAGTTATATTGCTGGAAATATTTATCTATATCTCAGTCGCATCACTTAATATAACAAGATTCTTAAATGCAAATATCAACTAAAAATAGAAAAATGTTCGAAATTAACAAATTATTATCTAAATTGTGTATATGCTTAGCAAATATTAAAAGTTATAATAATAGCACGGATTTTATATAACGACATTGTCTACAAAAAATTGCAATTTTAAAAATGGTATTTTCATGTAATTTGTATCAATAATTAGGTTAATGGAAAAATCTATTTACCAACTAAAAATGACCTAAAAGTGTTCTATATTGAGGAAAATCACTCCACCAACTCAAAACAAAGGATCATGTGTCACTGCACAGAATGACTTTGCATAACACACACGTAACTCTTTCTAGACCAAAATTCATTTACCATGATTGCCACCAACCCTCTTGGGATTAAAGCAATCGGATCAAAATGTTTTTTACCTTGATTTCCATCGCAATTGCTCGTTAAATATTTTTCCATACACTCGGGAATCGGTTGACGATATTACGGTATTTCAATAGTTCCATTCATTACCAATATTACCTTTGAAGGTTATAAGACTAAGATTATGCTTAATTATTTTAGGTTATTGTTAATTATTACGTATATTCTTCGTTAATCACGTAAATTTTTTTAATGATTAACTATGGTCAATTCAGATTTTAACCATTATTTTTGTTATTAACTGCGGTATTTGCTGTTTTATTAATGTTAACGTTAAGTGTTGACCTTTTTTTATTCTTTTCACATGCCTAAAAACCGGCAATGTGTGAAAACGGCTTAGGATTTTGTGAATATATAATTATTTGATATTTTTATACATTAATTAAATTATTTTTAAACATTATTTAATTAAGTCCAACAAAAGGAAGCCAATAACCAATTCGAAAAGGCTCTGTTTCTAGACAAATAATCGAGGATGAAACGAAACTGAGAATTGTAAAATTTAACAAGAAGAATAAGCAGTAAAATCTCTTCAAGCTGAAAAAAAAGTTAAATACAAGAAATCCACTGAGCGTTTGGGATAAGTTATGCTTTTTGTTTAGGAAAAGTTATGTCACAGGAAGAAAACGTTAAAAATATTCGCAGAACAAAAAAAAACTAAAGTTCTGCCCTATTTAATCCTACATTGCTTTATTTAATACTACATTTAATCATTACTTCTTTATTTTAATCCGACATTGTTAAGCATCCCCATTGAATTTCAATTTCAAAATTCCAACTTATTCACAGAAAATCAAATTTTCTGAAACGAGTTTTTTCCAAAACAATATCTTAATACAAAAACATGTTTTAACTCTACACCTTGCAAAAGGGTTTACTCAGATAGTGAATTAAATAATATGGAATCTATAAACTTATAAAAGTATATGTAAAGGGGGGGGCCAGAAATGTATTTGAAAACTTATAATATAGCATTGAAGAAACGCAATTTGTATCGGCACTCTTACGTGAGTAATAACCTTTAAACTATTCAATGACTAGAGACACAATTTTTTTCTTGAAAATTATATTTTTCATTTGTATTAATCATTTTTTTCATCGTAACCAAGGAAGTGGCCTTTAAATATTGAGCAAAAAAGAATTTGACAAATGAAACGTCAGATCTTAGTGTATTTATAGACTTTTTTTCGAATATGCGAATATTACCTTTGAAGTAAAGGGACAGACACTGTGCAAAAAAAATTATTTTGTGATTTTATAAATAACAGTAAAATAAGGAGGTAATAAAAGCAATGCAAAATTCAAAGCAAAAATAACTTAAAAGAAGGTAACGAGTGAGTTAGAAATTATTTTTATAATTAGAAAATATTTTGAGTTATTTTTTGAATAAGTTCATTTAACAAGTATTCACAAACTGTGATATATTTATAAAATGAAAAAAAAACTAAGATAATGAAGAGAAAGTTTTTATGCCTCTATTGCAAAGGAAGATAACTTAAAAAATGACTTATAACTTGTTTTTTTTTTCTTAAGATGCAAACTACATTTTTGCAACAATGTTTACTGACAGTTACTCAAAAAAATACGCCTGAAAAACCTTTTTGATGATTTTGGACAAAGATTCTGGTGTAACCTCAATCATTGTAAAACCCGATAGAACTTAGATTTATTTATGCTTCTTCTAAAAGTGTTTCAATGGAAAACAACTAAAATTGTGTCAACCGAAAAATTTGTGGAATGAAGTTCAGGGGAGATTGTTGTACCTTGGGACACTTGAACCTTGGGACAGTGACAATTTCTAAGAATCTATTGGCAATATTCATACATTGTTTATTTCTAATAGTAGCCTTAACCAACAGACATCATAATAAAATTTAACACTAGCATCATTGAATTGATGCATTGGTGACAAAAAATAATATTTCATTACCCCAAAGTACCAAAAATAATATTTACCCCAAAAATATTACCCCAAAAATAATATTTCATTACCCCATTTTTCTCATTCTAATATAATTTTTTACCTTTGTACTTTTACAAAAAGTCAACTGCATTTTATTTTCTTCATAAAAGAGAAGATTTTAAAATATTTTGGTTATGAGAAAATAATGATAATGCATTTAGATTGGCCACTATCTTGCTTTTATTTAAACCATGTAGTGTGTTGTACCTTGGGACAGTAAAGCATATTGTATCATCGTATAATGTTAAATAATTTGGACTTGCAATTTTACTGTATAATTTAAATTATTCTTGAATTATGAAGTTTTATTTGTGTATTTCCTTGAAAAAACAATAAAGTTTGTTTCCTGATACAAATTAGTTCAAGTGTATGACTATTGAATGAATTATAAAGTATGTCCCAAGGTACAACATCATATTGTACCTTGGGACAGTCTATTCTCTCTACTTTAAATGAGTGGCAATTTTTTAATTTCAAGCTGCCAGAATTTTTAAAAATATATTATCGAGGAATATATTGGTGTGTTGAAATGCTGCTTTTAAATTTTTAATTTGACTATAACTATCGAAGAAAAAAAATAAAATGTAAAAATTGTCCCAAGGTACAACACGATCCCCTATATAACAAATGTTCCTGTTAATCGTAATTAAGTTATATTGTATAGCTTATTCCATATGGTTTTAAGGTAAAATCTAATTTATTTAATAAATCAATATATTTTACAATAATTTGTTATATTTTTACAGGTTAGCTGAAAGAATTGAGTTTATGACAAATACAACTAAACTTCTAGACAGCCTCCTTTCCGCCAAAAAATATGATAAGCAAATTAGACCTGGTTTTGGAGGTGAGTACATTTTAAGACAGTGTCCAGCGTACATAGTTTCCATAAACAAATATTTTTAAGCCCACTTATTTTTACATATATTCTAAAATATATGAAGTGTACCCGGGAAGAACCGATTGATTTGGTACAAGGCTTTACTTAATAGCATCTTTGGGGATGATAGCTAGAAATCGCCTAAACTGGTGCAAAGAAGCCAGTTACTCGTTTTGTTTATCTTTCGCGGCCACCCTAATTCACGCCAGAGTTGAGTGGATCAAGTCACACGTTTGTACCGCAAATGAAGAACCATAAGAAAAACCGGTTTCCTGTCGCCAATGTAAGCCAAGCAGAGACACTTACGGAAAGCCTCTAAAGAAATCAATTGGTTCTTCCCGTGTACTCTTCATATCTTTACTTGGTTTTTGAATATTTTTCACAATTCCCGTATTCGTACACATTCAAGGGCTTTTCAAAATATAGTGGGTTTTTTTAAGTGCTTTTACCACAGGTTATTGTAGCGAGCTAGAATATTTTCTTCATCGATTTTCTTAAAATGTTCTAATTCACCACCACTTTAAGCTTCTATAATTGACTTTTAAAAAATAACGCGTCCAGCTTTTTGCGATTAGGGTTAGTACGGCAATTCGATTTGTTATCTCAGTCACATCATAAAAAAATCATTGAGACCAATTTATTTGTAGAACAGATAAACTTTAAGTAGCAAAAATTAGTATGAGATGGTGAATAAACTATATTTTATTAATTATATTCAAAATCGTTAATACAGTAACATTATTGTATTGAAAAAGAGAGATGACCGTGAAATATTTGGTTTATTTCCCTTAGACATTTTTGCTTTATTTTGAAAGTTCAACATAAAGTGTCCTTTGGTTTAATAAGCGTGTACTTTATTTGATATATAACAATACATAATAAATATAATAATATACTTTTACTTGGAAAACTATGACTCAAACTTTATGTTGCTCATTTTCTTGGAGTCTTAACTACTTCTGGTAGAAGTTTCTAACTACGTCTAGTAGATAATAGGGAAACTGGGCATTTTAGTTATGTGTCCTTTAGAAGAGGGTTGAATTGTTGTAACTATAAATAGCAGTAGAGACAGAGAGAGTACTCAGTCCATTTATGCAATAGCCCAACTTGAGTTATTTTTAAGAAAAATATCGTACTTACTATTTCTTTTTGGACGATCAAATTTAATTACACTTAAGAGTTTTTACATTTAACATTGTTTCATAACTTTTGAATGTGATCATATCAAAAGAATATCCTACCCAATTGTTTAAAAGCATGAATAATTTATGTGACCAAAGAAGTAGAAAATTTCTTTCTTACGTCGGTACTTTTTAAGAAAAAATCCTCTCCGCACCGATAGATTCTCTAAATGGCACGCTATTTAGACTCCATAGCGAGAAACATTGTTAGAGATAAAATGGTCATATGGACTTGCTCTTCTTGTGAAACATTTTGATGTGTTAATAATAGAACATGAACGTTGTAACTAACCAACAGCGATAAATAAAATACCTTTTGCTTAAAAATCTGGCATGTATCCAACCTAGTATTTGTACAAGTTATGAATATAAAATGACATCGTTCGTTTTTCTCAAGAACGCCTATCAGTATTATTTTCTAAACTTAAGAGGTTAAATTTTTTTGTTTATTATAAAGTACACATTTCGTTTACTGTGACACAGTAAGTATTTTAAGATCTTTTTATTAGATAACATTTCTTTGAAACTATGCCACTTTTTGCCCAGCCTTCAAATTATAAGAATTTTTGTCAGATAAATAGTTTAACTATGTATATTTAGGGAATGGTCTGGGTTATTTAAACTTTAAGGAAATTTATGTATTTTTTGTAAGTGTTTATTTTACTGAATAGCTAAAGATGTTAATTCTATATGCCAATGCATATATTTTCAGGGCCACCTACTGCAGTGCTGACAAATATAGAAATTAGAAGTTTTGGCTCCATTTCTGAAACTGATATGGTATATAGGGAGCAGTTTTATTGAAAATTCCTTTTTGATAACTTTATGACCTCTTGCACATTTAATTTATGCTTTTATAATACGTTATTTATAACAATAAATATGCACAGTTGAGTAATGAATATGCGATAATGAAAAATATCCTAGTCTAGTTGTAATTCCTTTCTCTGTTATTTAGATTCTCACCTATCTAGTTTATGAACGAATTTGAAATATAAGGTCATGGAATTTTATACAACCTTTCATTTAAAACATTAGAAAAATATCTAAGTTAGAAAAAAACTTTAATTTTGTAAAGTTAAATGACGAATCTTTTTCGAAAAATGTAAATTCCTGATTAAGTTATCATTTTTTTATAAATTGTAAACAATAATTAAAATGTCCATGCTATATCTTTACCATATATATAAATTATTTTTAATTTTATCTTACACTGGTTTTTTGTGTTTTGATTTAACTTCGATAATTTTTTTTCCTAACGGGGCTGCTATTTGAAAACTCTAAAAATTCACAAAAATGTTAGGCATTTTTGAGGCACTTTTAAGGTGGTTCTTGCTACCAATTTTGACTCACAGATTATCATAATTCTGAGCTCTTTGTGGATGTTTAAGTATGTCGAGATTAAATTTTGCATACAGTACCAGTGACAATCTGTTACTTACATTCTGCAAAATCAAATAATCAAGCACGACTAAGATTTTTTTTTATCCTGAAAATCTTCCATTTTAGCAGGAACCGAACCCACATGAGTTTCCACAGGATTATAAGAAAGGCTTGCTACAGTTTAAGAATGAGTATTGCAAAAATTATTGCAGACCTATAAACGGTCCATGCAGCTAACAAGTCCGACGAATAATACCCCATACAGAGAGCGTGTACGCTAAATATGCTGAGTCCCACGCTGCTTACGATGTCGATTAGGTAGCCCGTCTCCAATAGCCCCCTTGTAGCTCTAGTGCGACGATAATTCAACTCAACTACTCCAACGTCACTGAGACAACTATCCTTAAACAAAAAACAAACACATCGATGCTTTTTTTTTTCAGAATTTACAATTATTTTTAAGCAAATTAAAATTATCATCTAAACAAAGAGTAAACGTGAGTAAAATCTATACAACCAAAATTAAACGTCTGCGTGACTTCGAGAATGCAGATTTCAACGCCTCTATAAATCAAGCCAATCTTTATGTTCTTTTGAAAACTTTCTCTTGAGTGATAATTTTCCGCCACCCAGACACACTTCCCCGCATTTCTAAGGTCAAATAATCGGATTCCACCGGAATTCCAACACATCTGGAAGAATGCTTTAATGCGCGCTCACGTGACTCCGGAAAGCTGCCCAATCTGGCACGCCAATTCGTTGCCATGGCGATGGACAAACACAGACCTCACCTGCACACGGCACGCGACTAGTTTTTTGTCGCTGGCAAAGGGGTCTAATGGGGATGTCCACTATCTTCTCACTCGCGCCAAGACTCATGCAATATTGACAGCCGCGAAAAACACTCGAGATACACACAAACCACGTGTAATAAATATATCAATATCGCATACTTCATTCGGTAGGCTATCTTACGCATGCCGCGTGCATTATTAACAGCCGCGAAAAACGCTCGAAATACACACAAAACCACGTGCCTACTAAATGAAGTAAGCAATATTGACAACATACATGGGCAGTTCTACCATAATTTTTAATTTCATATACAAAAAACTAGTAAAATTTTTTTTTTTTCAAAATCACTTTAAATGTTTGTCAAAAGGTTTATAAGGGTTCTAGAATTACGAAAAAAAGTTCAGCAAAGCTCATTTATAAAAAACAAAAAATAATAGTAAGGGATGGCAGTTTTTAAAAAAACACCGATGCTAAAGAAACCGATCTAAACCGGCCTTACGAAAATAACTGTTTTTCAATGAAACCGAAATCACAAAAAACCGGTTAGTCGAAAAACTGGTTTCAGTTTTCCATCCCTAGATCATTACGACGGCAAGGAGCGGAAGGTCAGGAACGGAAGGTATTGACATTCACACTGTTTTCCGGTCTTTATTGTGTTTAAACTAACTCCAGTTTAATAAAAATGGATTTTTTTTACTTCTTGTACTCTATTTAAACATATTTATAGAAAAAAAATTTCAATTATCAAGCAAAAATTAACCTTAAACCAGGGAGACTCTAAGGAAAGCAATAAAGCCTCCCCGCAGCCAATTTTACTGAGTTTTTTTTAAATGTTGGGCTTATTGATGAATTTTAGCAAAAATATGTGGCTACTAACTGAAATGTGAGTTTTCTGCAATACAGTTTCCATGGTTGAAGAATCACTGTAGCTCAATCCAGTGCCTCTCTTCACCACTTTAGGAATGAGGTCAGTGAATGTACTAAAACCCAGGGACAAAGTTAGGAGACGAGAAAACACATAACAAATAATTAAAGCCAAAATTTAACTTAAGAAATTTGTTAAGCTACAGTATTAGTTCAATTTAAAATCCAAATGAATGTCATTTTTAGCTCAAAAGTGTTTTAGCTTGACCCCTAAACTAAAAATTTGACATTCGGGACACGACGGTAAGGACTTTTCTGCATTGTTTTGTGTTCTAAAAATTTTTTGGAGCTTCTTTGCTTTAAAATTCCGTTTTGAAAATATATGAGGACCAGTCTTTTAGTATAATAAGAAAAAATTGTAAAGAAATATTAATTTTTTAACAGTTATGAACAAGGGACATAAAATTAAAAGTTATGGTAGAATTGCCCACATATGCCGCATGCAATATTGGCAGCCGCTCGAAATGTTGACAATATTTAGCACCACGCAAATCACGTGCAGTAAAGATAGGCTACCGAATGAAGTATGCAATATTGAAAAACTTACTGATATCACATGATGCAATATTGGCAGCCGCTCGAAATGTTGACAATATTTAGCACCACACAAACCATGTGTAATAGAGATAGTCTACCAAATGAAGTATGCAATATTCACAACTTACGTATGCCATATGCAATATTGGCAGCCGCGCGAAGTGCTAACAATATTTAGCACCGCACACAAACCACGTGTAATAGAAGCCTAAAGAATGTAGTATGCAATATTGGCAACTTGCGTATCCCGCATGCAATATATGTAAACAACTCGCATTTTACATCCAATAAAGCATGATGGGTAAATTACTTAGTGTCTCCACATGTAACATGCAGTAGTTATTGTCGCGCATGAAACATGTAATACAGTGTACCTTTTGCAATACATGCTTGCGAAATTCAACATTTAAAGTCCATGCATGCTTTATATCACAGCCTGCATGTCACATGCGCTACACCTTGCTGAGTGTCATGCATGATACAAGATATACCAACTGCAAAATGACAGCAAATGGGTGCAAAAATGACAGCTTAAGCGTGCACACATGACAAGTTCAGGCGTTTTAAATTACGTCGCATAAGTAAGTGGTTTTTACCTTGCGTTTATTTTTATTTAATACTAGGTACGTTTTTAGACGTCATATGTATCTTAATCAAATGAAATACGGTTCTAAAAACTGTATCCAAAAATTAAGATTTAGATTCAGTGACTTTCGGAACACGCATACTTCATTTAACTGACGTAAAATGTGACGAATAAATTGATTCTGAGTTAGCACTGGGGGGCAAAGCCCCCACTTGCTACCACTCGACAACCCACGAGAATTACTACGCAATTCCTCTTTGTTTGTTCCGCAAACAAACATGCAAGACTAAGATATTTTAGTTAATAGGTCCCGACCAGCGGGGAGAGTGCGCAAGACGCGAAAAAAGGAAGATGCATCGGCTTCGGCTGTTTTTATGATGAGTGGCCGGAAACTCAAGCCCGATGCCAACAGTTGAAAAATAAGCTAGTTTCCGTGGGACTGCCCCAGTAGCATCATGTAGCTCTAGTGATAAGCAACGATCTCTACCAAAGCCACGGGACGCAACCTGAAGCAGCCCCGGCACAAAACACCGCCACACTTACTTTCAGCGTTTCTGACATTTCTGATTAGCTGAAGCCGCGCAAGTTACGTGGCTTTCAAGCGTAAGACAATTACAATTTTATATTATATAGAAAAATATAAATCATAAATTTACCACTCCTGTTGCTTTTCGTAGCTCTTCTCCATCGACTGCTACTTTCGGCAGACTTGGTTCGACCGGCGCTTGCAGTTTCGCAGCAAGAACTTGACCGTCCTGTCGATGGACTGGAAGTTCTTAAAGCGCATCTGGACGCCGGACACCTACTTCCTGAACGGAAAAAGCTCCTACCTGCACAAAGTGTCAGCACCGAACAAGTTTGTAAGAGTAAGGCAGGATGGTCAGCTCAAGTACTCCATGAGGTACATGTCGTCACTTAAGTTCCCGCACGTGCTATCTCACTTTGCACAACGGATCAGGTTTACTGTACGGTAATCCTTGGCGAACTTTCCAAAATCGCGCCCAAAAGTCCGTGTTCTGGCGACTTTTGACGTCACGCTCTCTATACTGTGCTAATGGTCAGATAGGGTTGCCAGAAAACGTCATCGTTGCGAAGTCAAAGAATTCGAATCATCAGTCGAAGTCAGACAGGTTGCCGCAAAAAAATTATTTATTGCCAAATCCGAAAAAATTGCGCCAAGGGTAACCGTACAATAAATCTGATCCGTTGTGCAGAGTGAGATAGCACATGTGGGAACTTAAGTGACGATATAGCACAACAGTACATTGCATGCTTTTTGGGTCTCCAAACTAATTCCCTTGCAATAAAGATGGAAACAAAATAGTTGTCTTTCTTGATTGGAATTTGAATATCTGCATTTAGTTATAAACTTTAAACAAATGAATACGATGGGGCAAATCATCTTTTTGTAGGTTACGCTCGATAAAGAGTCATTGCATTTGCCACCTAGATCCTTACACCCCACCAGATAACTTACTATACGATATTTGCTTTTCACACACACAATTCTAGTTTTAAATAAAAAAAAATTAAGTTTTAAACAAACAAAAAATTTTATACACCACCAGATTACAAAGCAGTTGGCCAATCCTTTACAACCAGCAACTGAGGACGGCCTTCTATGAACTACCTAAATCCTTATTTTTTAAAATAGCATTAAGAAGTTTTTAACAGTTCGTTTTTTCTCCCATCTATGGAGTATAGTTCCATCTATGGAGGAATTCCTGATTGAATTGTTAATGTTTATAAGTGTCCACTTATAGCATCTGTTAATTATTCAGCACAAATATCTATTTCTTCATCACCTGAATTTCCTACAGTTAGGTTTGGGGACCCCCTTAATAGACAATAACTATTTATCACTTATTTCAATCCATTGTTTTGCAGACTTACTATCCAGACAAATTGTCCTATGCATCTGAGAAAGTATCCCTTAGACAAGCAAGCCTGCCCTCTTCTCATAGGGAGCTGTTAGTTGATTTTTTTATCTTTATATTTCTTTTATCCAATGTCAGGTATTGTTTAATTTTCTAAATCACGATAAAGTCTTTGAAAAGTTCTTCTAAGTAAAAACAAAAATTTGGCTTTAAAAAATTTTGTGAAACTTTTACTGATAACAGAAGTTGACATAAAATACAATGACATCTAAGCCATTTTTACAATGCCTTCATTATTTTATAAAATAAAAACTAAAAAAACTTATTTAAAAAGAATATAATAAATATATCCGAAAATATTAATAAGGGTCTCTCTTTTCAGTTGCTTATACATCGAAAGACGTAATCTACCAATGGGATGGGCCAAATCCAGTTACCGTAGCAGATGACGTAGCTTTGTCACAATATGATTATCTCAATATTACTCTAGCTAATCACACAGAAGTACTACCGAGAGGTACAAAACTTGCATCTTACACAGTTAAAAAAAAAATATTAGATTGCACCGGAATCCTGAAAGTTCGAGCTACCAACACTATTTGAAACATTTATTTGCCAATTTTGCGCTGCATAATAGTTACTATTATACAACAAAATTGGTAAATTAAAAATTCTTATAGTTTATTCCTGCGGAATCTTGCACCAAAATTTTAAACAGTGTATGCAAATAAATTATTTTGTAATAAGAAACTGAAAAAACTAAAGGATTCAGCGCCTGTGAGACGAAATTTCAGGATGCGAATCATGATTTCGCCTAGGCGCAGAGATTATGGTTCGAATCCACAATATCCAGATTCAAACTTTTTTTATTAAGCTAGGAAGTATGCTGCGTTTTTTGAACATAACTATACTTAAATTTATATTAACCCTTAAGCTATTTTCTATGTTATACGTATTAAAAATGCAACGATCATATTTTTGTCAATGATTAGTCAGTAGGAAAACATTTATTTTTATTTAAAAAACAGTTTATAATTTAACTATAGGCGTCACAATAAAGAATTTCATTTTGTAATCATATTTTTGTCGTTCTGGGGTTGAATCCCCAAGTAAAAAGTTTATTATTAAACTAGGGGGCAAATCCCCTGCTCGCTACCGCTCGCCAACCCCCGGGAATTGCTCCGCAAACAAACATGCAAGACTAATATGAGGATACTGCCAATGCAGGAATGCTCATCTATACAATCTGGCTAGTTTCCGTGGGACTGCTCAGGGCATCACGTAGCTCTAGCGCTAAGCAACGATCTCTACCAAAGCCACGGCACGCAACCTGAAGCAGCCCCGGCACAAAACAAGCACACAGCCTCACTTACTTTCAGCGTTTCTGATTGGCTGAAGCCGCGTAAGTCACGTGGCTTTCAAGCGTCCGACAATTACAATTTTATATTATATAGAGAAACTTGTCTAAACCACATGCCATAATACTTTTCTCCTCGGCAGGCACGTCTTCTTTATCAGCGCGCTTTCTCTTGAGGAGGCGCCGCGGCTATTTTATTCTGCAAATCTACGCCCCGTGCGCCATGATTGTGGGGGCGTCGTGGGTGTCTTTTTGGATCAACAAAAGCGATGCCCCGGGAAGAGTCGCAGTCGGTAAGTACAGGGTGAGGCAAACAAAAGTGGCCCCAAAGGGGAGATAAGAATACGACAGAAATGTCGCCAGGTCAAAAACTAATACAAAAACAGGTTTGCTAACTGAAGCTATTGATCGCTTCAATATTAAGCCCAAACAAACGCTTGGCGACTTATGTGCCGGCAACTACGCTATGGTTTGAGAAGAGATAGTTGAAATGGAATATAAACAAGGTTTGTAGAGCTGATCAAGAAAAGTTAACACTAGTGATTATTTTGGTCGTTATTTATCCTAGAGAATCGAACCTTTTTGTTTTGGTTAATAAGAAAACATTCTAAATTGATTGCAGAACACAAAATTTGCATTATGGGACGTCTTCATACAATAAGAACCAAGATCTGAACTCGCCACTAGTCTATGAGTAGCTCCAATGTGAAGCTTATTCGATCCAACCTATGCATAAACAGGTTCCATGCGGCTTCAAGAGTTTTTCTCGCCAAGCATTTCAACGTATTCCTATCTCTAGACCGGGGCCACTTTTGTTTGCCTCACCCTGTAGTTTTTAAATAACCCATTCAGGACGTCATTGTTAACACCATTAACACCTTCATTTTATTATAAACAAGAAGTTCTTTAAAAAACTAAAATAGCCTGCTTTCCTGTTACTTAAATGCTTACTGAAATTCTAATCGGGAAACAACTAGGTTCCTAACAGCATATATTGTAAACAACCGCTTCTACACTACATTTATAACCACATCTAAACACAGCCATATATAATTTAAACTTCTTAAAGCAAATATCAACTATTTTCCGTAATATTCTTTCACAAATTAACTTAATATTATTTATCGTCTGCTCAATTTATTTGTAGTTCGAAGAATAACTACATATTTATTAATAACAAAAATAATGAAACTACTGCAAACTGCATAAAAAAATAAATGTAAATTAAAACTAAGCAGAATTGTATGCAAAAAATATGCCTTGCCGCTTTCTTGGTAAACAACGTATAATCAAAGAATCACATTGTGCTACATTTTATGACGTCATTCCAAATATTTTGGTGAAAAAAATGGCTTTGAGTAGTGCAATATGATGCAATAAGCGTAATAAAGAACATATATTAATATTCTCACTCTAATCTTTACTTCCAGAAATTTATTTAGTATTAAATTTGCAAATTAAGAATTCAATGAGCATTGTAACATTTATAAAACCATTTGTCCCTGTTTGTAAAATAGTTTTTACAAATTACTATTTAATATACATATAAAAATTTATAATTTTTTTTAAATATCTAATTAGGTGGAATGTTTAAGTTTAACGACAAGAAAATCCACTTTGTTACACAACTCACATATTTTAAATATAGAAGTTTTCCCTTCGCCAGATTCACTAACGTTTTAAACATTCGACGTTAATTTTTACTGATGAAGTTGGGCGTAACTTTATCTCATTGCCCAATATTTAATCAGTCAATTTTAACCACTAACATTAGTTAAAACTACAAAGAAATTAGCGATGAGCAGAAATTAAGGACTCTTAATTAAAATTTTACTTTATTCTGTCAACACAAGAAACAAAGAATGTATTTTCGTTAATTGAAATATTTTCTCATTTTTCAACTAGATGTCCTTCACAGAGTAGAAAATTGCTTTTTATGCATTTTCATATATAAAATAGAAATTTTTAATATTAAATCAATTCTTTATGCACAATGGGTAATTTCAAAGCCATACAAGTATTTTTTCTAAGCACTGATTAATTTTAAAATGCATATCATTTTAACTTTCATTAATATTTGGTAGGTAGAAGATGGATAGCTCATTGGGACATCTTGATTAGCTTTTGTAACCGTTGCATAGTGGTGTATTTTTCAAATCTAACTAGAAACGAGTGGATAAAAAAAATTTAAAAAGTAGTTCATAAGTGTCCTAGAGTACATTTTTTACTTAGTACAGCTGGGGAAAAAAAAAACGAATCACCCCTCGTTTCTCGGCTGGTATTGATCAAGGAATTTTGTGTAAGGTGTCAATTTTCAGGAAATAGCGCGAGGAATTGGGAAGTGGCAACAAAAATTGCTATAGGGGTCGTCTACATATTAAAATGAGTACTAACTTTGAAAATTCCAACGGCAACACCCAATTTTTTTTACATAAAAATGTTCAGCACCCTCAAAATACCCCATGTATAAAAAAGAATTATTTATTTTGCATTATTTGCTGAGATATTAAAGCCTTAATTTTGAACTCGGTTAGGGGCAAATCTCCTAAGTGAAAAAAGGTAATATTTTGGTTGTGTCTTTTCAAAACGGCAAGCTAAAAAAGGGTTAGCATAACCTCGCCAACGGATGCTAGAATTTAACTTTCTTCAGTAATATTGGGATTTTTCGAATGTTGTTTTTTTTTAATTTTGGATTTTAAAGTTCAGAAATAAAATAAATTCTAGAAGATGAAAAGTTTTAATTTTAAATTAAGTCGCGTATACGGTTATTTATAACGAACAGATTTTCAAATGCTATTAGTTACAATCAGATTGAAAAACATGATTGTTACACTTATGTTTTAAACGTTTTATGCAAAAGTTTTTGTTTCATTCACATTATTGCAAAAAGTTTGTTTAAAATTCGTCGCACTCTATCTGTAATATTGGCCCAGTGGCTTAATGGTAGTGCTTATATCGCATTGCCACGCCACAGGTCCGGGGATCTAATCCCGGATTGCGCTGGGTTGACCCATCCTTTCATCCCTTAAGTGGGTCGATAAATTGGGGACCAAGCATGCTTGGGGAACTAAATGCTGGGGGTTCCGCGTGAGGCTTTCCACATTACCGGGACATATGCCTTGCACCCCAGTGCCCTTGTATCACGGAAGCTGAAATGGGCACGGCAGGCCCTGGCCCACTAATGGACTGTTGCGCCGAGGAGTTCTAGTTTTTATCGGTAAACCACGTATTGCAAATTGAGGGTTACGACCTTAACACGATATTTAAGGAAAGCAAAATAAAAATATTCAGAATGATTTGGTAAAGAATTTTAACCAACGCAGTTGGCACTAATCATTAAAAAAAATGTGGTAACAATCAATTGTATTTAAAACCGAATTCCAGTAATATTCTAGGGCATTTAATTTTTAATATTAAACACACTTTTTGAAATTGTATTGGAAATAACATACATTTAAAAATATAGTAACCGATATCATTTAATGTTAATTATACAAAAAAATACATTGTATGCACTTGAAATGAGAAAAGATTTTTAGACATTTGACAGAAATCGATAATTTGAATAAACATTTACCAACAAACGCTTTTTAATCACCAAACGATAATGCAATTTAGGATCAAATTTCCCGAGTAATTTTTTACACGGTCCCTTAAATTCGTCTTCTTCAGTTTTTTTACAATAACTCGGCAAATAATTGTTATTGAATTAAAAAATTTGGGATTTTGGTTCTACTTGATCTACTTTATCGATTTATGCGAAAAAAATTTGGGGTTGCTATTCATGTTTTATTTTTTCTTACTTAAATTTAAAAAAAAAATAATTAAAAATAAAAAATTGATGAAAAAACATGTGTGATTTGTTTTTGGAAAATTAAGAAGTATATAATGGAAAAAAAATCTTTGTTAAATTCATTTTATTTGTAGAGGTATGAATAAAAGTTTGTGCAACTTTTTTAACATTATGGGCGTTCAACTTTGAATGCTTATATCTCAGCAAATAATGCAGAATAAATAATTCTTTTTTTATAAATGGGGTATTTTGAAGGTGCTGAACATTTCTATGTAAAAAAAATTGGGTGTTGCCATTGGAATTTTCAAAGTTGGTACTTATTTTAATATGTAGACGACCCCTATTACAATTTTTGTTGCCAGTTCTCAACTCCTCACACTATTTCCTGAAAATTGACACCTTACACAAAATTCCTTGATCAATACCAGCCGAGAAACGAGGGGTGATTCGTTTTTTTTTCCCCAGCTGTACAATGGACGTAAACATGTTTCAAAAATGTTACCATGTATTGTATTCATGTATTCGAAACTTGTTGATAATAATAAGCTATGCAAAGCAATATTGTTTTGCAGTTTTTCGGTTGTCAATTTCTTGAAAACTTTCTAAAAAGGACTTGGAAAAAATCTCCAACTTCTTAATTTTTACTTTTTGAACGATTTTTTAAATTGTACCGTAAATGATTTATTCATTTCCCACGCGGCTGTAACAGACAGTTTTACAGTTTAATGTGTAAGCATTTTTTTTTTCAATCGGGCTACATTATTAGAGGGTGAAACTTTCAAGACTTCGCAGACTCGGTATTTTCCCCAGAACTGAGAGCCATTTTCGAGTGGCATATAGGCGACTCTCACTACCAATTTGACGTTCAGATTACAATGAATCCGAGCTCTTTGTAGATGTTAAAGTATGCCAATATTTAATTTTGATGAGAGTCCAAGCCAAGTGGTTACTCATTGGATCTTTTACATGTCACATAATCATATGACCTATCGATTTTCCTATCCAAAAAATCTGTCTGCCCAGCCGTGGTTCAAACCCGCAAATTTGGGCTTATGTGGATGTGTAAACATAACATACACTAAACCATTTTGCCCACAGGTGCTACCACAGTTTTGACACTGGTGACTATGGGATTTGGCGGACGTTCTTCTTTGCCCCGAGTTGCCTACGCCACGGCCATCGACTGGTTCGTCATCCTGTGCTTTTCCTTCGTCTTCGCAGCTATGGTCGAGTACGCTTGCGTCAATGTCTTCGACAGGAAGATGATGCTGGCTCAAAAGCCTCTGCAGGTTTAGTATTCAATATTTTTTTTTTTGTCGAGTGCTTTAATTGAAAGATACTACATAATGATCAACAGCCAAAAATATAAAGCCAATAATATCTTTGATAAACACAGAATATGGATGGCTCGTGTGCGACCAACCCATTTGAAGTCAAATTTCGAGATTTGAACTAAGAAAAACTTGATATCTTGACTGAAATATCAGCGATTAAATCTTTTGACTGAAGAAATAATGCGACGTCCTACTGACCAGTGCTCATGTCTTTACTGCCCTCTTCTTGCCATAGATTAAATTCTTTTTAACCTCACAGACAAAATCTTTAGAGATTCATTAGCAATGCAGGTTATCGAATCTTTACTTTTAATTAAAAGTTTCAGACTAAGTATAATTTTAATAAATACTTTGTTTGCATGGCTCTATAATCTATTTCACGATAATCGTGGTGTATGCATTGTACTATAAAATTCAATTATTTTAAGATCTTATAAGCATCAATATTATATTAGTTGTTTAAATATGAAGAGTACACGGGAAAGACAGCTTGATTTTGTAGAACGCTTTCCTCAAAAGGCTTCTTTGGCGATGATAGCGAGAAATCGCCTAAACTGGTGTAAAGAAACCCCAATTACTCGCTTTGTTTATCCTTCGTGGCAACCTTGATTCACGCCGAGATCAGAGGATACGATTCACACGTTTGGACCGCGACTGAAGAACCAAAAGAAAAAACGATTTCCGGTCGCCAATGTCCGCCAAGCAGACACAATTACGGAAAGACTCTAAAGAAATCAAGCTGTTCTTTCCGTGTACTCTTCATATTTATAAAACAGTTTGCAACATTTTAGGTTAGCTGGACCAAAGCATTCAAGCATCACTAAGTTATGTATTTATTATTCGTAAATCACTAAAAATCATGTCTGCCGTACCTATTTATTTCAATAAATATTTACTGCCTTTTACAAACTTAAAATTTCGTATTTCAGGAGGAGAAGAAAAACGACATCGCGTCCATCTGTGACCGTCTTAACAGGACCACTCCGGTTAGCCGAATGGCTTACCGCTGGCAAAAGAAGAAGCGGTACTCCGAAATCCGAACAAATGCCAAACCCATAGTCGACAAGGGCGGCCGAATCGACGCCTATGCCAGAGTCTTGTTTCCGTGCGCATTCGCGCTTTTCAATGTTCTGTACTGGACCTTGTATCTGTATACCATTGACGATGAAATATCCGAAATATGATTCAGTGTACGCGTTACTATGGATGATTCGGTCATAGCATTCAAGTTGCAAACATATCCAGAAGTAGAACCTCGATTATCCGTCCCTCTTTTATCCGGAACTCTGTTAACCGAACGTCTCTCTAAGTCAACATAAAAAAATTTCTCCAACAAAGTGATTTTCGGTTGTTCACAAAAGAAACCAGTTTTAGAAAAGATAGCAAAACTTCCACAACTAAAAATGTAAAAGCGAATTTCTGACAATCTTAATTTTTTGAGAAACTTCGGAAATCTACTGCAATCGTTCATATCTATACTACAGCAAAAATTATAACTTTTTCCTGAACTCTTAAACATTATTGTAAATTTCTGAGCACTGTATTTTTGTCAAGAATTCTCAGGGATAACTTGACACTAAAATTCAATGTTTAATGCTACAAAACCAGCACGGATTTCGGACAGCAAAATTGAGGTCCGCTGACTTACTTTGTACTACAAGTTTTATTATTTCAGGAAAATTCTCTATTTTCCGGGAAAATCGGAGTTCCGACCTACCCCCCGGTCCTAATTATATCGGAAAATCGAGGTTCTATAATGCCTTTTTTGACGTATGTCCTCTCAATTCGATTATCAAAGAGCAACGAAACGACCGCGCGTACACTGTCTACTCTACGTAAAAACTTTGCCAGCCTGGTCTATAGGCTCTTATTCGAGATATTAAAGCCTGGGACTGAAGAGAATAAGAAATATTTATTTTTCTCCCAAGAGTTTATAAAACTGAGTATTTTATTTGAGAAATAAAATATGACAGAAGCGTACATTTCTTTGGTTTTTATCCATGAATTGAACGTTTAAAATTAATTGCAAAATATACTGTGTAAACATATTTCTTTTGTTGGAATCAAATATTTCAAGGACTTCATTTGTATACGGTTTCACCGTAAAACTAAACAATTATCTGTAAAACTTTATTTATTGTTTACATTTATAATGTACAATGTTGTACTAATCTTATTTAAAGCTATAAAAACCAGAATGACAGGGTTTTTATGATTTTACCCCGAACAGAACCCCAACCCCCCTCCCCCTTTCCGAAAAAAAAAGCCTTGAAAAAACTTGTGAAAAAAACCAAGTGGGCAATTGAACTTAAAATTGTCTTTACTGGAAATTAATAAAATTTAAACTTTTTATACAAGCAAAGAAATAATTATTTTATATAATTTTCAATTAATATGTTATTACTATTAATAATATACTTTTACTTTTTTTTGTGCCTTTAATTTTGAAATACATTTTCAAATTTAAATTTATATTATTTATATAAAAATTAAATATAATTAATGCATTTTTTTAATTCCAATGAATTTAATGCATTTTTAATTAAAACTTTTCCAAATAAACCACAAGAACCTGAAAGAAGCATCCAAAATACTGAAAAGAACACCTAACCACCATGAAAAAAAAACCTGAAAAAAACTCAAAAACCCAAGTGGGTTGAGTTTTTCATGAAAAAAAAACGGGTTTTTTTATAACCCTGAAAAATGAATTACTTAATTTTAGTGAGATACATTGAAACCGTGAATCAAAAGTGATATTTTTATAATTACAGTAAGAGATAGATTAGGGGTTTCATTCGGAGGACTTAGAGGATTGTAAATTGTACCAATATTGTTAGACCAAAAGCCTATAGTTGATCATCTAAATTTTGTAGTTGCATTAGTCGTTTTTATAGTATTCAATTCGATTTTTTGCCAAATTGGTTGGCCAATAAACAACCATGTTGGCCAATATTGGTACAAATTGTGTTCGCTCAAGTATCACCAACTAGTTAGAAAATTCCAATAAGTAAAAAAAAAGTTGCATTTAACAAAATCTATGAATTCTTAAGTTGAATTTTGCTGTATATAAATACTACAACATATTAGTATATTCAAATATTGATCTGTGTTAAGAGTATATTAATGTTATATAAACGTGTGATATCTGAATGAATTTTCAAATAAATTGTATATAATACATAAAACTGTCTCATTTATTTACCTACATACTACATGTAAATAAAAGTGTGAATGCTTTTATACGAAAATAAAATTGGGGAAATAAATCATGTTAACCTAATTTGTTGCTCAAACGTTTTTATAGTAACACATTTGTTTTAAGGCATGCATTGTATAATTATGAGGTTTTCGATTTTGTATATATGGACTTACATTAATAAAGAAAAACTAAAAATATAAAAGAACATAGTAGGTTTAGAATAAAATGTCACTTTATTTTTTCACCATTCATTGATACAATATCAAAAATATTTTTTAGGAAATGTATTTAAAAATATTTTATAACTCTAATGATATTATATAATGTATTAATTGTATACATTTTAAAAAAACGCGATTGTACTCAAATTAATACAATACTAGGGTTCAAATTAAGACGTCTTAATGAATATCAATAGCTATTTGGCTTTAAGAAATATTTAAATAATCCAGTCATCACAAAACAGCTAAACTTAGACTCTGATGACTGTTTTTTTCTGACGCCTTTCATCTGGATAAAAAGAAAACTAATGGCGGGTATAATTTGGCGATGCATAATTGAATTTCAATCCCAGAAGAAAGGAAAAACCTTTCCGAATTATCCACAGAAATCAATTTGTGGAGCTCCATCACAATATCAAAAGATTTGGAATGAATTCAAAGCTGTGCCGCAAAATTATTTCTGGTGTCAAATCATTTGCGAAAAAGTTTTCAAAAAATTCATCGATTGAATAATTGAAGTGCATTATATGACAGCGATTTGCAGGAAATACCGAAAATTCAATTATAGGTAAACGGTTTTGACATTATAGTTAGTTAAAGGTTAAATATCCAACTCGAAAATTATCTAATTAAAACATGTTTAACGTTTCGGTAATTTGGGGGAAAATGTGGTTTGTTTATAAAAAAATAAAAGCAGTTAGGATCAAATGATTGTATTTAATTGAGAAGTAATGACTTCTTTATCGCATACTTTAAATGATCGTAAGCGTCACGGCATTTTTTGTTATATAACTGAACCACTTTGTATGAAATTGCTTATGAAAACAAACGGCTTAATACAATCTGAATTGTTTCTAATACTATATAGCATTTTAAAATAAGATTGTTTTGTTTTACGTTTGAAATTCCTCTATCTATTACAAACTAACGATTTATTAATATTAATAACGATTGAAGTAAAAGACGGATACCACAAATAGGTTTACATATTTTAAAACTAATTATTAATCAAACTTGAAACTAGAAAATCATAGAACACGCAGACAACTAATTTAATCCACTTAAGCTTATTTTGACAGTTTTTATTAAATTAAATAAGTTTTTTTTTAATTTAAATCAGTTTCTGAATCTGTATACGAGTGGGCATTATGCACGCATAGTAAAAGCATCAGTAGCAAATGAAACTCGATATCAAATTTTAAAATCTATAAATTAGTTTTAAGGAATTGTTAAAAAATGTACCAGTAAAAGTAACTCTTTAAGACTGTATTTTAAAGCCAAATAATTATTTATCAATTCTATGCAGCTATAGAATACGATATATACTGGCTTTTTTTCGAAGCTTTTTTTTTACACAATTGTAAAAAAAAACTGAAAAGAACTTCACCTTTGCAAAGAGTTGTAAGATAAATTAGAATTGAAATGCATAGAATTAAAATACTATTACATAGCATACTTCGCAATTCAGTGACATTATAAAGTCCAAATATGATAGAGAATAAAAAATTGGCGATTTCTTAAGCCATTTTTATATTCTTTAGAAACCTACACATATAAACTGCGTCCAGGAGATTTGATATATTTAAAATTAACTTTAGTTTAACATTACATGAACATTAAAGACAAACATTTGACCAAAATAGGAAAAACAAGTTATTTCGACAAAAAAAAAATCAATGATAGATATATGTATTTGGAAATCTTTTTGTACAATTCTATAAATATATAAATTAAATAATGTTGTTAACTTTAGAAAAATTGCAAATATTAGTTTTATTTAATTGTCACAATTGACTAAAAGTACATGCACTAACATCAATATAAAATTTAAAAGTTTTAAAACTGCAAAAATAAATTGTGCCGAAACTTGTATAAAATTTAAAAAAATATTCGTAAACAAAGCTTCGAAAAACTAAATTTCTAATGAAAATTAGTAAAAAAAAATTTCCAGCTAAAAAAATAATTCTAATTATTAATTTTCTAGTTATTTATAATAACCGATCCAAAGAGCAACCCCCAATGTAATGTTATTAAAATTTCTTGCATCATAAATTTTTCTGGATATTAATTAGTTTCCGATTAATGTAGTCATATCAACATTGAGATATTGATAAGGATTGGATTGTGCTGACTTTTTACGATGAATTTAATTAACTAAAAAAAGATTTTTGATTTAAACAATTTTCTCTAATAGTTTTCCTGATGTGTTACCGAAAACTTAAAATTAATTCACAAACTGTATTTACTATTTATATTTTATTTTTTTCAAACGATTTTTGAGTTTCTGTATTATATGTTCTATGTCTTATATATATCTCTCTCTTTCAGCGAAACAAATATTGTTATATAGTAAATACTAACCATTTATGCATATTGTGTTTTCATTTAAACCCGTCAGTAAATTGTCATGGGTAAATTTTGTTTTTAATAATTTAAGATTTGCAATAACTTAGAGAAAACTTCGGCAAATGTTATGCCCTGAGTTGTGAAATACTATCTTTCATTCGATGCTGCCCTCTAGCGCTTTTCAGGGGAAAAATATTTTTACAGTCGTCTTCAAAACTTAGTAATTGGTTTCTTTAACATTTAAAGCAGATTATTAATGAAAATACTCAAAAATTACGATATTGCAAGAAAGTATGCCATTGTGTTAGGAACATTTTGATATCTCTACCATAATGATTTCCGAAAAATATAGTTTTTAAAAATATTTTTAAAGCTTGGTACCTAAAAGCTTAATTCAGACTATGTTTTATATTACGAGAAAAATATGCTTGCTTTATTTATTAAAACTTTCCATTATTAAAACGTTTAACCTTAAATTTATTATTAGTTTTCCTGATATTTCACCAAAAAACTTTAAAAGCTATAATAAGTATTGATTAAACTTGAGTTATTAAAAGGTAAAATATCGTTAGTTTACTTAACAAATTTGATTCATTCAAAGTTATTTTGCTTTAAAATTATTAGCGTTTGGATGAGAAATTGTCTGCATATCAATTTTTATCCTCAATTAAAAGAAATTTTAATTTTAAATGTTATTTATGTACAATACTGTCCCTAAATGGATAAAGCAACATTGCGATTTTCAGAGTTTTTGTAAAGCTGTTTTGGAAGTTTCAGAGATTTCTTTTTTTCTTAGAAATTTTTCTTGCAGTTCCGGTCATGCATTTACGAAGGAAATAATTGTATCGGAAATACAAAGTGGTAAAACCTCCCCCTGGGTCAGAAAATGATTCAAATTTTCATATAATATTTAGTATAATTAAAGGAACATATGTCATGCAATTTGTGTATTCTTTTTATCTATGAATATTTCCGTATTCACTTTTTTACAATTAGTAAGCATATTTATTTTCGGCTTTTACTAATTTTATGAAACTCGTATTTCAGGAAGTTCATAATTTTAGGAAATTTCTTAATACTCAATTTTAGGGTAAAATTTAAAAGTTTATGACGCATAATACCAAATCGTAGAGTAAAAGTTACATTTAACGGATATTCATAAGTATTTGAAAAACAATGAAGGGTGTTAGTGCTTAAGGGTAAAAGTAAGCGGAATTTATTTTATATAAATAAAAATATAAAGTATTCGTTAAGTGTTCGATGTTCCAATATTAGGCTTATAACGATAAAGGAGAACAAGACAAAACATTTTCGAAAATATTTTGACTGCCATTGTTGTTGCAGATGGCGTATCCAGATGTCCGCACGACAAGCTTAGCAAACATGCAAAGCGAATCCCCAATTCTGACCAGCGCCATAAGTTAATGGCCAATGTTTATTTTTATTTCTTTAATAAGATTGCAAAAACGGATTCTTGACTTTATTCACATTTGCGTTTTAAATAATAGAATTATTTGTTTTAAACAAAACCTGAAATCACGATTTTCCTGAAAGTCAGTCAAATTTTTGAGAAAAGCAAAATATTTTTGATCATTTATTGTTAAAGATTTGTCGAAAAACTTAAATTGTTTAAACACATTTTTTGATCCATTGGTAAAAAACGTTTTTCTTCCCGATACTACTTCGTAATGCATAACTGACAGAAACTGCATTATTATATCATCTTTAAAAAAATTCTAAAAGCTTGACAAAGTCTGTTTGAGAGACCAACTACTTTTTTCGCAAGGTGTCTCATCCGTTGTGGCTAATACTCCAAAGGAAATTAAGTTTAAATATCAATACTTAAATATTCTATAAAATTAGTATTATTGTTCTAAAATTAAATACAGTTATGCAGTTTTTACTTGATATATGAATACTTTGATTGTAATAAAGGTCATTTTGAGTTCTTTAAAACCCTATATCCTAGGCTCGTAGCCCGTCTTGTGATGGTAGACAAAAGACCAACTCAACTAAGCAAATAAAACCCAAATTTAATTGTTCAAGAAAGAGAACTCTTAAAAATCAAATGACCTTCTCAAAAAATAAAATGACCACTGGGTTTGAACTTGGTAGTTTAGATCATCTCTTTTTTTTTCTCTTGTTCAATCAAATCTCAAATCAAACACTATTTTGGTTTACAAACTGATAAAAACATTTTTGTAGTTGAAATGAAATATATTTTACTTTATTTAGAATTATAACTTGAATGGAGTTTGACGCATTTATTCAAGAATATTTTTCCCTTGCTTCAATTCGACTGCATACAGTCCGAAAGTTGTACAAAAATTACTTTTTAAATTTTCTTGGCACCTCTTTAATTTTAAATTAGCTAGTTTTGATATCAATCTCAAACATGAAGTCGTGTGATATTCCTCGAGTGAGGTAGAAGGTTTGAAAAAACTTTGTAAAACTTTTTGTAAAATCTTTTTGCCATCCTTAGTCTGCAAAATACTGCATATTTCATGCAATAAATGTTACCAGTTATAACACCATTTTTAAAAAAAATACCTAGTTAATTTATATTTAAAGTAAACCACATATGCTTTTAGTTAGTTTGACTATATCAACACCATGTAAAAAACGTTTCAAAAAAATTATTTTCGAGACAAATTCATATGTTTAAAAAACTTTTCTTACAAATAAAACACCTTAATAAAATGAGAATTTTATGACGTTCAAATAGTTTGTGACCCCCTCCATTACAATATGTGTATGCCCCCTTATTTCCCATTTCAAACCTCCTCCAAGGCATGTCAAAACGAATTGTACAAATAGATATCAAGTCGCCCCGCAACATCGATAATGCGCTTCCGTCAAGTTTGCAAAAATTCAAACTTCTCGCTGTGCTTAATTTTGATTGATTTGATTTGCAGCAGGTAATGATCGAGTTAGTTATTACCGGGAACCAGGAACGGAGGTTTCATACAGGTTTTT
Organism: Hylyphantes graminicola; assembly: GCA_023701765.1. Lineage (NCBI taxonomy): Eukaryota > Metazoa > Arthropoda > Arachnida > Araneae > Linyphiidae > Hylyphantes > Hylyphantes graminicola. Next base: position 2,434,851 of record CM043122.1, read on the forward strand.
TAAGCCTAACGTTCATTTTTTACTTAACAGAAAAAAGTGGAATTAGAGATGGGGGGGGGGGCTTAGAGAATTTTAATTTGGTTTTTTAATATAATTATAGGAACATAAGAACTTTTGCACTCATTCTGCTAAATGATCAATTGTAAAATTTCTTTTAATGAAATACCATTTTGATGAAATTTGACATCATTTTTAACATCAGATTGGATTTTGCTTAATAATTTCAGAAGCTATCAAACATGTCATAAAAACTATAAAGGAGGAAGTGTTTTAAAAATTAATTATATCGCAGTTTTTTTAGAAGAAAATGTAAATATAATTGAGGGTAGATGAATTATGAAAGTCTTTGTATTTGCTTTCTCGTGTTTTACACAAAAAACAATTTTAAGTAAAGTATCGCGTAATCCTTATTTTGTTTAGATTATATTTCTTTTAAATTGAGATTATGTTTCATAAATCGAATTCTTTTTACAGAGAAAAATATGAAGACAATGTTTTATAGAATATGACTTTTCAAGTCAAGCACTTTCACCCTAGAAGATTAAAAAGTTGATTCATGACTGAATCGGCTAAGTAAAAAAAAAAAATTTAATAAACGTTTACAAAATAATTTGGTAGAAAGTTTTTTTTTTTTCAAAAACAGAATACATTGGTTGCCAAGGGGCCCCCGAGCCCTTCCAGACAACACATAAAATGATACAATAGAAATCATCAAGGAAAACTAAAAGGAGCATTTAAGATTTTACCCAAACAAAAGGGGAACAAACAAAAAAATAAAACAAAAACTACCAAAATCTGACAAATGATCGTACACACGAGATACACAAACATATTACACTCTTAAAACAAACACTCCTAATTTAACTCAGTCTGAGTGGATTTCACTCCTCCAGACTGGAAAATGCACTTCTCCTTTTGGAGTGGATCCTTTGTGTGTTAAACCTCCGACAGGATCACTCCAAACGAGCGATTTTAACTCAGTCTGAGTAAATATGCATGCCTTTACGGTGTCGAAAATGCACTTCTCCAACTGGAGTGGATTTCACTCTTTTGTTTTAAGAGTGTACAGAATGGTAAAATACATAACTTCACTATTGGTTTTACAAAACAAATAATATCTATACAATTTAGCTGAAAGGACGTAATATAATTTCTTTTTAATTATATCACAGATTTGAAAAGAATCTCTACATCAATATTTAAGATGTGACGATTAACTTCTTGTTTACATGTATTCTTATGAGTTAAACTTACTATTTGTTCAGGCAGATAGTTAAAAAATTTGGGTGCTAAATACATAAAGCTTTTGTGGAAAATTTCGTTATTTGCTTTAGAATTAGAACCAAGAATACTCGAAGTTATATAATAATATAACAACTGGTTAATTCGATTAAGATGGATGAAAATGAACTATTACAATTTTTTTAATGAAATAATGAATGAAGGTTAACATAAACTTGAGCGCAAAAGAATAAAAGGTTTGGGAACGTGTTTTATCTCCTTTTGGTTCAATCATTCAACTGCTTCAAAGCCTTCAATTAACATTTCTTATCATTTATATGATAACACATTCATATTTAGTGATATATTTAAGGCTTATTTTCTCCGACATTTATGTAGCAGGAAAAAATATATATGAGGCCCAGCGGCTTAGTGGGAGGGTTTCACATTGCCACAACACAGGTCCGGGGATCGAATCCCGGATTAGGCGAGGTTGAACCTTTAATTTCTTCCCTTGAGTGGGTCGATAAAATGGGTACCAACCATGTTTGGGAACTAAACACTCTGGGTTCCGCGTGAGGCTGACCACCTTACCGGGCCATATGCATAGCACCCCAGGGCCCTAGGTCACGTAAGCTGGAATGGGCTCGGCAGGTCTTGGCCCAGTAATGGGCTGTTGCGCCGAGGAGGTTAGTTTTAGTGTAATAATAAACTATATATTCATTTAAAACGTAAGAGAGTAATTAAAGGTTTTACTGTGCAAAAATAATCTGTTATAGTTAAACATAACAAGATCGACCTTGATATTTTCCTATTAAATTAGGTTTAACAATTATTTATGAATTAAAAATACATTCAATATAATTAAACATTATCATAATACAAACTACATTACCTGAGAAAGAACATCGCTTAGTTCCTTGCTTAATGATTCAATAGCAACGTCATAATTTTTTGAAAGGTGCAGTTTTCTCAGCTGCAGAGTGGTAACAACTGTCACAAATTGTGTCTTTCAAATAATTACTAAACTTTTCCAAATAATCGATGAGATCATTTTTGGGATTGTGAACTTCGAAAAGGTTGCGTTTTACCTCAAAAGTCCAATCTTTCCTTATAATATTTTCTTTCTTACGCAGAAAATTTTTTGTAAAAAAGAATTCAAGCAGATAAAAATATTTTTTTTTTACTTTTCAACGCTGATTATGTTATTCGTTGATAGATATATTCACTGTAAGGGTTATTTCTCTTTCGATGCAATTATATTTAATAGAAATAAGAACTTTAAAATTGTATTCACCCAATATTAAATTAGGTTGGCTTAAATTTCTAACAAGCAAAGAATTCGATGCAGTAAAAATGCAATTCTGGTTAACATTTCTTTAAATTATTAATATGCGCTATGCACACTGCGCAAAAAACATTAAAATATTCGACAAATACATTCATTTACATATGATACATTTACCATCATTACTAAGTGTTTTTACTGTTCGTTTCAATCGATCGTATACTTCTTATATCCATACGTGATTGACCAAAAAATGTAAATATACTATTTTCGAAAACATATTTAACGAGATTATAAAATTCATTTTAAACTCCATTTTGGAAGAATACATGCGTGCTGAGCCTTCAACATAAATTTGGTGCTAATTCTGAATCATTATTTGGTCACAATACAATTTTCGCATTGTTTCACTTGTAACACTTGTAATAACTAAGAAAACGTATTTTTTTTTTTATTAAAAGTCAACACACGCTTTTTCTTAGTATAATTGTTTTTTTCATTGCTAATTATGTAAAAAGATTAAAACTCATTTACAAAATCTATTGCTAATCTATAAGTAAATTTATATATTTTATTCACAAAATTATACTACAGAAATATTGTGTTTATAACTTAAAAACTGATATTTGTTGGACAGTTTAATTTTTATATTTTTAAAAGCTAATTAACATAATAAATATGTTTCAGATATTTCAACTACTTTTCCAAAAGAAACTTGGCTCGCACTCGGAGTACTTTAAAATATGAAGACAACATCTTACGGCAAGTATATAAGAACAATGCAAGAAACCAATTCTTCGGAAGCGTAAAAAAAGTAACGTTCCCGCCGAGACACGCACTTTTGAACAAAAGAAACTAGCGGTTCCGGGCTTTCTTCAAAGCTGATTAACTAAAATTTCTAAATTGATTACAGATGTAAAGTTAAGTAAAGTAATCGTTTCCGGCTGTCTATTTCTAGCCTCCGTTAGGAGCTATTACAGATGTTGTTCGGAGAACAGGCCTGTAGTGTAGTGCGTAGTGTAATCGTTTCCGAACGCCTATTTCTAGCCTCCATTAGGAGATTTGACACAGCCAATAACGCCTCGTAATTTAGAAACCTGGTCAAGTGACGAGGTCGACACCTGAGCGGGCATCCAAACGAACTTCGAGTTACATCGTACGCTGACGCCGTCGGGACTTTGGACCTCACAGATTTAACGAGCACGTCTTTCCCAGTGTACTCGGGCCCATCCGTCACGAGCTAGATTTTCTACTCTTTCCCAGTACAGATATCCGATTTATAGAATGACTGGCAGTGGGATTCGAAAACCCCGCACTCCTGAGAAGGCTGAATCCTGCTTTGACGCCCCCCGGGTGGGCTCGAACCAAGAAACTTCACGCATCGTCCGCTTTTTCCCATTTTCCCAAAACGACTAACCCTAGAAAAATGTGCTCGAACCAGCGACGCGGACTCTCTTGACTCAATAGGCGTTCAGAGGCGGGCCGCCTGTGGCCTTCAAGATTACGAGGGCCCCCAAATTTCAAAATTAATTAACAAATACCTAAACAGTACAACTGTGCTCGTGACGATATAAAACATTTTTTAATATTTGTTAAGAAAATAACGAACTTTGGTTTTGCATCGAAAATTATCACCCTTTCTGCAACACGGATCCAAAATCCGACTTTTCCAAGTGTGGAAATGCTATTTTGCGTATTTATCTAACAATTTCGATTAGAAAAGGCAACTACTGGAGAACGTTCTTTCTCTGCACTAAGAAGAAAATGTGCAGAGATATATGATTGGACAAATGCGCCTTTATTTTAATCCTTAACCGAATCTGAACATCGAATCAGATGAAACAAAAAACAAATTGATTTCGACGTGGAGTGATAAAACGAATTTTGCAAAAAGAAAAGTTGCAAATGGAAAGTAAGTATGTAAATAAATTAATAGTTCAGTAACTTTTGGTCGCCTAAAAGAATGGGGTAGTAATGCGTGAAATCCGGTTAGTTCTGATATTTTTGCACACTTGTTTATGTTGTTGGCCTCATGAATAAACTAAGTTTTCGATCTCGAGCGCCAAACGCAACTTTTTCAAAAATCGAAAAATACGCGAAAAAAATCGGATTTGTTATAAAATTTAGTCGATAATAACCCTGAAGGACGAGGGGGTGTGGGGTAGTTTCTTTAAAGAGCCTTCTCAAAGAACGTTTTTAAAGTACATCTAAATATCCTACACAATATGATACTAAAAACTGTCTCTTTTACACCCCAAAAGGATATTCAGTAATTTTAAACTCAAATAATTAAATTTTTTAAAATTTCTGTATGAATAGTGGGGGGGGGGGGTGGGGCGAGGGGCCCCAAATTCGAAGTCGCCTATGGCACCAAACATCTCATAAACGCGTCACTGTCTCGAACTGAAACTGAGCACTGTTTTTAACACAGCCAAAACAAAAGAATGCACCTCTATAAGAAAAACAAACCAATAGCAAAAGCCAACCAAACTTACCATAAAAAAAAACTACTCTACTCCTCCCTAAAACAAAATATGAAAACACGACAACTTGCGAAAAGAAGTAATTGCGGATCGGGACCGGCGGTGGGTCAAACCAACAACAAGCGAAGTAGCGTCGCGGGAGATTGGGTCGATTGGGGATTGGCAGCACGGGATTACAAGAGCATGAAGGACGGCACACAGGGACGAGAATGGTATAAA